>BMAW01106253.1:220499-253007 GCA_019974015.1 Nephila pilipes | reverse complement strand
AAAAAAAATTAAGTTGAGCCTCTTAGCTTAACCCTGAAAGTAAAAAGTAGCTGTGTTCAAGGGTAAAGCCAGATAGCAATTGTCTCTGAGGCTCTGACTAGGGATACTCTAGCTCCTAAGGATACTCTAGTTTTCCTTCTCTATTTTCGACCCTTCTTCTCGTCATCTAACTTTTATCTATTTTTCTATTTTATAAAAGTCTAGACCACAATTACACCTTGTTTTGCGAATTATAGTCATATCTGTCTTTTGCTCCATTAAACTCGACCACCACATCAAAATTCGCTGACATAAAATATTAATTGGAAGTAAAATGCTGAAATATTTTCGTGTAAAAATAGAAGTTATCTCTACTTGAACAGAACAAATACAAAGAACATTATACTTTCTTCCATTGGTCCATTGAGTTACTCTGTATAATATCCTGTTAATAAAAAGAATTTTAAATATTTATAGATCCTAATTAGACTTAACCAATATAATATATGTACTCATATATACATGGAATCATTCTAATCTCAGTATGAATAATAATGAAACGTCAGGGCCCTTCCATTATGAAAATAATCAAAATAAATGTCTCTGATAATAATAAATATCGGTTCTCTTAAATCCATATGTAGTCTATAGAACATGAATATTGAGTTAATACTTGTGGTAGCATTGCTGTGCTACATAACACCAACCTAATTGTAATTGGAGGTATGAATTGACAGGCATATAGAGTGAGAATTCATATTCTGTGTCAATCAAATGTAATTTTCTCAGACTGTATTGATAGTAACTAGGCTTATGAACAATTGTATCTATCATAAATCCTATTTATCATCGATACTTACTAATCCAATTTCTCTATATATTTTCTAGTTTAAGGCTCGAATTACAATGCTTGAGTTAAAGCAAAGCTAAATAAATAATTTATCATTTGTTATAAAATAGTATACGTAAAAAATATTACTTGAAATTTTAAATTACTTAAATAAGATACTTATAAAGCATTTTTACTTCTACATTTTTAATTTCTTATACTTACATCCATGTCATTGTGTGTATGAATTTATTACTTCAAATATAAACATTCCCCAAAGATTCCTGTAAATTATAAATTGAGCCTATCATTATTACTCTCAAATACTGAACAACAATTCAACGTTATCTAAAGAATAAAATAAATCAACTAACTAAATATGTGTTGCTGATGGGTTTTAGAATATATATATAATTAAAAAATAAGCTTTATTTTTAAATAATTAATTAATTAAATTAAGATTATTTTGACATAAATTTTATAAAAAAAAATTCTAAGAAATAAACTGTTTCTTCTGTGTCAAAAAAATTCTTAGATTCCGTAACCTCAAAAAAAAATACTACTCAATTGGTAAACTGAACCCATTGAAATAGATTTCTTCCTTTTTATTTGATTTGAAAATAAAGCCTTGTGGCGTAATACTCTTACCCGATTCGTCTGTCATTTTAATTGTTTGCCTAATTAGAAATCTAAATTTTAACTTAAGTCCAATCACAGTTGAAGTAAATAAATAGTCACAAGGCAGCAGTTCAGGAATCTGGTAAATTACGTTTCAAAATAGCCTTTATGAATTATTTAACAAGGGTATTGCATTCTACCGCACACACTCAGTCTAAGTCCTTTCCTCAAGTACTAATTATTTCTATAATATATCAAAGAATACGCTTAACGGAATACGATACGAGTAAACCGTCCAAACAGCAATTCTACAAGACAGGTCCTAATCTCACTAGTCCCACGTACTTCCCACTAGTAGTCTTTTTTTTCCGTAACCTTTTCTACATCTCAAATTCATTTCTATGTTACTTTTATGTGACAGTTAGATTTATCAATTCCCTCACTTCTAAAATGTTATTTATAAAACCATGTTTCATTTGGTTGTAAATTTAATTATAAAGTCAGAATGAAACCCCAACTGTCCGAAATGGAAGTTTCACAAATATCCCATATTACATCTTTTCCATGGACCATAAACCATTCCAAAGTGATACGCTTTTATTTCCTCTTCCTATTTCTCAGTTCCACTTTTATTTCCTTTTTTACATTGTATACATCTGAATTATATAACCTGAAATTAAATTTCTCTGAAAGTGAATAACTAATTTATTTTTGAAATATTTACCCAGCGACTGAGATTAGACTTTTTTGGCATTCCAATTGTTCTTTAAATTACTCGTTTCATTATGAAAACCGTAAAAAAATACAGTGTCAAAAATAAATAACACTTCTTTACTCTATTTTTTTCTATCTTAACTGTTAAATTTATAATCAATGAACACTTGATTCATTTTTCCCCCCAAATTTCATTCCAGACGCTTTCCTGCGTTAAAATGCATTTATGAAAGATATAATTTCAAACCTTTAGCAAATAGTTTATATTTTCTCAATTTATTAATTAAGCCACCAGACTGAACACATTTAACTTTCATCTTTTTAAAACTTTAGACAATTTGTACGAAATAGAGAAGACTCTAAATTTATTAGACTTCTCTATAAAAGGCGCAAAGATTTATCTATTATGAACTATCAGCTTATATTGTATAAAACACGTCCAGTCATAATTTAGAAGTCTAGAAAAGTTTATTCACTGATGGTTTGTAAATATATAAACTACGAGTAATAGTAATTCTATCTCCTCGGAAGATAAATTTTAATTCTTCCAACTATTGTTCGATATTTTTACTTTTTATAAGTCTCGACCGTAGTATCGGGTAAATAAATCAAATGGAACGTCTAGTTGGAAGTTCGTGTTTACTCTTGCCTTTTGTGATGTCTGACTTCGTATTAATAACAACTGTAGACGTGGCAAATGAAAGATTTAAGAAAAGGAAAGGAAATATTTCCGCTTCCGTGAAAAGGAAAGTTTTATTGATCTTTAGTTCATATAAACTCCTGTATTTGAAGATTTTTAGAATTTGATTCTCGTCCCCTTGGGGCATCTTACTAAAGCTACTTTTCTTTGGAAAACTTCAATTGAAATTCTGTGCATTAGACTGACTCCTCTAGAGGAAATAAAAGAAAATAAATTATTTGCTTAAAGCGAATCTTACTCGAAATAGTGAATGCAATAATTTTTCTTTAGTCTGTAGTTAAATTTATAATAAGATGAAAATTTTCTATTAAAAAAGTAATTTAAGTATTTAAAAAAATTATTTGTAAGGATTTTAAATCAAATTACTGAAAATATACCGTGTTAATTACTTACAAAAAATATTTCTAGTTCCATTATAATTAATCGAAGTAGAATTGTTATATTCAGAGTTGTGAGGGGCCATCGTAAAGTTTTAATTATTACAAAGAAATAACCGAGATGTCAGGATGAAATTTATCCTACATATTGATTGATCGTGATGTACATAATGCTGTTAGTTACAGTTATTAATGTTAATTTTTTAGGTTTCGGGAAAGCTGTAGATTGAACTAACCCGCAATATGGAGACGATAATCTACTGAGTTCAACAATGACGGCCTTCGAAAAGTCAAGAAACGCTGAAGGAAACGTATGGCTGGATGGTGACTATATTAAGGATAATAAATAAAAAAAATTTAATTTTATCTCGATTATTTTTTAGTAATTAAAATTTTACGATACTGCGTGTCACATCAATTCATGGCTCCCTGAAATAAAATAAATCAACAAGAATATCAGTAATCTACAGTATTATGTACATGAGGATCAATTAATACGTAGAATAATTTTTATCCGGATATCTTGGTAATTTCTAAGTAATAATTTAAGTTTTATTATACCCCCCTTGGATATGTGAATTAAGTATGATTTATTAACTTTGAATGATATATAAAGGAGAGGGGTAAAAAAAAATGCTATAATTTTCACAAACGAAGTATTACGTAAAAGTATGCTATGCATGTTGATTAATGACGGAATAACTATTCTAATTGCAGAAGTATTTTTCTTTTTAACCTCTGATCGAGCTGCTAAACAACCAAACAAATGGTAGGATGTGGGGATGTATTGTGGGCGACTGCACATCTCTCGAAATATAACCTCTGCTATTAACGACGCCATTACTTGAAAACATAGATGGTACATTTGATGCTATGCTCACCGGCAAGTGTGAGTTGAGTAATGTTGTTAACTTTCTTCAAAAAGAAAGGAAATAATCCAGTCGAAATTCATGGAGAAATGAGCTGAGGATACATGAAAACTTTTTAAATAATGGTGTTGTGTGTAAATAAGGTTGACAATTTAAAAACGGGCGAACCAACGTTCACGATGGAGGACAGGAATGCAAGTCTGTTCAAACAAACCTGCAACGGCAGGAAGGTTAAGGCTTTGGGTTTTCGGGACCAAAAATAAGTTTTGCTTGTTGAGCTTAAGGAATTGGGACTACGATCAATGTAGAGGTTTGTTGTTAGACTTTACGACGACTGCAAAGAGCCATCTAACACAAAAGAAGAGGAATGGAGCTTCGAAACAAATTACAAATCCATCTCACATCACTGGATGCAACGTTCCTCAAAGAGGGGATGGAAAAGCTCGTCCACCAATATGACAAATGCCTGAATCTTCACAGTGATTATGTTGGAAAGTACCCTTATTTGTATATATTTTTTCTTAGAAAAAAATCTTAAGAGATAGATTCTTAATAAAAAGGTTTATATGAATGCATTTTAACATTAGCTTTTGCAGGAATTATTTACTATCTGTATTAATCCCAACAATTGTAATTGGATAATTCCTTAAAAGTTATCTCTATTTCATATTTTATTATAATTTTCTGAAGTTTTTTTTAAAAAACATTTAAGGAGGCATTCTTTCACAACTTTATTTGAAGAAAGTTATTCTGATCGGTATTATGGACTGTATTCGAGGAAAATAGAGAGCCTAAATCTGTTTTGTAAATTTCTATTTCATACCAATGAAATTTTATTCTAAATTAATCATCCAAAAAATACAAAGCATTCTAAAGTACAACAATGATGCTAACTTTTCATGAGAAAAAAGTCAAAGCAGACAACAATATATCAAAATAGATAGTAAATTATAAGAAAAATATGGATAATATTCCGTTCATATATTAAAATTAAAGCTGATGCTAAATTGTTAAAGTAGACAAAAAGTTATTAAAACTATAGATAATCTTCTGTTTAGATATTAAAATTAAAGCAGACGATACATTATTAAGTGAAATATACTTTAAGAAAAATATAAATATTGATGCCACATAAAATAAGAAGAAAATAAATTAAATCTTTACACAGGCGTTAACTAAAGTATTATTTGAAGATATGGTAAAAATGTATTAATCTTCTCAGAAATATCAACAACGCATTGCTGCTAAATCAAGATTACCGATGTGCCTCACTGACAATTAAATCGTTTTCAGTTATTTCAAAAATATATGATAATCAATATGCCAACTATCCCCAACTTGATTTCTAGGTGCTATTTAGTTTGGACAAAGCCAAGTAGAAATCTATTAATTTTATAAAGTCTCTATCAAATCTGGAATCTTACTCTATTCACTTTTTTAAAATAATCTACGGACTCACCAGAACCTTTTTGACCGCGGTAGCCTAGTGAAGAAATGGTAGACGAACTCACGGTCGGCATTGTTTCGTCGAGTCGTGGGCTCAAGTCCAGATGCTACTAAAGATTATCTTTGTCGCGCGGTTAATGCATAAACTTGTGGAGGCCCCAGGTTTTCACATTGGCGTGGTATAGAAGTTTGGAAAGGTAGGTGCCAGCTTAGATATCATCCTCGTCATTTGACCAGTATCAAAAGTACGAGGTCCGCCACTAATAGCCCTCATGTTGCTTCTAATTGCAACGTTAATAAGCAATCAAATCAAATCTAATAAATTTTTTATGATATTTCATTTCATTTCATCAACAATAGGTTTTACTTCCGAATCTGTGACATTTTAAAAGATACAGAATGCATATAGGCACATTCAATGCAATTCATGCAAAATTTTGCAATAAACAGATTTAGCCTCTAAAGGTGCTAACTTTATTAATAATTTTTAAATTATTAAGTTAAATATATATTTAAAGCAAATATGATAAGGGGAAAAGAATTTGGTTGATTGATTGATTGAATGACTGGTTTGGTTGATTGACTGACTGACTGGCAACATTTTTGGTTGACTTGCCTGACTGATTTGTTTGAGTAACTTGACTGATTTGTTTGAGTAACTTGACTGATTTGATTGACTTGACTGGGGGATTTCTTTTGTTGACTGACTGAATGATTTATTTGATTGACTTGACTAACTGATTTATTTGGTTGACTGACTGATTCGATTGACTCATTTAACAGTAGGATTGTTTGATTGATTTGATCAGAAATTGGCCAGAAAATATTTTTAGAAAACACTTTATTTTGAAAAGTTCTCGGCTGAGAATTTTGTCATTAACTAAAACAATAACCCCTTGGATTAATGATGATGATTTAATATAAATGGATAGAAATTTTAGAACAATGATAAAAATTTTATTCTAACAAATATTACAAATTTTAATGGATATTTCCTCTTGATATTAGTATAATATATCTGAATGGAACAATAGTAGAGTGATTGCAATTGTTTACTAACGTCACACTGAGAAGCAACACGAGGACTATTGATGACAGATCTCATAATTTTGAGCCTCAGTCAAGTGATGAGGGCGACACCTGACTGGAGCCTTTCCTCCAAACTACCACACCCCGTCCTGAGAGAACTGAGCTCTACCAGATTTAAGACCTGCATTCTTCGTTTACTAAAGTCCTTCTATAATGGGAATATCATCGTTACGTTTATGAATTTTCCACTATTATAGCTGATTTATATAGGACCCACTTCCTGATTTCAGAGTTACTGCAGGGTATGTAATCTTGCACATGGGTACCAAACCTGAATAATTTTCATATCGAACATCATTCAACTACTTTCAAAGTTCTGCGATTGTAGCTCACTCCCATCTTGGTACGATATTTCCTCGGATATCTTTCTCTCTTTGTTTCAATAATCTATTTATTCTTTGAAATTTTAAATCTTGGAAACTAACTTATAACGATAAATCTTTACGTTTTCATATTATTCAAAAACTAAGCCTTGTTTTTTTTCTTAATTTAAAATGAATATTTATTAAAATCTTTTTAAAGTCTAATTTACTTGCATTCTTTTCAAGAGAGAAAAATTATTTTATTACTTAGCGTTTCATGGTAAAAAAGTCAATCTTCTTAAGGTAAAGCGTAATAATTATAAAAATTCAAAGTTTTAATTTATTCAAAATATATTTAAATCTTCCTGTTACATCTCGGATTAAATATGGAAGGAAAACAAATATTTTTCTTAAAGTTAACACACAACATGGCACAGGTCAAACCGATTTGTTACGATCTTCCATAAACTTTTCAATCAAATATATAATTTATAGCAAACATTTTTATAATCCTATAAATAAATTACGTCACTAAAAATAAATGTATCATATTACACTAAAGATTTTTTTAAATGTCATGCATCATTCTACCAATCAATATTGGGAATTTTTTTAAATAGTTTGTATTGCATTTGATTTCTGGAAAAAAAAACTCTTATAAACCTTACATAATAGGCACTTCTTACGCTTGAACTGGTAATAAAATAAAAATAAAAAAAACCTTTTAACATATTTTAATACAGTAAAAGTTATAACGTCCTTCTTCGTTATTTGATTCCACCACCCTGTTTCAGTCTAATTAAACAGTCAATTATTCTAGAATTCCCTTTAACTTGTCTATCCTAGATTATGAACAAAATACTAATGTGTTTTAGCTTACCAAATCCCTCGTTCGGATTTTAAAAAAGTCTCGCTAACAGCTGATTCTATCTTAATACATTAACTAAAATTCGCTTCAATCCAAAATATTAATTACGATATTTTGATCCAATTTACAAATATTTGTCGGTCTGTCGTTATCCTCCTTCTCCCTCTTCTTTCTTACACTTAAATTTAATTTAAAAACTATCTTCAATTGATTTCCCTGCGCTTCTTGTGTTCATTTAATTTACTTAATCACGATTCTTTTTGGTTGGAAAGAAATTGTAATTTTACGCAATTCAAATTCCTAAAAGTCCCTTAGTTTTGTGAAGAGAAAACCGCTAAAGTGACAAAATAAACACTTTTTGACATATTCCCATTACAATGGTGTCTGGTATACAAGAAGCACATTTCTCATAACTTTTTTTTTTTCAAACTACTTTTATACTTTTATCTGTATTAAAAAAAGAAAACTATTTTCAAATGTCTCGATTCCAAGCTTTTAGAACTAAGGAATTAGTAAGACTTTTAATTAATATTCATTCAAATGTGGGATCAAGACATGATTAAAGATCGTTTTCCCTCTAGAACAATGAGACAAAGAGCATTCACAGTTTCAGCGCAATTAATACAGAAGAATGGCTTGAATTAAAAGTTATCGCTTGCCAAAGCAGATTATTTTCAGGGCGAAGGAATTAGGGAAAAAGAATTTGACTTCCCAAAAGGTCTGAGGGCTTTTGTCTTCGTGGATGCTATTTAAAACTTATTACACTTAACGTTAAGTACTTGATAAAGACAGAAAAACAACACCTTATCTATTTAGATTCTGTTGGTTGAATAAGTTCTTATTTATCAGAGCTAAACAATGATGTCGTTAGATGTAATGTTGCTCCTGGTTTTAAATTTTGTTCATACAATCCAAGAAGCTTTGTTCTAGATAATCCGAAAACATTACCATTAATAAATAAATAGAAACAATCAGCTCATTTGTCACTTACTAATTTCTATATCATATTATTATAATAAGGTAACCTTATTTATCGCCCCCATAAGAATTTAAACAGTTAGAATGTACATTTTGTTTCCTTCTTTTTAGTAAAAAATTCTTGAAACCTGCAGACAGATTTATTTATAATAGATTGTTTTTAGATAGAATTATATTACGAAAAAAAAATTATTCTTTTAAACTGAACATATATTTCCTCAACAGATTTCAAGCAGAAACAATTATTCCTGATTTAAAAAAATTCCTTACTACTTGACAGCATCTTTAAGAAAAACTGCAGGAGGAATAAATGCTATTTTTTTAGAAACTAATGGTTTTACTTAAAATTATTCATAGAACTTTCAGAAAAAATATTATAAGAACTTTTCTAGTCCAAAATTTATCTTGATCCAATCAGAATTTTTTAAATTCTTGACAACATGGAATTTTTCTTAAAGTTTTCCTTAAAAAAAAGTTTTTGTAGTAAATGTCTCTGGTGTTTGTTGTGTGTGAGAGCATTAAAAGATCAGAAAAGGATTCGCAGATGACAGTTTAACCGACAGGACTAACCCACGTGGGATCTAAAAATTCATTTCTATATCTTCTGGAACTTTATTTGTGTGCGTGGAAAAAATAACTCAAAGGAAATTATTCAAGTGGAAATCTACGATCTTTGTCCCAGCGTAATTTCCCCCATAGCAAAACAACTCTTATCCAGCACAGTTTTAGTTCGTTCTTTTTTATGCTTCTTGACTTCAAAAAAAAAAAAACATTCCCCTTGAGGCTATTCGTAGAGTTAGTTTAATAAGATTTAAAAGGCTTTACATCTGGTGCCATTGGGAATTTCAGTAATCTAACATTGTATGTAGTATACAATAGAAATTCCTTAATTTGAAAGAAATTATTTCGATTCCATTTAGATTCGGAAAGCACAAATATTCAAGTTCAAGAGGGTCACATATACGCTATATTATATTGTGGAGACCACGCAAATTAACTGTGGCTGATTTCAGGGCAGCCAATAAATATGAGATAGCCATCATATATTATTTATCTTATTTTACTGGTTCAATATCACTGCAATGAAAAATAATAAAATGTTAAATACGAATTAAAATTTAAGGAACTCTCACTCATTATTCTAATTTAATAATGTTTGTTTCGATGTATGGAGAATTTTGCTATTTTTAGGTATTGTTTCACTCCGTTTTTCTATTTGTTAATAAACTTGGAAAGAAAAGTTTATTCGCAGACACACTCGAATATTGTCCTAAAAATGCTTACATTACATTATTTAGAAAAGATTTACAATTACTTTCGCCTTTATACAACAATAGAAATTTTAAGAAATTGACTTTCTTATGTGTATACATTTCGTGAGTTTTCACTTATTTCTTGTACATAAATTCAGAGGAAAGTGGCCAGAAACAATAGCTGAGTAGATCAAGAAAATGTTTAAATCTTCTTCTTAAATCTGTGAGAAACGATACTTAAAGTACTAACGATACTCGATAACGATTCTCTGTACTAACGATACTTCAATTTTTTATTACACTATGTGCGCTTTTTGTTTCACACAAATTTTTCGATATTTAACCGCGGTTCAAAATAGCGAGATCCATCGTTGTGTTGCTTTTCAGTGCAACTTTATTAAACAATCACAATCACTCTTCTATTGTTCTATTAAGATGTATTGTACTAACATCTACGTTAAGAAGTGCGACATTAAGAAGCATTCAGTCACGCATAGCGAGACTAAAAAAGGAAATATTCCTTTGAATGTTCAATTCATGTGAATCACAATTTTTATTGTATGTCTGACTGATCTAATTTCTTACAGAAGTGTTAAAACTTTGATGTATTTTTGTTTAATGAAACTTAATTTTCATATCGCGGGGGCGTAAAAATTACTTTCTACTATTTAACTACTTACTAAAAATTACTTTTTAAAAATTACTATTAATTTTAAAAAGTTATGGTGTCAGTAATATTAAGAATAATTAATACTTAGCTTTCAGTTTACAATATTAAATTCATTCTGAAAAAAAAAAGATTTAACAAGCCATTACTTTAAAATTGTAAGAAAATTTAAGCATTTTGAATTTTTTAAATTCTAATGAAAAACTCAATTCTTGATATCATAGTGTTTTCAGCTATTTCACGGTATTTAAGTTTCTGAGATTATTGGGAATAAAAGTGAATACAGATTATCTGATCCTTTGTTGGTTTTTAACGGTTATTTTTGAAGCTAAATCTCAAAAAAACTAGAATTCTTAAAATTTTTATCTTTGATATTTTTTTAAAAAATAACAAGAGCTCTCAGACCTAAATCTAAGCTAAATTTTATAATGTATATATTTGAAAGTATCTACGAAAAAATTTCTAGATTGTCTTGAAAAGAAAATAAAGTCTCTTAGGGAACAGAAAACACATCTACAAAAATAAGAGTCTGAGAATAATACATGTAAAATTTGTATAAGCATAAAACAGAAACTATTAATGCTTGTAGAACTCTAATTTTTAATATATCATTTTAAATTTATTAGTACGTACTAAAAAACACTGTTTTAACTAAATATGAATGCATAAATTTTTCTTATTCAAAATATGCTTTTACACAAAACCGTTAACATTGGTCACGACAATAATAAATTATTCAGCTTGCATTTAATATTTTCATAAAATTATTACACGCAATACACTTATTCAAAATAATAATAATAATGTAATCAGCGTTGTACATAGCGCGTGATTTTTTTTCTCAGTTTTAAGTTTGCTCAATTTAGCACATATGAAATTTTTGCTGCGTGACTTTATAATTCACTGATTTTATTTGATTTCTAAAATATGTTTTCCTAAAATCAGTGAAATTAACTAAACATTTTGGTAACGAACTAGTTGTGAGACAATTAATATCTTGAAATTTTTCTGGAGTTATTAACATTACAACGTTAAACTCAGATATTGCACTCGACACCGTAATCAACACACTATTCCTAGATGTAGTCTTTTCATTAGAGCCAAGTCATTGTATAAATCATTGGAATTTTGAGTCAAAAATCTAACACACCTGCTCAATAGTTCAGCAGATGCTTATCATTGATAAATCGGCAGTAACTTTTGGACAGATATTCTTCATTTATTGGAATTTTTATCCAAACTTATGAGAACCTGATTTCTCTCCACGAAACGATACTGTCTGGTAGAACACCTAGAATCACTAGAAGAGTACTTTTTGTGTCGCGGTTTCTCATCTGTGTATCACTCAGATCTTTGCTACTATTTCATAGCTGCATTTACTTCCTTCGAACTAGATAACTGGGCGTATATCACTCTGGAAACATCTTGATAGCCTTCTTACTAAATATCGATGTCAGCATTGTCTTCTCGAAGGGCGTGCTGACAGAGCTTGCTGGTATTCTTCAATAAGCTTTGACATTACTTCAAAGTGTATCGCAAAGGTAGTCAACAGGTCGATAACACTGCCTATTCTTGACATATACCCTTTCGCCAACCAATTTCCATCATAAGATACTCCTATATCGACAATATCATTATCATTCCTCGAACCGTATGCCTTTTTGACATTTTCACAAATATAAAAAAATCATTTTGTTTCCCGTAAAAGATATGTCAATCTGGAATTTTTTTCCTTGTAGAAATTACGTTTTACTAGCCATTATATGAAAATTCATATGTGCATAAAGAATTTCTCCAACGTTGAGTAGCCGAATCCCAATATGCCTTGCACTAATCTCTTGTGGATATCAAATAATAAATTAGTAAATTAATGCTTTCAAATTACTTGATACTTGATACAATTCGGCATCAACTAACTGTTTTGAAGAGCGTATTCCCCGTTTTGTTTAGTTAAAGTTAACACATTCAACATTCAATTTATAGGCACATCCATTTCTTTCTAAAACTAGTTTTAAAGATGCACTATGACAAGAGTTACATAAGTAATTTGTAAACAAGCTATTAAGTTTTCCGCATCCGCTATTATATATTTGGTGCATCAAGGAAATATTTAGTTTTACCTGAAACACTTGTATTTAGAACACTTGTCTTCTGAAATCTCTTAGTAGTATCTGCAGAAGACTGGTTTTTAGAAATATTGTTTTCTAACGTTTCCATCTCTTCAAAACACCATGTTTCTTAAAAACCAGATAATGTTTCAGCTGAAGCATTTTCTCAACAGGAGAAAACTGCAAAGCTTCAAAGTTATGTATAAACATTATTTAAAAGCAAATATTGTTTTTGGAAAAGACTTTTTAATCAATGTTAACTGAATAATAAGGAGAACTCATAAAAGAAAGCAGAATATAAACAAACGAATGATTTTAGTAATGAAAGTTGAAATTGGTAACCATTTCATTAAAATAATTGTAATAAATAAAAATATTTTCGATTAATCAATTTTAAGAATGGAAAAAAAGACATCAAAATGAAACCGAAACTAACATCGCCCACTATGCTGTCAAATGTTGAGACTGACGTTACTCAGAAAATTTCCAATATCTTAAAAACTAATTGGATATCGGTTCTGAAATTCGAGACCAAGCATTCCAAACATAAAGGCCACCAGTTCGCCGATATTCGTCGGTAGTGGCGGAAAAAAACATTTTAACTTTTGAGTAGTCCACCCCCCCCCAAAAAAAAAAAATTGCATGGAATTAAAACACATAGGACCCCTTCGGAGATCACTGGTTAAGATCTAGACTATCATCTTTGAGACCAATCCACCGAAGTGACAATTTGTTCAATTAAATATTCATGAAAAAATACAATTGTATGGAATGCTGTTAAAAAACGTTTGACATTCAAACTATTCAAGTTACAGTTAGTACATACTCTTCCATAAAATGATATAGAATAGAGAATTCATTTTTGCAAGTATACTCTCAATGAGCTCGACGAAGACAAGTCCTTTTGTAAGCTTGCCTTAAGGCAGAGGTATTCAACTTTTTACACTCCGGGGAACCCTTTGAGAATATTCATACTTCTAGAATAATTATTGAAATTAACAACCTAATGTCCTTCAACATCCAATCTGTTTCTGTGTTTTGTTTTGTTTTTAAATCTATTATTTCATAACCAAGTTCATCTTTTTAATATTTTTTTCTTAAAATTGAAAAGGAATTTTTAAAATAATATATATATATATATATATATATATATATATTAGTTGTCACTTAACTGTCAGAAAGGAAATGGATGAAACAGACAGAGACCACTTAACTTCACCAAGAGTAAGAATACTGAAACGCTGCTGCTGTAGTGGTGGGAGATCTGGAATGCAACTTCATGCTACCAAATATTGATTAAACGTAATTAATAGTTCGTTACAATCCTTATTTATCACACCACTTCATACTTACATACAGTCAGACACAAATGGCAAAATATATCAATTAAAAAACAATATATCAGAAATTATAAATATTTTTTTAGAAAAATTAATTTATGACGATATTATGTTTTATAAGTTAAGCAATGTTATATAAAAGTAAGTAGTAAAAACCTAATTATCTCACTAGAATATGCAAAATATTGTAAAACTGACGTCACAAAAATAAACATCCAAGAGAGGCTTTTGTAGAATGTCACATGATGTCACTGTTATTTAAGCAAAGACGAAACCACATTACACGTCACTGTTTAAAATTGACTTCTTGAGAACGCGTTAAGCAATTTGCATCATTACTGTTCGAGTTAAATTAACTCGAAGGAAGAGAATTTGAGAGTAGACATTCGGAATTTGATAATTAATTTAATGATAAATAAAAACATCTTTTGTTGAAATTATGAAAATTGTTGGGAAAAGTTAGTCTGTTATCTGAACTATTAATCAGATTCCGAAAAAAAAAAGTGACATTTTTTTATAACCTCTTTGTGGACGATCGAAGATTTTAAATGTTCGGGATGCTCAATAAGTGATTAGAAAAAGAGGTATAAGGTTCAATCCAAAACTATCCTCCCCTCATTTAATGGAATGTGTCGCTGCGACACTAGTAAAAGTGTTAATGTAGAAACAGAAGAATCCTTTTAACTCAACAAACTAGAGAACGTCACCCGGCCGCATCCGTTTCCGCTCAAACCTTCAAAACAAAACAAAGTTGTCATCACCCTAATGATAAATAATAGGTAAACGGCATGGGAGCAACACAATAAGATATAATTATTTTCCACAAAATATGTGTCTATAAAGATAAGACAGAAATAGAATACATACTTAGAGGAAATACAACAAAAGACAGTTAATAATGAAAATACAATTGATCTAAATGTAAAAAGAATACTTAACAGGGGACACTTGTGTGCAACATGACAATATGATTATTTCATATAAAATACAAATTGAATGAAATTATAGAAATTTGAGCACATACATATATAAGTGAAACACAAATAAGAAAAATAAGTAATAATTACAATACAAATTAATCCAAACATATACATTAAAAACACAGTATTCTTTTAGAGAGAAAAAAACGATTTTAAGTGTTCATTTACTTCACTTAATTTATTAAATACTCACAATGAGATGTTAATAAAAATACTTTATCTTCCCTGGCGGCTAATAAAATTAAAAATAAGTGTATAAAATTAGAGTAAAAAAAATATTTTTTTTTTTAATTTAGTATGAGTTTTCCTTAAATGTGTGCACTGTAGAATTACTATGTGTTACTATACGTAGTAATTCTATAATACCCAATTCATTTGAATACTTGAGATTTTGTTTGAGGAATCTAAAGAACAATTAAACCAAAGGACACAATAAAAAATATTTCATTCAAAAGTAACATAAATAGGTTAGAAAATTTCATCTAAAAGCGAACAGAAATTTCCATCCCTTCACTAGGGATGTCCAAATGATATTTTCTATTTTTCTTCCATATTCTTTACCTCTCATCAACCCATTTTCTTACCTTTTTCCTACTTCTTTAACTTTACTTTAGATCAAAGATATAGAATCGTTACAATTATCAACCTATAATTGTAACAGCGTTCTGTGAGGAGCTTACCTACTTTAGGTAAGTACAGGAATCATAACTCCAACGTACTCTAGCGATCTATTTCCTTCCCGTGGGGCTTACTGTTCTTGGTAAGCGTGGCTGACGCATCACCCAAAACACAAGTGAATATTCTGTATTTTCGTCCCTTCTTGTCAACCTTTTACCTTTTTCTTCTATTTTTCTTGTGCTAAGAGCACAGTTACGCCTAGTTTGATGCAGCATAGCCACATCTGGCTCCTGCGCCATTGAGCTAGAATGTCATTGTCACATGATGGACTTGGTTATTAACAAATGCTTTGTGGCGCACTTCTGCTAAGTATGAGTCAAAAAAACGAACCAAATAAATAGTTCCTTTCCTTTAGAGATCGCCCATTACAATTAGAAGTTACAGATCTCTTCATCGACTCCGATAACGGAGAATTTAGTATTTTTCAAAAAGCTTCATAAACCATTTAATATGGCTGACGTAGCCCTGAATAACTCCTTTCCCTCTTACATTCAAAGCCGCATTTTCTTTGCGGATTCTTTAGGAAAACTCTTCAATAAAATGTGAACAATATGACTGTATTAAATATTTTCTTACGAGACAGCATTTTACAAATCCCGCTAATGTCATCAATATTTTGCTTTGAAATTGAACTTTTAGAAGGGGAACCAAAAATCTCGAAAAGGTTTCAATACTCTTTTAAAAATATTTTCGGAATGCTTGGTTTCGCACGGATTGAGTGTCTTCAATTACAGAAAAGGCGAATTTGTGATCAACCATACAGTGACATTTCTCTGTCGCATGAATAATATGCTTTTGGAACGAAAGTTGTCAAAACTTAAGTTAATCGCAAGCTAGCCTGGCAGTTGAGTGCAAGTTTTTTTTGTCTGGGTCTTAAAATATTTTAGTATTATTCTTCAAGAAGCGGAAAGTGTATCATATATCTTAACCGACAACAATTTGTTCATTTTACTTTGTACAAGGCCAAAAAGAATGATGAGCATTTCATTAAAATGAGAATCGATTTTCACACGCTCTACTTCGATTCAAATGCAGAATATTAATTATGGATTCAGTTGGCAGTGCATCAAATATATTGTGGCAAAAAGATTACGTATATTTAATTTCAAAATCACATTCGGTTGAAAAAGAAAATAGAATGATGCAGTTGCAAATCGACTTATTGACATAAAGCTGTAAATTTTTCGATGGAACCGGAATTGCGAGAAGTTGAATTGAACGTTTCACACGTTTTATAAAACACAAGTATTTAAAAAATAAGGCTTCTTCTGAAGAACCATTTCATGTTGTATTTCAATAACTTAGCATTATTGCAATGAATATAGACTTCGTTGATACCAGTTTTTGAGTACCAGATTATGTATTATATCTGCTAACTGAAGAAATTATACAGAAGTGTTTTATATCAAGTCTTGATCAGAATCCATGACTTTTTAGATAAAATTAGAGTTCTAAATGCTTACATGGATTTATGTCTTAAGTTTCAATTTTTTATTTCAAATTTTCCAAAAATTTCCAAAGAGTAATTCTAAAGCATATGCATATCTTTTAAGTCAGGTACTCGTAAGATTTAATGCGCTTTAAAAGAATTTTAACTAAACTTTAATAAAACTTTTGCCAAACAATTCATTGTCATGTTTAATCACTTATGTTCAATCTGAACAGCGTTGTCTTGTACATAAACATTTCATTCAGTCAATTGTTAAAATAAATATTTTTATTTCCAATGGCAAGGTAAATACAAACATAAGAGCTAGATAGCAAGGGAACAACATACAAACAAACAAAATATAAACAAAAGGCAAATACAAACATATAAACTAGAACAGATTAAAGAAGTGATCGAAGTCATTGTTTCAAAAGTTCTCTAGCACGCCGGAAAAGCGCCGTTTCTGAGTCGCCGTGAAATGATGCACATCGACGTATAAGGTTGGTTTATAATCAACTAGTTCATAAATAACAACTGATTAGTCGAAATATACATTTAATTAGAATAAGCGTAATAGTTCTGTTTACATCCCGTACCGACTATATTCATGCGTTGCCAACATTCGTTATTTATAACATAAAGTAATAAGAATACGATTACAATTATTTCATCGATTCACTTTATGTGAACCTTACGTTCGGTCCCGCTCAATATGAAATTTATATAGACAAAAATAAATTTTAAAATTGAAGCGTAAAAGAAACAAAACTTTTGATGACGGCTTAGTACCTCTCAGTCTCTTCGTCTGTATTGTTTTCCTCGATGGTTGGTGTATTTCGTTTAAAGTAAGGGCGAAGATGTTGTACGTGGACAACCTTTATAAATTTGTTCTGCTGTGTCGTAGACTTGATCTCGTAACACACGGCCCCGACTGGACGTACAATCACAAATGGTCCTTTGAAAATGGGAGAAAGTTTGTGATCTCCTTTTTTCGGCCAGTTGTATAACACGAGATCTCCTGCCGTGAAGGAATGGGATCTGCGATGGAGATCAAATCTTTGCTTGTTCTCCAAATGTGTTTCATACACATTATTTGCCGCTTCGGCTCTAGCCAAAGTTAAAAGGTCTAGTTGGTCTTCACGTGGTGTGTCATCAATGAAGCTACCAAGGTGAAGTTCACGGGGAAGGTGTGGCTCATACCCATGAAGTAAATAAAATGGTGATTTCTTAGTGGAATTCTGTTTCAGGGGAAAAAAATAAATCTTGGAGAGATTATGATCCTTGGCGAGGAAAGTCTGAAGATTCCAAGTTAGGCTTGAGGCTGCATACAATTTTAGGCTTAGCGACTGCGTACAATTTTTAAGAAGTTTTTTTTTTTTTTTTTGTTGATGATAAACTTCGCGAAAGTCCTTTAGATACCGACTACGCCATATAAGGTTGGTTTATAATCAACTAGTTCATAAATAACAACTGATTAGTCGAAATATACATTTAATTAGAATAAGTGTAATAGTTCTGTTTACATCCCGTACCGACTATATTCATGCGTTGCCAACATTCGTTATTTATAACATAAAGTAATAAGAATACGATTACAATTATTTCATCGATTCACTTTATGTGAACCTTACAGACGCATCCAGGGTTCGTAAAAATTCTAATGCGATGGAGATGCACATCAGACCGTCATGACCCTTCATCTTTTTTGGTTGTGACTAACCCCCAGCGTTGCTTTGCAGAACACTAAGGCCCAGCCACCGAAACTTGGAGAGAATGGAGGCGGAAAGACATGCCGAGAAACACTGCTGATAGCTGTCGACCACTTTGCTGTTACAAAAACGTTGCCCAGGGTGCACCAGCAAGGAAGTAGGTCTACGTTGCACCCCAATGTGAAAGTAAATATGGAAAAACATAATTGTAAAATATGGGATTTTGAAAGAAATTATTTTTTACTTTTCGAAATTTTAGTTTGATATGATTTTTAGCTGTGTTTTATATCAAACATTTATGGAATCAAATAAAAATGACCTCGACCAGAAATGTTTCATTTCTTAGAGTTCTCAACATGCGATGTTTTTGCGTTATTTATTTTGCGTTATTTTATACTTTGGTTTTAATTATCGATGTTCAGTTCATTGCTGAAACTGCACGTACGGATTTAGAGTTACAAACGAGTCTTGAATTTAAATGCGTGATGATACAGTCGCAAATAATATGTACACCCAATTGCAAAGCATAAGGAATTTTTTGTGATAAGAGTTTTATGGTATTTTTGCAAATGTTTCAATTATTGATCTTCACAAAGTTTGATACAACATTTTCAAACGTATAAAAATACTTTTTAAAAATTTGTTCTTCGTTATTCTCAATAAAAGTTAATATAAGTAATTCATAAAGGATTTTTTTAAAAAAAAATGAAAGTGAATATTAAAATATAAGAGAAATATAATTAATTTTTTAACAAAACTATTTTAATTTCCGATATCTTCTAATAGATACCTGAAACGAAGTATAATTGCTTCTAATAAATGTCGTATATTTGTGCAAAGTATAATAAGAAAAAAAAAATCTTATTGAGCTATAGTAATCTAAGTTGATCCGAAACCGGAAGATTAGAAGTTCAAGATAAGATTTTCTCAAACGAGGAGTGAAGGAGAATGGGGGTCGTTATTTTTCATTTCCATGGTTTCAAAATTTGATTGGATTTATAATGAACCGGATAATTCGTTGAATTATTGATGGTTTCATGGTATTCTGTGCTTATCCAGTCGTAAAAATTTAGTTTACACCATATCTTCTTTAATCTATCTATGCAGAAGTTTAACTATGCAAAGGGCTCGATTCCCGATTCCACTAGCTACGGCGAGATTGGAATAATAGAGGCTACAGTCCATTGATTGCAATTTCCGCCTTCCACGTTAGGGGTTTAAGCTCTATGAGTATAGGAATTATGACCCTGAGTTACACTAGTAATTTTTTTTTTCCTTTCCATTGGAGTTTACTCTCTTAGGTAAACACAAATGATGCCTCCCTGGAATACCCTAACTATCCTAACCTACTTTCGATCCTCCATCATGTCAACTAATTTCTTCCTTCCTTTTTCTGTCTAGACTACAGTTTAAGCCAAACCTGGCCACAAGTGGCCCGCCGGGTGATTTTACATTTCTATTGAAACTTTTGTTTTTCGATGCACGTATAAAAGAACTAAATAAATGAAAATTTGAAGTGACGATAAAAAATTAAATTTTAAATTAACGATGGAAAAACCACTTAAAAAAACTATAATATAAATTATGCCAGTAAATGCTAATTTCACCAAAGGGTAATCTTGGTTGTGTATGGAAGCCGGATGTCAAGACGGACTCGAGACACTATTCTATATAGGGTCTGCTATCGTTTCGTTAGGCTTTATGTACGAACTAAAGAGAAGGAAACTATTATTTCAAATGAATTTCTATTTAAGATTTAGGTTTGTTTTTGACTTCCTGGCTTGTTTACTAAGTTTTTTGTGTTGGGTGCTGATAACTAAATAAAAGCGACACATGAAGACATCCAAAGATGGTTTGAAATTCATTCAAGTGGGTATATTTTTACTACTGCATGTAAATTTTAAAATTAGAAAGGATTTAATAAAATGTTAAATTGTTAAAAACTATTATAAATTTTCAAATTTTAGGTGATCACTATTTGCATTCAGTTTTAAAAAGTTATTAAATATTAGTATTTTTACCAGGGCTTCGAACCTAAGCGAATACCGAAAAAGTTAAAAAATTGCTATTTTTCAATCGTAAGCTAAGCCCCAACAGTTCACCTCCGAACCCAAATTGATATACAAACTTTTTTGTACCGGTTTTCATTTAATTTATACTTATTTCAGTTCAGACACTAAAATATTTCCAAACTCACCTTTTTATGTGCAGTTCAAATATAACAAAGAGTAGCTGACTGCTTGCGCTTTCAAGAACGATTTATTAAATTGTAAGTAAAATTCCGCAGAATCCACAAACTTGAATAAAACATCGACAGTTCTTTCTATCGACACATTCCGAGAATTCAAAAAAAAAAGTATGAACTTCATAATCAGTAATAATTTATTTAAAAAAAAGTGTTATGTATTCTATAATACATTAAGTGAGTATCATGTTAAATGTAAATATTTTGCGTCAAAGGTTGAGTGCTTGGTAAGAAAATCTAATGTACAGGGAATTTTTATAAAAAATATAATTGACGATGATTTATTTTATAAATTAAATTTTTATGAACATTTTAAAAAGACTTTAATGACTCTAGACGCCCTAGAAGACAAAATTTCAATATAAATTGAATTACAATCGGAGAGAATTAAAAAAAATTGTTTGAATATACGTAAGCTGGTTTACATACTATTGATCACGTGAACCGGAACAAAACCCAATTTCAAAAATTTTGGTTAATAGAACGAAAATCGGAGCGGAAGAAAATTAGGATTCAAAGTCCTGATTTTTACATAATTATAATACATAATTAGAAAACAAGAATATTAAATCTACTTCAAAAAGTTTTTTTTTCTCTTTGTAATACACAAATATTCTCCAACTAACATTTATTTCAATTCTTTTTTTGGTCCATAACAATGATAAATTCAAACAAAGAAAAGCTGTTGATGAAAACAGGAAATATGAGATAAAATTATTCGTTAGGAAAAATTTGTTTTTTCACAATGCAGAATTCAACATTAATGCGTTTAATTTGTGGAAAAATTATCGTTGTATTTAAGGAATATAATGATAAAAAGTATTATGAAAGAAAACTATTGAATTTGTGAATTTCAATAAAGAAATAAAAAGTTTTAAGTTAATTTCTCTTAAATCGTATCTAAAAGCTCAGTAAACGATGTGTTTAATTCATTATTACAATAACCATCAACTAGTGTCAAAACAAATTATTCTGTTGCCAAGCTTGCACTGTTTGGAAGCAGTTATTTAAAGATGTTTTGGTACGATGAAGGCAAAATATTTTTAAGTATCAGTCTTCCACGCCAAGCTATACGTCGTCGCATTGATGACATTTCAGCTGAAATCATAGTAACCTTGCATTATAAAGCTAGCTAATTCAAAGCATATTCCTAAGCATTTGAAAAAAAAAAGTACAGATATCTCAGAAATATCTCAACATGTGATATTTATTCGCGCTGTGAATGATTCATTTCAAGTGACAAAACAATTGTTAAATCTTTTAAATATGAAAGACACAATAAGAGGAAAAGATGTTTTCCAAGCGATTTAAAAATGTTTAGCCAAAAATAGTTTAAATTTTGAGGCTTTTTTAAGGATTATATAACAACAAATGGAGTACCTGCTCTGGAAGGTAAAAAATAAGGTAGCTGTAAAATTACTTATGGATAAGCTAAATTGAAGAGGTATTAAAACCAATGGTATTTTTGCTATATTCACTGTTTATTACATCTACAATTTAAAGTACTTGATTATTATCCACGAATCACCTTACTAAAGTATGTAGTAATAAAAATAGTAAATTTCATTTGTTCACATGCTCTTCAGCATCAGCAATTCAAAGAATTCCTTAGCAAATTACCTGCTGAAAACGGTGAGGTCGTATATTTTACCAATGTTAAATGGCTAAATCGTGGAAAATGCTTAATAAAATTTTTAATTTACGGGATAAAATAGATATGTTTAGAATGAGGCACATGAATTTATTCCTGAATTAAGTGATGGTGATTGGTTGTTAAGCTTGTGTTTTAGTGAATATAACAGAAAAACTTAATCAGCTAAATAAGAACTGACTTGCAAGGGAAAGATAGTTTAATAATTGATGCTAGCTATTTCATCACAGCTTTTAATAATAAATTATTGTTATTTGAGGGGGTTTTTTAGAAATAATAATGCTCAACATTTTCCGCTGTTAAATAATTTCCATAAAGTAAACCTAAGAACATCTCGAAGCATACAAATGAAGTAAAGAAACTTATAACTGCATTTGATAATAGTTTTTCAAAATCAAAAAAATATGATAAAAATGTTTGAAATATTTTCATGCCCATTTCATGTTGACATGAATAGTGTTCCTGAAAAGCTTCAAATGAAGCTAACTGAGCTACAGTGAAACAATGAAATGAAACAAATTTCTGCGTCCATGTCAAAAAATTAATTTTTACAATGCTTCTATTGCATCCGAAAGATATTCTTCCTTAAGATATTTTGCGCAAAGAGTAGTAAGTGGTTTTGGATCCTCATAACATTTTTTTCGAAGATCAAATTTACAAAGAGTTCATCACAAGCTTTATTAATTTAGAAAACCAGCTAATATGGGCAACGTCAAACATAATTATAGATTTACAAAAATTTAGAGAAGGAAAGGATAAACATATATATATATATATATATATATATATATATATATATATATATATATATATATATATATATATATATATCATTAATTAAGTCTTGAAAGTTTATCATATTTGAATCATAGTATAACAATATATTATTACTCTTTTTGTAATTGTATTACATTTTTTTAAAAGTGTGTTTACCTAAAGTACGGCCCGCTGTGTAACATTCCTTATCATCGAAGTGTCCCATGAAACCATTTGGGTTGATTAGATCAGATTAAAACAAATGTTTGATACAGCACAGACAAATTTCACTTTTACGTCACAAATTCTAATTGTCCCTCACTATCACTGTGTTCCCTGACCCCTCTTCCCTAAGTATTCCAATGAAATGTTAGGAAATAGAGAGACGAATCACCCGGGATGACGTCTTCATCTCTGAATAGCTTATAATTGCGATGTAATTCACAAATAGCGTTTGTGTAGTGTGACGTTCGTAAAACCACATAACTACTTTCTCAAAAATGTGATGTCCGTTACATTAAGCGATTTTCTTATTCAGGGTCATCGAAAAAGAATACCCCGATTTCAAAGCCGTGTCATGGAGGATTTGTTAAACATATTCATATGATTCATGTGAGGAAATGTAATGAAAGAACGTAAATTTTAAACTCTGCTTATCAGATAAAGCAGCATATGTTTTTAGCTCGGCAAAGGGTCGTTTAACGTAGTTTGATTTTCACTTTGGCTTTGCTCCCTCGGTGATGTGGATCGTGTAACATACAGCTTTTTTCGTGCTGTTATCCACGGAAATGAAATCAGTTACGACAGTGCAACGTAGGTGACGCACGTTAATCCAAGAGAAAAGATCCCAAACAATAGGGCATCTTTGAATTGGCAGAAAAGCACATTCAAACAATTTATGAGCTTTGCGAAGTGTACATCTCTAGGGCAAGTCGGCCGATGATGTTGAATGTATAAGACTATCCTGTGTTGGAAGTCCTAAAAAGGTATCTTGTTTTCAAAAACATAGTACCCATGTGGTGACCCGGAGTGAAAGAACAGTTCCACTGTAGCTCATGCATAAGAGGTGACTGAATCTGGTACCCAGTGTCTGGGGGTATAACTGTGCACCTTGTCCGTGGGGATTATATCAGGGGAATGACCATCCAGGTTGGAGGACCTCAGGGGCTTGCCTTCTTCTATTACGTACAGGAATCATGACCCCGCGGACTCTAGTGATCTTTTTCTAACCGATGGGGCTTACTCATTTTGGTAAACACGGGTGAAGCGCGCCCTGGATACCCAAGCGATCCTTCTCTACTTTCGACTCTCCTTCTTGTGAAATTTTTTTTTTTTTTATCTTTTTCTGCTTTTCACACCTCAGGATCACAGCTTTATACTCACTAACTTTGTTTTGGGTAGCATGGACCTATCTGTTTTTTTTTGCGCCATTACAAATATAATCACTCCTTAAATCACTCCTTAAATTAAACTCTAGCATCACTCACTTATTCAAAAACAGGAAATGTTATATGAAATATCCCATTATATTCAATAAGTGATGGAAGATACACATGTTTTTTACAACGTTTATAAAAAGTAGTTAGTTTAAGAAAATGTCTTCTATGCATCAATGAATTAAGAAATAATTTATGACTGCATTTTTCTTTATCAGAAAAATTTCTTCCTATGCATGAGGAAAAAAATACAACTTTTATAAAAATAAATTTTTATTTTTGAGTATTAGCATCACTGACATTTAAAGAGGAAAATAAACCAGTTATTTTCTTATTCCATAACATTTATTTTTCCCCCTTTCTCAACACAAATTTATTATTATTATTGCATTTTATGAAATTATTGCAGATTTTTTTTATATTTTGTTCTTTTGATAAGATTTTCTACTATGATACCTTTTTTAATAAACACTTTGAAAGTTAAGTGAGTTTTATATTTTTGTTTTCTATGCTTATTAATATGTATTCATGTGAATATTTAATTATGTTAATTTAGAGGTAGTTATTTTTTTAATTCCATTTTGTATGGTAAATGTATTCTTATGTGCTATATCTTGGGAAAATTTTAATTTTTTTTCACTCATGTTTGGTTCTGTCGTTTTTGGTATTTAACAATTTTTTATTATAAAGTAATTGATCCCCCCCCCCCCGCATTTTCAGTCCAACAAATATTTAAATTTCCTAAGGCAGCAAATTTAATTATTTTCTATCCCGGTTTTGATTCTCTATTTTCTTAATTCATTCAAATTTTCTAAAAAGTATTTCTATGTCTAAGACTTAATTTTTCTTGTTATTTACATAATAATAACTTACGTGATAATCCTAATTCTTAAAATATAAATAATTACTTAAGAAATATTTATAATTCTTATTATATTTTATTCATGTATGATTTTATGTATTTTTATAGATATTAGATAATAAACATTATTAGCTATATGAGTACGTGCTATTATAATATACAGTTTTACTACATTATATATATATATATGTGTGATGACGTGGTATTGTGACATTGATGATATTGTGTGTGTTATTATTATTGATATTGTGTGTGTGTGTGTGTGTGTGTGTGTGTGTGTGTGTGTGTGTGTGTGTGTGTGTTGATTATATATGTATAATTGTTTCCCTTAAATCTAATCAATTTCCTAATTTATCTAATATTTTAACTACCATATTCATACGTTCATAGTTATTTCGTGATCTCAATCCTTTCAAAACGCGATTTCTATAAAAATATTTAAATCATCATTTCCACGCTCTGAACTAATAGGGATATTCCCTACGAGATTCTCAGATTCCTTGTAAAACACCTAAAATCCTTACATCTATTATCATGTTATCTGTATAATCCTTAACTTACCTTCCCTGAAGAAACAAATAAGGAAATTTTTATGTCACTTCTCATCTAATTATCAGAGTTAGTTAATTAATTTAATCAGAATTCATTATTACTCCTTGATTAAAAAATTTCCTTATTGTGCCACAACAAAATGTATCAAATTAAATATTTCTTAATTACGAATTAGTAGTAGTAGACGTGTGTGTGTGTGTGTGTGTGTGTGTGTGTGTGTGTGTGTGAATCTGTTTTTGTGAGAGGAATAGGGGCTGCTTAAATGAAAACATATGATAAAATAATATTCTGAAATTTCATAAGTAGCTGTAAAATATATTCGTTGCAGAACATTCTTTAAAAAAATACAATAAATCGGGACAACATAAGAAAATCCCATGCAGAAAATAAAAATTAAAACCTCATGATATTGCTGGGCATTGTTCATATGGTACATTCATTGATTCACCATGCAAAGTAAAAAAAAATAAATTTACTCTAAGAAACATTTTTAAATGTTTTACTTGATTATACATTAAATATAAAATAACCACATTTCATAATGTACGTATAAAAAATTTCTCATAATAAAGAAAACAATATATATCTACATCTATATATTAAGGAGGACATGAAAGTAACGTAGCTTTTCTACATTAAATTCAAACAAACACATTTTTAATAAGCTTTTAATTTTAATCAAGGATGTAATCATCCTGGTTATCAACAACCTTTTGCCATCAAGTGAGCAAATTTTCAATGCCGGATCGATAAAAAAATTAATTTGTTTTTGAGAAAAATATCTGGAGATAGTATTTTGTACATCATCCGAATTTTCACATTTTTTTGCAACGAAGAAATTGTTGTAATGATCGGAATAAATGAAAAGCCGATGGCACAATATCGGGCGAGTATGGTGAATGAGGCAATACCTCCCAACCCAATTCATTAATTTTTTTCCATGGTTCGTCTTGAGCAGTGCTGTCTTGCATTATCGTGTTGCAAAATGACGCTTTTTCTGTTGACGATCGCATGGGAATTTTCAATTATAGATTGATTTACTTGATTCCAGTCTTTACAGTAAAGGTCTGAATTCACAGTTAGTCCACATTTCAACACTTCAAAATGAACTACACCGCGAATATTCCACCAAGCACAGAAAAGCGCCTTAGCTGTACTTCTCGGTAATTCATTTGGAGAGAGGTACTTGCATTTGGATTTTTGCGTTTTGGATTATCAGAGGACCCAGTTTACATCTTCAGCGGTCAAGGGATCAAAAAACGCTTCTATTGTGCCGCTGAAGCAGTAAGTCGCATATGGTGGATCGGTTAGCTTTGTTTTCTTCAGACAGGGTATGCGGGACCCATACACCAGTTTTGATAGCTTTACCAATCTGTTGCAAATGTTCTTGAATGATCGACCAAGGTTGTTAAGAGTGTTTGATAGTTCCTCGATTGTCTGACACAGATTTGCTTCCATTTTCACCCTTAACATGGCATTGTCTAAAGTTGTTGGTTGTCCTGATTGGTACGAGTCGGAAAGATCGTAATTACCGTATTTGAACTTAGAAAACCACCTTTGACATTTACGAACGTCTAATGCGTTTGAATAAACACCGTAAATGTTTCTGGTAGCAACCGTTGCTTTACCACTCTTATGAAACTCAAAAAGCATACAATGATGGATATGTATATCTTCTGATATTTGATTGTTCATTTCACTTAAAATTACAAAAAAATAATAATAATTTAAGATTTAATTATTTACGAATAAACAAATCACTCTAACCTTAAAATGTCTTTGGCATATGTTTGAAGTACACAATGAGCTGATAATTGACTAACCAATATCGACATGCACAAAAACAACATTATTTTCCGGTTCCCTGTGTGTGTAAGAGTGCATTGCTACATTTCCAGGTCCAAAAAGGTGAGAAAAACTAGCTATTTTAGTGTTAGATTCGTATTTCGTTGTTGCAAAGCAAATCCCTCATGTAAGTTTTTTAATTTTTTTTTAATCTGTCTTATTAATTTTTGGATTGTCCTTTCTCCGTTTTCATTAGTTAATATTTGAAAGTATCTCTTTGTCTTTTTATATTTTATTTGTTTGTTTTTTTATTGCAATGTGGTCTTTTTGCATTTTGTGTGTTTGAATGTAAGAAATTTCTACATTTTATATAACATTTTTCTGTGAGGAATGTTGGAACTGGAAAATATATTAAACCTGATAATCTCTGTCAAAAGCTAGAATCAAAATTTATAAATGTTATATTTCCTTTTCTTTTTTGGTTTCTTTATCTTCTTTGTTTTCATTGTTTTTCACGCCTCTGTTTGTACTTTTTTGTATTTTTTAAGTTTATTTTTCAGGTATGCTTTCAAGTTTGTTATCTTTCTTATTTGCTTTGTGATGTAATTTTCTTTTTCTGGATTTTTGGAGTTTTTAAAAAAAACCATTCTTTTTTTACTTAATCTATAAAGTAAAAAAATTACTTCATTGTTTGTTTGGTTTTTTTTATTTTAAAAAGATTCTGATTTACCTTTATTTCTTATTTATATAATATTTTAAATCATTTGTTTTATATTATTACCTTAATTATATTTAGTGAGAGGGAGATTATAAGTAAGTATATATAAGGAAAAGGGGGGAAGTTGTGGAGGGAGAGAAAGTCTTAGTGTAGCGAATTGAGTAAAACTTGAACAATTTTACCAGGGAAAAGTTCTGTTCAATCCAACTTTCGTTATGATTGTTTTTAATTTTATAATCAAAAATAATATTTTTGTATATATATTTAGGTTCAAACAAGAAATCCTATATAAATAAGAAAAAGGAAATATCTCTAAGGATGTTTACTGTTAAATAATTAAAGATTATTGGAATTAACTGTCCTTCCTTTAATATCTACGCCTATGCCCATTTTGATAATATGTCTGACACAATGTTGTCTAACGTTCCTTAAACATGTTAGGGAACGCTTCCGAACATTGTAAATTTTCTTTTCATTGTTATACTGCCACTGTGCCTTTATCTCAGAAAGAATTCCTTCTCACGTCTTTCATTCGCCGAACACTACAGATCCGAGCAAAAATCAGTAGAAATAATAAGATTTTTAATTAATAATCATCAAATGGGGAACCGAATTATAACTAAAACTTTCTTTCTCACTAGGGCATTGATATAAAGACTTTTCGCTGTTTCATAGCGATAAAATACAAAAGAATGACTTCAATTAAAAGTTACCGCTTGCCAAAGAAGATTATTTCTGGGAGTAGGGTAAGAGCGGTAATTAGAGGAAAGGGACTGATGGTCTCGAAGCTTTTGTTTAAATCTTATTATGCCTGCCATTAAGTATGAGATAAAGACAGGGAAGTAACTGTCGAAACCTTTTTTATTTGCTTAGATTTTGTTAATTGAATAAGTTTTTGCTTGTCGAGTATAAAGGGTGAAGTTTTTAAAATTAATGATGTTACTGTCTTTTATCTTGGGTCGAATATGTATCGATTACTGAACAACCCCTTACCACTAACCTGATAGTTCAAACCGAGACAGAAAACAATTAAAAGATATAGTTTAATTTATGTTTATAGGTTAAATTGAGTGTAATAGATAATATACTTTCTGGTACTTCCCCATTTTTAATTTAAAATTGCAAAAGAAACAATATGTTGCAAAACGAATAATTCTCGTATTAGTGCTATATAGGCGGAACAGGCTTAACTTTTCAGTTGTTTAAGCTATTTATTTATTAATCTATTCCTAGAATGAGATTTTAAATATGCCTACATTATATCTACTGGATTTCCACGATTTTCTGTTTGAATGTTGTTTTAAAACTTTATATTATATTTTATTTAAAGATTTTAGTAATTATATTACAACGTGCCTCTATTACCTTATTCTTCTGTCATCTTAAATCACAAACGTGGTCTCTAACTTAAATTCCGAGCACAGATATATCTAATTTCAATCAATTGAAACAATCGCAGATTATTATTCAAGTAATTTATTTATGCTACCAAGAGAAATTATCTCTAATATTTCATAATCGCTCAACTCGTTCATTTACTTAAATATTAAATATCAAGTTTACTCGATACCTAGGTACGAGCATATGATTAAGTAGTTGTGGGAAAAGTTCAACTTCTACAAGGCAGGGAAGGATCTTTACTCCTGCAATGTCAAATTAGGTTTCACACATGCATAAATATTATTCCTCGCTCTATTCAATACATTCTCCATATCTTATATATCCGTTTTTCTCTATTTCTTCATTACACTTATTTAACTAATTTGCGAAGTTGCGTTTCATTTGATTGGGTCGAGGTTTTAGTTTTCGTAATTTAAATTATGGTCCTCAAGGCAATTAATAGAAAAACGCAAATACCTCCTCGTAACAATATTAGCTAAAATTTTGAGACATAGGTGAGAAATTTCGTGATATTTTTGATCGCGTTTCACACCAGGACAAAATAATGTCATCATTCTAAGAATTCATACATATGGTAAAATTAGAAATATTCTCGTATGTCATACATAACCGTAATAAGTAATATTTCTATACATCCACTTGCATCTCATACATATCTATTGCCTCTACGAAAAATCCAAAGGATGAATAATTTGTACGGTAAATATGTAAGAGAAGAATGTGTTGTGTGAATTATCATGCGAGTATCGAGTCATTTTCTAGAAAATTTCATTTGTTAATATATTGAGAACAAAATAAGATATGATAAAAGAAAGGTAAAGGAAAAAATGTTGCATATAGAAAAAAGTTTTAAGAGCTCATCTGTTCCCTTGTTATTTAAACCATAACTGAAACGTCAGCTGTACGTCATGAAACAGATACTGCTCAAACTAGTACAAATATTGCAGGAAGATAGTTACCACTATCAAGTTATCACAATAATTTATCATTCATTATTCGTTCACAAGAATGACTAACAATAACTTCAGTTTTAGCATTCTGAAAATTCATGGATAACTTACTTGATATAGAGACATCTATAGTGAAGATACTAAATAACTTAACAGATTCATTTTAAATTAATTTCTTTTTAACAATCGGATATCATTATGAATTCAGTAATGAAGCTCATAGAGGGTCTCTTGCAGTTTTTCTGTTATTTTTTATTTATTTTTTTTTTTGTATAAAGTAAGTCAAATAATACCATTTGTTACCATAGTAGATATGTTCAACTTATAGTTCTACTCTCTTCGTAACCTTGTACATTTTATGTTCTAATTTATGCCAAATTCAAGTTATTTCAAAATATTTTGTATATTTTCATACTCGAAACAGGGATATCTGGTTTGGTGCATAGGATGCGTTCCTCAACAGGTAAGCGCTAAATAAAGCAGAGTAAAAAGAGGGTTTTCCGGTTCTCTTTAGCAATAACGACACAAGTTAAAATACCTTAATAACTAGTCCGAGGGGGATCCCTTTTGGTCTAGCTGTTAAGAATTCTTCAAAAATGACGGGACAACTTTTCTGATTGAATGTTCAAAACGCCACCAGCACTTCCTCCACCACGGGGTAGAAAGCATCACCTTTCGAATTTATGACTCAGGACTTGAACATTAGACGGCAGCAAGTCCAAAACTACTAGTTGCATTTTCATCCGACGCAAAAACTTACCCTTGTTTGTCTTACAAAGACAACTGCATATAAGCACAACTAGTGATATACCGGCAACAGCGCACACGTCAAATAGACTCTCCATCTCAACTCGAGACAGTAGATAACGTCAAATGATAAAACTGAAAAAAAAAAAAAAAGAAAGAAACGGAACTTAATAGCAGAGAGGGGATGTACATCAATTGCAATAACAGCTGGAAAAGCAACCTTCTCTTACACATCATTCAGAATATTCCTCTTCATAGCATTGTGATGATACTGAAGGGGAGTATGTAACGGCTCTCTTCAACAAGAGTGACAGAAATTTAAATACCTCAATAATTAGCCTGTGGAGGAATCTCTTTTGGTTTAGTTGTTAAGATGTTATACAAAAGTAAGATGTTTAAGATAATAATGTTTAATAATAAGATGCTTAAGATAATAATGTTTAGTAAGATGTTTAAGATAATAATGTTTAGT
>BMAW01106253.1:178264-220489 GCA_019974015.1 Nephila pilipes | reverse complement strand
TTAAGATAATAATGTTTAGTAAGATGTTTAAGATAATAATGTTTAGTAAGATGTTTAAGATAATAACCAATAAGATGTTTAAGTTGTTAAGTTGTTATACAAAAAGCGACCTAACAAGTTTTCCACAAATCGAGGGTCTAAATCATTCCCTTAAGGTCAACTGATTTCCTCTTCCAATTCGACGGGAATAGCATCGCTTCCTCTGAAAGGGCTTTTTAATGCACAGTAAATTAGTGAGGAGAACATGCGACCAAAAATGAACAAATTTTACTTTACTTTTAAGTAGTTTTTATTATCTGTAATATACATATTATAATTATATAAAGTTAAAGTAAAACATAATACATAAAGATGCACAAAAAAATGAAGTTCATTTTTGTAATAAGATCCTCTTTGGCTCTTTTACTTTAATATAAAAATTAGTAGAGGTTTTTTAATAAGTAAGAAATTTTTATTCGTAAATTTATTTTTTGCAGCTGCCCAAAGCGGATAAAGCTACCGACGCTTTCTCTTATCCTAGTTTACAAAATAAACGCCAGCAATTGGGTAATTTAGCATGTTGTATACTATACATTACACACATATAAGTATTGTGTACCGTATATGATGCACACGAACTCAAATGAGTTGCTTAATTGCTCTGCGTATTATGTACACCATTTAATTCTTTGTTTAGTCTTATCGATAGGAGTTTCTATATAAAAAAATATATTTATAATAAAACTGTAACACTGGCTATTCTCGGTTTTCTCTTCACTAATCTCGGGGACTTTTTGCAGTTTGAATTCATACAATTGCAATTCGTTGCCAAATAAATGAAACGCTATTAGGTAAATTAGTTGAAGATAAGAAGTGTAGTGAACTTAGAGATAGTGATATAAAAACGAAATAGAATTAAAAGGAAAGAGGAGGACAACGACAAACTGTGATAGGTATTTGTAAGCTGAATCATCGTAAGTAATCGGTTGGATTGAAGCGACTCCTAGTGAAAGTAATGAAAGTTGAATCTGTTATAAACAAGAAGTGCGTGGTTCAGAATAAGTGATTTGGTAAGCCAAGATTTTATTATTAGAATATAAATTTGGATTAACTGAGTTAAGATGGATTTGAAAGAAAGAGAGAAAGTGAAATCTTAGATATTCTATGTTGACAGCTGTATTGTATAAACTGTATTGTCTATGTATCTTCAGTTGGAGTCTTGAACTTATTGACTATTTAATGAGACTTTTAGATGGCATCAGAGTTGAATAATGAAGGAAGCGCGTCACAAAACCAATAAGAAATATGATGGAAGGCTAAAAAATGTAAAATAAAAAATTTAGCGGAACAAAATGACCCGTTATATCGAATTAGCATTTATTGGGAAAACCGCTAAACGAGGACTTTCTGTACATAAGTCGAATTTAAATTCTATTTATGAATTCTTTTTTATTATTATTATTATTACATTTGGATTTCCGTTAAATGATTCCAAGATCATAGGAATTTTCCTCTTTTTTTTTTTCAGTTTTTTGAGTGCGAATCATTATGACCAAATTATTATTATCAGATATTAATTTCATTCTCTTAAGAGTGAATAATAACATCTATAATATTAAAAGTGAAATAATAGACTTTAAATAATAAGGAAATACAGACCTTAGGAGATTCAAGAGTTAAAAAGGGAAATAAATTATCCATTTCAATTATTATTGTATGTGAAAGAAACTGTCTCTGTGTGCTACAATTAATAATAAATATCCATTAATTTTTTTATGTATAACTTGTATGCTTTTATTATTTGTTGTTGTTAATAAAATTTAGTCATGTTTGATTTACATTTTATGTATCGTATAAATAGATGCAAAATTCCCAATTTAACAGTCCAATAACAAAAGTAGCTAATGGAATATTCTATAAGTGCACGGTAATAATTAACATTTGTTTCTAATTGCTTTAAAGTTAGAAAACATGATTATATTTTTCATAAAGTTTTGCATTACTTTCAGCAATAAATAGTAATAAAATGACTTATAAATGCAGTTATAAAATAACAGTCTAGCAAAAAATGTTTTTTATAATTAACGTAAGACAAGCCTTTAAATAGTACATTTCCTCGAAACTACTGTAGACATATCCGAAGTAGTTCTGTGAACTGGAAATAATTTCATTCACATGAATATTTAATTGACATTTCTTTCTGAACAATCAGTTTTGCTTTGCCAAGTTCTTTGAAAAATATTTCTCAAGCGTCTCTGAGAAATACAACACGATAAATTAAACCTTTAGATGTATTATCGTTTTCAATACTAAAAATTTTCTAAATCCTTTTCAGTTACATTTAAAAAATATTTCATCACAAATTCTTGGAACCATTCATTTCTTATTGGTTGTCATGACAACATTCATTAAGCTATTATTCACCTTCGTACTTGGAAATGATGAAAAAGTAAAAAATTTCGAATTATCTCGTCAAAAACAGAAAATTAGAAAATAAATCTTTTCCGTATAACTTATTGTGTTAAATTAATTATCAGAAGAAGATTATGCAAATATTGTTTTTGAAGTGTGTGTATGTCTTGTCAAAGTAATACAAATACATTTATTTTAAGAAGCACATTTTAAATAGTTTTTTAAGATGTGATAACATTGTAAGGCAATGTGTTATATTTACATTTTCAGTTCAGAATTTTAAGTGAATGGCAACGTCGTTACATTTATTTTGAAGCGCTTCAGTTTAGTGAGAGTGTCAACGTTGTTGTAATTCTATGAAAAAATAAATATGTCATTTTTGTTGTTTTTAAATTATTGTTAGCTTCTTATTCTTGTTAAGAGAATCTACTTTATTGTGGTGAATCTGGGATTTAAATAAAGTGAGTGATATTAATCAGAGAATAAAAAAACATAAACTTTATTTTGAAAGAGATAACGTACGAGTTTTTGCGTGGTTGCTTAATAAGCGACGTTTCGATTGTACATTAAACAATGTATGTATTTCGAATAGAATTAAAAAAAAATTTAGGTACTTTTCCATTTCGCCGGCGCAAACGATAAAATCGCCAAAAATGATACAACCGACGCCAAACGGAATATGTGTTTTCTTTGTGTTGTCGCCAATAAAGCCTGCTCGGCGAGATTTGAGCCATCGAAATGGAAAAGTACCAAAATTTTAAATGTAAAAGTATTACAAAATATATTTTACACACACATATATTTATGCCTTGTATGTGATGTTACTCAAATTTTGGGACAGTACAATGAAACATGCATTGAAAAAAAATTGTATTTATCATATATTAAATGAGAACGGAGGAATTTTTAAAATAAAATCATGATGAAAAAATTGTCGGAAGCAAAGAAAAATTATGTGGTCATCTGAGTGTAGTTATATGTGATATATTTTCAAGAACTACACCTAGTGAAGCAGTAATCTTCCTTAGTGGAGGGGGAAAAAAGAAAAAAAACATGAACTTGTAATTTAATTGTAATATATAATATATTGTAAGTGTTTCTTATGTTATATTTAACGAATATGAATCAGCGCTAATCGACACTATTTTTTTTTTTTATTTCCAATGGCTGGGGGGTTCAAATCGGGAATAGGGGTTCCTTAGGAGATGACGGCTTTTGGGAGCGATAATTAGCGATTTAGGTCATGGTAACCCTAAGCATACTCAATGTTTAAGTCACGCACATTTGGAAACCTATCTAAGAAGTCGCCAATCTCCTAGGGGATATCCTATTTTCGATTTGAACCGGCTAGGGTTCTTTAGATAACCGGAGGTTATCGCCTCATAAGTCCTGTCGCCTCCCAATATCTCAATGATTCCGCATTTCCGTGGAGAGAGTTCCACAGGTATGCAAGTGGTATTTGTCCATAGGCTCATTTCTTTTGTCACACTGGGGGCAGGCAGTCTCGATAAGAATACCAATGCGATACAAATGGGCAGCAAGACAATCATGCCCGGTAAATAGATGAAAAGCAGCCACTGTCTCCCGTCCAGGTTTGTCAGGTATATCTAAAAAACAATTATTTCTTTCATATTTGGTTTTTATTTTAGATAAGAGCTCATCCTGGTACGTCGACCGCATGATTTGTTTGATAAATAATTTAACGCTGAGAAAAGAGGTTTCTCATTTTGTGCAGTGGATCAGCATAGCACCTTTTTTGGTAAGGAAGTCTGCCTGCTTATTACCATATAAATTTCAATGGCCGGGGATCCACTGCAAAACAACATGCTTTTGATGAGAACTCAACAAAATTAGCACCTGTTGACACTGGGAAATTTCTTTTGATTATGGAGCTTGAATGGAACTGGTAGATTGAATGGCAGCTTGTGAATCTGACAGTAGTGTAGTACTACATTTTAAATTTCACACAAATGGCAAATTAGCTGTTTAAGAGCAATGCGAATTGCCTCCACTTCTCCATCAAAGGCAGTACTGCACTTTCCAAAAGGTGCATAGAAGGAAAATAGTTTTGAGTAAACACCGCCTCTAACGTTCTTATGTTTTGAAAACTGTGAACCATTTGTATAAACCCGTAGCCACTCAATATCGGGATATTTAGTCTCAATAGTCTCTACGGCAATGAACTTTAGTACATCCAGAGCAACATCTCTTTTTGATATAGGCTGAGTCAAATTCAAACTTGTCTCAAAGCTAAACAGATCCATGGGATTTCTAGGTTTCGTTAGTAGTTGTAATTCATACTGACAATCAAAGATTTCTCTGAGACCTAAAACCCTCTGAACAAAACCATCCTTGGTTTTGAGGTTTCTATTATCGAGTTGATAATCCCTCCAATAAGTATCTTCAAGTCTAATTAATTTTTCATAGAGTATTAAAGCTCTTTCTTGTATAATATTTTGAATTGACTTGTTTGTTAAAAACATCATTGTCTCAATAGGCGTGGATTTCACTGCTCCTGTAATAAGCCTTAATGCTTGGTTCTGTAAGTTTTCAATTTTTTTTAAGCAGGAAATTAGAGACTGTTATAAGTGGCTCGCAACAGTATGTCAGAATTGGCAGTATTAAAAGTTTTATAAGTAGTATTCATAGTGGATCGGGAGCTAGCCCACTTGGCTTCTGCCAATCGCTTTAAAAAACATTCCGAAACTGATTCGATGTGTTGTTTCCAAAGCATCTTACGGCGTTAAATGGCATTATTTCTATATTTCAAATAGGGATAGAAATGTTTATGTGTTAAGGAAATGGGTTGCATAGCTGTTTTATTCAAGTTAACAGTCATATTATTTGCACCCCACCATTCTGTAATCGACGCTATAGTTTATTTTATTTCTTTTTAACATAATGCCACATTACAATAAACACAAAATGCATGGATACACAGTATAAACGTAACACAATTATCTTATAAAATCTTCAAAGTTTCGGACCAATTGTCCACTTCTCATTTCATCATCTCTACTAAAAACGTCTCGAGTATCCTCGGAAATCCAGCCAATCAATTTTGGCACTTTATAGCTGCTAGGAATCTCTCTGGAATTCCAGAGAATCAATTTTGGTGCTTTATCACTTCAAGTGGCGAGTTAACTATTGACTTCGTTTTAATATGTATATAATCCATTTAATTTTAAATATTTCCCCATTTCTTCTTTAAGCCGTTAAAGCACCGTCAAAAAAAGCAATAAACTAATAATTAAACATTCAGTTTTATATTAGATTTGATCTGTAACAGAAGCCAATGTGGAGCCGTTATTTTTAAACTGATTTTTAAAAAAATAATAAAATTGTGTAAAAGAAATTAAAATGCGTGTTAAAAATAAATTTTTAAACTTCAATTAAATAATACCAATCAAATGTGGGTAACTTTAAAATCATAATAAAAACTTACGAATAAGACATGCTTCTAATTTATTCAAATTATATTAATTCACTTTTAGCTAAACGAAAAACGTAGAACTTTAAAATAAGCACAATAATTTTAATGTTAGAAAATAAGTTTTTAAACCTCAACTAAATAATAATCAAGTACAAGTAACTTTGCTTAAAAAAGAGTAAGATTTTATGATAAAAAAAAATTGCTTTCTATTAATTTATTCAAATTATATGAATGCAATTAATTCAACAAAAAATGTATTAAAATTATATCATATCCAGCAACCATGGACCCGAAATCAAAAAAAAAAAATCTTCTAATTTATTAAGATTAAAAGGGTTCAAGTAATTAAAACGAAAAAAGTATAAATCAGTGTACCAGATATTTCATTTATAATACTATTAATCTAAACAACTTTTGATGAAAGAAATAGAACTTACAATTAAAATTACTTCCAATTAATTTATTCAAAATATATTAATTTCATCTAAATTAAGTGTGTGCTTGAACACAACTAGATTATCTGTACGTAGATAATAATACGTAGCTTGAACACAACTAGATAATCATACGTAGATAATAATGCAGTAAAATCAAAAACCAAGGATAAGCAGGATAATTTGGGTCTCTTATCTGAAGGCCGATAGCAATCTAGTCAGAAGTAAACAATTTAACATACTAAGATAAGGAGGATGGCTTGGTCCCTTATCGTATATGATGCAACTTCCGTTGTAACGGGGTAAGAAGGAAGGAGTATGACGTCCCTTCCACTGGATGGATCGCGGCACTTACTACTAATGAACTCTTACCTTTAACTTTCAACAACCAAATCTTTGTAACTTCATCTGCTTGAATTACATTAGCTCGCTACTCATTGACTATGAAAGATCATTGGCTAAGGTCTCGTTTGCAGAACTTAAATATTCGAAGTCTGTGATGTCATCTATTTTAAATTTGCTTATGTCAACAAAAACTCATCTACAAATGGTGGTCGCAGCATGTCAGATATATCTCTTGCGCCATAAATCCACTATCATTTATTCACTCACTCACAGCAACAAAAATTTTCAGAAACTCGTAATCGCATCTGAACTTTTGCAATAAGCAAATTTCTGTTTTTATCCAAAAAATTAGTAGTATTGAAAATCAAATAACTGTGTTTTGATTATTATAGCGTTTTAAGAAAAGTTCTTAAATATGTTTAAAGCCTTTTGTAATTCTGCTATCTCCATTATGCTATTATATTATAGAAAAGCTAATTCAATCACTCATAAATTGTGTTTCCCTTCCAAATATCAAATAAAAACTTAAACATTTCACTTTTACAAATCGATGGGAAAATGCTGTGCTAAAGAAGAAGGCATGTATTTTGATATGCTACGGTTCATGATATATTCAACACAATTAAAAAATTTGCAAGAAAACAGCCATAAATTTAAAAAATAGGAACACAAAGATTATTCACTGATTTTACACAGTAGTCATTTTCCATTCCTTTGAATTTAATTCCCTTTTTTATTCGAATTTGTCATGCATAGAAGGAAAACTAAATTCTAAGCATTGGAATAAAAAGTAAATGTACATTAAAAAGTAAATGTACTGTACATTAAAAAGTAAAATATTGCATGAAAAATAACTAATTAATCTGAAAGTAAACTGAAAAACAAAAAAGGAAAAATTTGTTGCTAAAGTTTAATAAAGAAAGAAACCATTTACAGTAAAATTAAACTTTCTAATAAAACAAAGCCAAAAAAAGCTTATCTACATATATTTAAAAGCAAAATCTTTTAAAATATTCCATTTCAGGACTCTTTAAAATGAACATCTCAATTGATGCTTTAGTATTAGAATTTTACACTTACACTTTAAAAATGCAATATAATCAGAACTGTAATCTTTACTTTTGTCGTAATGCTTATTTCAAATTTCCTATGCTTCTTTTTTTCAATATATATCTCAATTTTTATCCTCGATTTATTTCTTTCATATCTAGTCATTTTACGCTTTTCCGTTGCTTGCTAAGCCCAGAAGAAGAAATGAGAATGAAACTTAACAATAAAATTTGCATCACAATCACAGAAAGAGAAGGGGAAAAAATCTCCTTTTTTTCATCTTTTTCCTTTTTGCAAATATATATCTCCTATAATTCTCAGAATAACCTTTAGAAGCTCTAAGCTCGAAAATACCAGTTCTTAAAACTGACATCGATTTTGCTCAGTCTAATTTCGAGCCATTTTTCTCTTTTTATGAAATTCCCCTTCGTTGTCAAGAGCATTTATCATTTTTTTTTTTTTTATTATTTTAGTCGAGAAAGAAAAAATATCTTTCATGAATGCTAGAAGATGGTGATATTCCAAAACTTCTAAGGGGAAGAGGAAAGGGAGGGATTTCGGATTTTAAAATAGAATTGATCTTTTCCAAGTTCTTTTTTCACGTTTTTGTTCATGTTTTTGTGACCCAGTCTTATTCTTTTGTGGATAAAAATGAATTGAGAACTGGTACCACAATAGTTCTTTCTTTTCAATCGGTGTCTCATTTTTTTATTTGTTTTTATCTTCTCTTTTTTTAAAAAAAAAATTATATATTTTCCCCGTTCCTTTCAAGTCTCTTCTGAATTCAAATGAATGTGACAAAAATCAAATAGGGAGAAAAAATTTCATCCTCGTATTTTTGTTTTCCTAGTGGAAAACTATGCAATGAAAAATTTGTTTAAGATTCCCCATTTGGTTTGAATATCCATTTTTTTTATCCTTTGCAGAATTTTACATCATCTGATTTTTTTTCCCCTAAATCATATCGTAATGTATTTTTCCCTGCCTCATTCTTTTCCTTTATGAAAACGAGAATGTCATTCAAAATTTTTCCAAAATATATGAGCTTTAATTAAAAGGAACCGTAGCTCAAAGGAATGTATGCGCAAAACAAAACAAAAAAAAAAATTGTATTCTCAGCATTTTATAATCCTTTTTTTTTTTTTTTTTTTAATTCGAATGCATCTGAAAAGAAATAATTTCTGAAATATGAAAAGAACTTCAGAAGATATTAATAAGCTGCAATTTCAGAATTTCTAAATATAGCATAAATACTTTATTTTATCTTCAATAGTTTTTGTTTACATTTAGCTGAAAGTGAAAGAAAAATTCAAGATTGCTTCTATTATAGTACAGATTTCCCTCCAAATTTTGTAGACGATTTAAAAATTAATAATCGTTTCGATTATTAATTCTTATTTCGCTTAAATTTTATTTTTCATTTGTAAGTTATTTAATGTACAATAAAACTTAAGTAAGTTGGACATTTTAGAGATTTCGATAAACAGATTTCAAATAGAAACATATGGGAATAAGCGTAATGCACTGATTTATGCAATCACCGTATTTACTCATACAGCCTTAAGAATAAGTGAAATCTCATGCATAAGTGAAATATAGACACTTCAAATACGCATATCATTCAAAAACCATATATTTACTATATTTGTGGGGGCTTAGACATTCTTTCTGAAAAAAAGAGAAAAAAAAACATTTTGATTTATTATTTGTGCTTTTAATATACCCTCAAAGTACGTAAAATTTATTCAGTTCTTTTTGAGTAATATATTCTGAAGTTTACTCAAAGTAAATTATTTTAATTGTAATTGTATCAAATACGAGAAACTTCCAACAGTATCTGGAATTTCTAAACATAATTAAGACAATTATACGTTATTCAATATTTATTTCTTAACTCCGTACTTCTTTTATGTAATTGTAAGTATGTACCAACATATTTCGAGCAGATACCCCCCCACACACACACACTCCCCACATAGTGCACTATGAGAGTACGTGCCTACAATTGGGAAATCTTTCACGTTGAAGGAGATGACGTAAGTAAATCAGAACACAAAGTATGCAGAATATTTCAATATTCCACGTACAAAATTAAGAGAGCTGAGCTCTGCATCTCATTCAGAATTTGGTTCTACGCCGTACTACGCTCAAGACCAAATTTTTGGCTGTAGAATTCGCTTTCAATCGGTTGAAAATTCTTATTGTGTGCCGTGTTGAAATGTGTGTCTTGATTCAGAACCCAGCCAGGTGCAAGTTGAGGATCATTATCCGATTTCATCAACGCACCGTTCCAAATTTCTAACAGGATTAAAACTATTTATTGGGATGGTATCATAATGCGTTCAAGAGGTATCTTGAGTTTAAAGTAACAGAACAAATTCAAAACCATTGTTTCATGTCTGAAAAATCTTAGATATTTGTCTTTTAATATCGTACAGTACTGAAAAACCCTAAAAAATTATGGAGGATGATGCAGAACAAAGGAAGGGAGTTTTGACATAAAAGAAATGTCTTTGTTGCATGACATTGCACGTCTCCATACAGCCAATACTATTAAGAAACTTTTGGACTCATTCGGTTGAGATGTCAAACACCACGCATCTCACAGCCCTGATCTGCCACCTTCAGATTTTCATCTTATCACTTTTCTGAAGTTGTTTATGGGTAGAAAAAAAGTTTTTGACTGTCAATAAGGTCCAGAGTGTCGTCAAACAGTGGACTAAAAACGTGGAGGAAAACTTTTTTGACGAAGGAAAAAAAAACATTCTTCGGTTCAAAAAGTGCATTGAAAAGACAACTAGGACGGAAAAAAGTGTGTGATGTACGTATTTGAATTCATAATTTATTTTTTTTTAAATATATCACCTTTTCGATTTTTAAAAAATTGAGTACTCGTACTTTATGAACAACCCTCGTATTTTACAGAAAAGAATAGCCTATTTGGGACGTGTATTAATATCATGGTGCTCCAGCCATGATAGGTACGAAAGAAGGACATATAAAATCAATAAAAGACGATGCCATCGTTGTAGGAAACTTCCATTTAATAAAGAATCATTGCACAATACACAAAAAAAAGTTATGAGGAAAAGTTTTAAAAATATCTCTTGATATACAAATCGCCGCAAAGACTGTGAATTTTTGAAGGGCCCGGTGATTCAATCATTGCTATCACAGGAATTTCTTAAATGGTGACATCATATACTTTAAAGAAGGGAGGTGGCTTAGTCTATATCAAATGTTGAAATGATTTTATGATGAACTTAATGAAATCAAATCATTTAGGATATCGAAAGCAAAATGTATCCAAAACTTAATGATGCCAACTGGCATATAGATTTAGCATTTTAGGTAGATTTCATTGCTCAATTAAGGCTCCCGTCAACTAGTCAATTTGATTTCGTGAACATAATGTTAATTCTATGGAATTTTTACTACCGTCTTCACGTTTTTACTGTTTTATTTATTTGAATACATAAAAATGCATCCAATAGAGTAACAAATAATGAAGGTTTACAAATAATGAAGGAATTACTTTTTCTCTCCTATTTTTAAAAATATTTCACCCTTATTTTAATTATTTGATTGTGGATTTTCCGGTCATTAAAAGATATTCTAAAATATTTACAAGAATCAAAGGGAAAATGTAATTCCTCAGAAACTTTCTCTATTTTGTGCTCTTTTGGATGCACTTTTTTTTCGTATTCAAGTAGATAAAGTAGTATAGATTTGGTAACGGTAGTAAAAATTCCGTGATATTAATATTACGTTCACGAAATCAAAATGGCAGGTAGGCGGGAGCCTTAAATAACTAAAGTATGCGGCTTCAAAGTAAAAACCAACTTACTGTACAATGTCTCAAACCATAAAAGCATTTCAAATGAAATTAAAATTATGGCAAACCCAAATAAACGCAAAGAATTTTTTGCATTTCAACACGTTGGCCGATCATAATTCCAAAAATGGGGGGTGGGAGAGGATACACTACTCTATTTTGAGATTTGATATAAAAATATGAAATATTCAAAATTTTCACATTTCATATTCAAAATATGTTTCAAGATTTTCGAAAAAATAAACAAGTGTTTTTTCCCTACTTCATTTGCAGTCGATATATATATTCTGCCAGCAAATTTTCAAATTGAATGTTTTGAGTTGCAATCTGGTTCCCAACTTAAAGAAAAGTTTCATGGTTTCTTTAGTGGATTTTTTTACATAAATCTTACCAAATTAAAGACAAATATCTCTTGCTGCACAATCTTTCATTATTCATGTCATCATTGTTTGGATAGGATTCGATTAGATTCAAATGGTTTCATTACCGTCGCACTGAGAACAACAAGGTGTATTGTTAACAAACATCGTAATTTTGAACCTCAGCCAAGTGATGAGGATGACACCTGAGCTAGCATCCCTTCTCCAAACTCCCACACCACGCCAACAAGAGGACTTTGTGCCTAGACCAGATTTAATTCGCATTAACCTCGGCTACAAGGTGGGTCTTTTGTGGCATCAAGGCTTGAACACACGACTCGATTGTAACCGCCGGCCGTAAATTCACAACCATGACAACTAGGCTACCGCGGCAACTATACTGCTCGGAAGCATGTACATTTGTAGGAAACAATTTTCAAGGATGAAGCAAACACTGAGAGTAGAATTAGAAACAGGATATCGGATAAACTCTTTAGAACTTCTTGTGAAAGACGACCACTTGAATCGAACCAGATATTGATACATTAGTTTCTAAAGTTCACTATCAAATATCAATTAATTCAATGATTTCTTGCAAGATAGTTCAATAAAATTTATAATGAAATGCTATGTACAAAATATCTCATAAGATGTATAAAATATTGAGAATGTAATTCCATGCTGTAGTCCTTATAACAAAAAAATCGTAAATTTTTGAGTTTAAATTATTTAATTATGTTAACTATATATTTTTCGGTGAATTTTTTTCTCAAAAGCTATTGTTGTGGCCGCGGTAATCTAGTGGTCTTGGTCGCAGATTCATGGCTAATGGTTTTCGAAGAGTCTTGGGTTCGAACCTTGATGCCACTGAAGACCCACCGTGTAACCGGAGCTAATGCACGTTAAATTTGTCGAGGCTCACAAAGTCCTCTCATTGACGAGGTGTGGAAGTTAAAAGAGGGAAGTGCCAGCTCCGGTGTCGTTCTTTTTCCTTGGCGGAGGCATCAAAATTACGAGGTCCGTCGCCAGTAGCCTTCGTGTTGCTTCTCAGTGAGACGTTAATAAAATCAAACAATCAATCAAGTTAAGAGTTAATCAAAGTTTATCAATTAACTTAAATCAATCAATTATTGTTAAGAGTTTTATTTAGTGGGGCCTCAAGCTACTTGTCTTCTTGCAATGCGACTCAGGTCAGCAAAAGAGTTGCACATCCCTTACCTAAACTATACTTCACACTTAGTAATTTTTAAAGATTAATGTGGCTCATAGAAATGCACTTAAATATTTCAAAAAAGAAAAGTTTTATTCTAAATAGGAAAGTTGTGGATGATAACAATCATTTGGCACTCAATTATCGCTGTTCAATACAGGAAACAAAAACGAATTATGCTCTAAGTAAAGAGTAAGTCGTACAATATAAATAAACTAGTGTAAATGTATTACTGTTAAGAAATCAAAAAAAAATTATTTGTAAGATAAAGTTTTAATGTAATTGCTATAGTGGGTTACAGGGTATATAAAGATTTCGCCTTATTTTTACAGAGAATAGTTGGATATTCATATAATTATATATCTTAAATATGTCTCAAATTTCAAGATTCCCATATTAAAGCAATGCATTCCTTATCTAAATTGCTTGCAATAATTTTGTTTTTCTTCAATAAATGAAAAAATTCAAAGCTAAATCAGTCTTTTAAAAAAATTGTAATTTCAATAAGTAATTAAGCTTTGGAAGTTATCAGAGAGAGAGAGGGAGAGGAGTAAAGAATTTTTATATCGCGCACACAGGTTTTTCTTTGATCTTTCATTTTTAGCAGAAAACTTCATTAAATTAATTATATATATGTTGCAAATTTTTAAATTCTATTTCTGAATGTATAATGAATGATGACATAAAGCTAACACAAGGTGAGAGGAAATGTTCCTCGTATGAAAATCTAATCAATAATTAGCATACTCTGTTTTTACTTTTGGGTAACATTTTTTTTTTATTTCATTAGTTGTTGTTTTCGTTATTTTATGTATAAAGTTTTGGAGTGAATACTATATGAAATCTAATTTTAGTTAAGTTTTTGCATTTCTTAACAGTATAACCAGTACTAGTAGCAAGTTGTACGGTGATTTTCCTGTTTGATGACGGCATGCAAACAAAGTTTCTTTTGGAATGAAAAATGAAATCATCACAAGGATTTCTTCTTTAATATATCGTGCATTAAAGTGTATTTGATTTATTCAACTTTTTCAGATATAGAACATTTCATAGATGTTAATTAAGAAGATGAATTCCGAATTCTGCTGTGAGAAAAATTAATTTTCGTGTGTGTGCATATACGAGTGTGTGTGTGTTTCCCCAAATGTGTAAAAGTCACATTTTTTTATAATTTATTTATTCCAAATTTCACGTAATTCAACTTTAGCACCGAAATTTAGAATTTTAGAAAAAAAAATTATCCGCATCCTTTTTTTTTTAAATTACATACTTTAAGCAACAGTCAATCGATGAAATAAATCAACTATTTTTTTTTTAATTTTTTTAAAAATTTTTTTTTTTTTTTTTTTTTTTTTCTTATTCGAATCTACATTTTTTCAATTATGTTTGTTGAAGCACTTCTTAAACAGTAACGTGACAGAAAAATAGATAACTTTTCACGTTTAAGTGAATGTAAGTGCATTAGAGAGATTTTTTATAAAATATTTATTTCGTAACAGTGTTGATGAAAACAGATTTGTTGATTATAAATAGTTACCTACTGTAATAAAAGAAACGTATTAAATATATTTGACTAAGAAACTATATTAAATATATAGGTCGGAGACGGGCATAGGATAAATAAAAAAATATATATATGAAATATATCTGAACCAAGTACAATCGCTGTGGAAAATCTGAAACATTGTTCAGATTGTATAACCAACCAAGAACAAGAACTACCAAGAATACTAAAAATCGCGTTGAACATTGAATTCATTCTATGTCCCTTTCTTTTTACATGCTAAATACTCATTCCACTGACCAAACAATAAATTACACAAGCTATCTAAAACGTTTTCTGCGTATTATTTGCCAATTAGGACCTACACATTTGAATTGTGTCTTTTAGAGTACATTTTTATATCAAAAACAAAAACAAACAAAAAAAACCTCTTAATATAAAAAAAGAAACTGCAACTTTTAGACGATAAGTTTTATGCTTCTTTACTACTTGTTTGTTTTAAACAGATTTTTATTACCGACTTAATTTTAAAAGACTCGTTAAATAAAGAATGAAAACCATAAAGGTTGATTTTTATGTCGCTCTATAATTTACCACAAATTAACTGATACACGTTTATAGGAGTAATTAAAGAGTTTTTATAGACTTTGAGGCTTTGAAATGGATGGTATTTCGAAATATGGTCTATAATTCCATGAACGACTTCTAAAACATAGCAAAGCGAAGGGGGAAACTTCTTTCCTTTGTATTATTATTAATTTTTCATAAATATATATTTCAGTAAATTTGAAAAACAATTAGAGAAATTTCCATGTCATTAATTTACATAACTTATTATGAAGATACAACGCCATTTAAATTGGAACAAATTTTCTTTTGTTCCTCTATAGAATAATAATCTTAGAAACACTATTTTTACAAATAATTTTTAAAATATACATTTTATCGCTTAGATTTATTTTTAATTTTACTAATTTGACCATGAAATGAAAAAAAAAATCTTCATTTTTATAATGGTTTTTCTTTCTTTCTTTACATAATGAGTGACAGTTGAACAATGCAAACATCTTTTGCGCTATATGTTACATATTGGTACTTCTACAACTAAAGATTTCATCACTGAACTTATTATGAAGGTATTATTCATCATAAAAAGTTTTATTCTACATATTCGTATTACTCATTTTAAACACTTCAAAATATTTTACAAATGGCGTTTTAAATTATGTAATCGTAGTATTACTTTTTGTCCGTAAAAAAGCATACCTTTTACGCATGATATTGAAATGTTTTTTTTTTCATTGTTAAAAATACATTACTGAAAGAAATAGTATTTCTAAAGTAATTTATTTAAATAATTCTGATATTTTTATTAAAATTAAATTATAGCATTATATAATGTAATTTTGACGTAAAATATAGAAATCAATCTTGTAACATCAGACTATTCCTGTTCGCCTCTTGTGCCATAGCTTAACTCAAGGTACTAACGCTAAAAGTCAATAAAGCGTTCAATAAGAAGTCACACAGGTTTCAACACTAAATTTATTGACAAATTGCTAGTATAAAGATAAATATAATAATAACGCCCTAATTATATTAGCTATATTTAGCCCTTGGATAACGCCCTAATTATATTAGCTTGATCTATCGATAACAAATTAAACACTCTTACCATTAATGTCAAGCTGAGGCTGTCTTGACTTCTAACTTTCACTAAACAGCCGATAATTTGTAATAATTCTAGGCTCCGACTTCGACTCTGGAACAATTGCCAAACGCTAGAGCCACTCGACCTCTATCGTGACTCTCGAGCTGAGTTCATATATTTCCTATCTCAATCGCTTCACTTTATTTCCACCTACTTGTGATTTGAATATTCACGTTTCATTTTTGGTTGGGCAAAGGTTGTTTAAATAAAGCAATCAATCTTAATTAAAAGTCCCCAAGGTTAGTGAAGAGAAAACCGCGAATAGCCCAGCGTCACAATCTTAAGTGAGGAATCACCGTGAAAGAAAAATTGATTCAACACAAAAAATTGGGAGAACACAAAAACTGATTTCTATAAGACTAAAAATTAATTTTCAGATACAGAAGGTATAAATGGTAAACAACGCGCTTTATTACGGATTTTTCATTTAAATGACTCTTTTTCTCTTTTTCGATGGAAAAATTACTTTTTGCTGAAGAATTTTTAACATAATTAAATTTTGTTTATTTGCTATTTTTCAACTACTTGAAGCTGAGATGCACAAACTGCTTCTTTCGCGGGTTATATACTAACTTCCTTTTTTTTTGAAGGCCGGTATTGCCATGTTTCTTTATCGATCGCAATATCACCTTCCTACAAAGAAGTTTTATTTAAAATTCCTTTGTAGTCACAGAATTTTAACCTTTTATAGTAATTACAAATAAAATTTCAAAATATTTCAGTCACAAGTTTCAAAACAATATTTGTTCAGAATATTGTTAATTGAATTCTCTCTCACTTTTAAAAACTATTCATCTGTTTATTGAACGTTTATCGACTGCTTATTTCTGCCTAACACAAGGTCTGTTAACTACAACAATATGCCACTGAGGAGTCACAGATAACGAGGTCGACACCTGAGCTGGCATCTATCACTCTGCACATCCATACTCCACCAACACGAGGATTTTTAACCCAACAAATTTAACGAGCATTAACTTCTCTACGCGATGGGTCTTTAGCGAAAACAGGATTCGAACACGCGTCTCGACTACGACATAACCGCCCACGAGTTGGATGTCAAGACCGCTCGGCTACCAACGTCTTTTCGTAGTTTTGTGTGCCTCTCTGATTTTAGATTTAAAACCATTACCAGATTTATTTAAACACCTTACTTTGCGATAGCGATTGAGTACAGATTATAGTGTGCTAATTTTATTTAATTGAATATATATAATTAACAATAATAGATAAACTAATGTTTCCAAACAAAATTCAAATGTTTATAGTAGATTACAAGAATTCACATCTAGCGGAAACTGTCTAGTAAATGTTTTGGGGGGACATAATGACCATTCATGTAATATTTAAATGGATAATAATCAGAAGATGCTGAGCGTCCGGAGTTTTAGCAGAATGAACCCCTGGTTTTTTATACAAATTCAATTTACAGGATAATGCAGTTTGTACAACTTACAAAAGAATAAATGCAAATGATCTGGAACACATTCTGTTAATCTGTCGAAAAATTACACATCCCGTCAAAATAATATCTAGAATATTCTCCGAATCGATTCCTGAAATATTATAACCTTTAGAGAAATTTTAGATAAAGTTGTGTAGAATAAAAGAATATTTAGAGCTTTTTTGTAAATGAAATACTTTGATACTTATTAATCAAGAGGGTAAAAAGAAATAACAGCTTCTAATAAGTCCACAGACATTTACTAGCATAGTAAGAACGTAAAGCGTAGAATAATTATTTAAATAATTGAGGGAGAGAGCGAGATCCTAGCAATTTCTTTGTGGAAGTGGGTCACATATTAAGAAATCTCATTCAAATGTGATTTTGTTGAGAACAATCATACGGACACTTTTATACGGAGGATGCAAATTTTTCCCAAAACCACCCAAAGGCTCAACCACAAAAAATAATACACCTGAAACCAATAAAGCCCGAGAAAACTACACATTTGCAAATGCTGTCACTTTCAAACAACAGATGGCGTCCGTATGGTTCGAATCTCAAGAAGCCACTAGCACTGCAAAAAATATTCCACACTACAACGCAAGAAACCATCCAAAAAAAACCCATTCAATAGCATATTTGAAGCAATAGACCAGCTAAAAGCACTTGCCGAAATAGAAATATTCACCATCATACCAGGACTACTCACTAACCTTCACAAAATCAAATCAGCAAAAGGACAAGCAAATAAAAAGTTCGCAATCACTGAAGCATTAATGGAAATCACTAATGAATAGAAACAACTACATTCAATTATTTTCTCAAGAATCACCACTTTTTAAAACTCTCCCCACACACACACACACACATATCCCCCTTCTACTTATTTTTAAACTTTTTAACTAATAACTTCAATTTCTCAATCTCACTCCAACTTGATGATAGCCCCTCCCATCAAATATATAGAAACTTAGCTTCCTTCGAGGGCAGCCAATCACAGTCGCTCTACTCCAGTCACTGCAAGCTCAACATTCCCCTCGTGGAACTTCACTCCTCCAAGAACCAACTGACTCTCTCCGCAATAGATGGCGCCAGTTATGCTGGTATCTTCAACTGCTTTTTTCTCGAAACTTTTTCATCTGTTTCTTTCAATTTTTTCAGCATACATTCTCAGGACAATCCTCTACACAAAGTTAAATCTACTTCTCCAATGGACTTTTTAATTGCTAGATTTGGGCTGGAAGAGCGCTCCGCGCTCTAGGCGCCCTTTCAACTTCAACGTCACTTTCGAATCACAACAATGGGTACAATTTTTTTTTTTTTTTTTTTTTTTTTTTTCATTTTAAAAAGGACGATCTTTAGTCACTAGGGCTGAAAAAAATTTCATTGTTACAAATTTTAATTTTTAAAAAATTATTAAGTAAATGAATTTTAAAAAATGTGACCACAAGAATCAAGCTTCATTTTAGAAAAATAAAAATTATAGTAATTACTTGAAGCGAAATCATCTATTAATAAAGATTTTCAATAATAATTAAATATGTAAAGCAAAAAAGTGGGTGGGTGGGTTTTATTGACTGAAGGACCATTTTCATCCAAGCTGCATCAAACACTCGTTAATTCAAGGGGGGAGGGGGGAATCTGAGATCTTGTCAAAGCACTGGAAATGCATGAAAAGAAGATGAAGAAAAGACAATGAGAAGTGTGAAAAAAATGGAAGGAGCCATGGGTCGCCATACCTTCTGAAATTCATAATAGAAATAGCAATATGTAGAAAACTCGCGCTTTATGCTTTCCATTACAGAGCTGTCTAGAGGTTCACTGCTTGCTCTTCGCCTATGCATTGTATGATTAAAATTGCTTGTTTAATGTTTTCGATCACTTAAATGTTTGCCAATGAGTTTCGAAACACTCTGTATGTCATATCAGTGATGAAATCACGGGGCAGTGTCTCAAAAATGATGAATACTTATTCACTAGTGCGTTAAATGCGAGTATAAAAAAAAACTAAAAAAAGGATATGAAATATGAACTCTTAAGAATGACGCCAAAAATTTATAAGCAAAAAGTAATAAATGTTTTTTTTTTTTTTTTTTTTCTTTCTTTGAAACGCAAAAATACAAACAACACGCTCTCGGTTTGTTTGACTACACATTGTTGCCAAAAACAGAAACTTTAAACAAAATATTTATCATCCTTAAACCTTGCAACGTAAAAATTTATTTGAACGTTGCAAAAAATTATAAATGTATTAGTTAAAAGAAAACCACAGATTAAAACAGCAAATTTAAATGGTGAAGAATACCAACAAAATAACACAATACAATGCAATACACTGAATACATAGAAATATAAAATACTATAACTAACAAAAAATGAACAAAACAAAATATTATACCACAGTAAAACTATGAAAAGTCAAAAAAATTTTATAAGTCCAGGCAATCTGGAATTCGAACTGTCCCTTCAGTTCTCATAATTTTCGATAAGTTTTTAATAACCGGATTAGCACGTCAATTTTCAGGTTTTTTTAGACAGCTTCTAGGAGGATTTATTCAAATCGGAATTCGGATTGATAATAGGAGAAATTTCTTCCGTGGAAGAAACCTTTAATGTATAGGGATTTTGAACTGCTCTAAACAGTTTTCCATTATTCTAGCACGTTGACTTATACCATCTACACCGGGATACAGTTCTAAATTCTAGCAAGCGGCCAGAACAATCTTTTTTTGTCATCACTTCCTACTAAAACAATGTCTCCTACTTTGAGATCAAAATTTAAAATACCTACTTTTTTGATTTTTTTGATATTTTGATCCAAGTTATTCTTGACAAATCTCTTTCTAAAAGCTTCGCGCATATTTTGGATGTAACGCGGTCTGCATTTTAAAACTTAATATGTATATCATGTTTAAAATTCGGAATGAAATCATTTTGAATTTCTTTTTAAATTTGAAGGCGTTATGGCTGAAGATTGGGATCAGTTGATACAACCGTTAGAGATCTATCATTAAGTATCGCTTCGCAATCACAAATATCAGCGTACATTTCCTCATAGTTCAAACTTGCTCTTCGTAGAAATTTTCTTAACTCTTTTTATGATACCAATCAGACGTTCTCACCAGCCTCCCCGTCATGGGGCGCCTGGAGGTATGAATTTCCAGATAATGCGCTCGTCTGTCATCTGTTTTGACACATCTTTAAAATCAATTAAAGCAAAGGCGTTACTCGCACCAATGAAGTTTTTTCCATTGTCTGTATAAACTATAGAAAGTTTTCCACATCGATGGAAACAAATCGATGGAAAGTCTACAAAAAGGCTTCTGTAGATAACGAAGTTAAAAGCTCTAGGTGAACGCAACGGAATACTGCGCAAGTAAATAGACATATCCACGCTTTCATTTTGTTTCTAAGGCCTAACGGGCCTGTAAAATCAATTCCAGAATTTGGGAAATTGTAACATCTTTGACTCTGTCTGTTGATAATGGGGGTGCGGGAGGATTCCCATTTTTACTTGAATAGCGTTTACAAACAGTACAAGTCCGTAGAAAGACAAAACAGCTCTTCGTCCGTTTAAAATCCAATATTTTTCTCTAAGAGAATTCAAGACGTGAGATACTCCAACATGTCCTTTTTCTTATGTTCTTCCATTACCAAAACTTTAACGATGGGGTTGTCATTTGGTAAAGTGGCTGGAGTTCTAAAATCCGATATTTCATCTCTTTCAAATATAGCGAATTTAGAGCGTACTGTACCATCATCTATAAAAGGGTATAGAGACGCTAGCCTTTTATTTTTTTTAATCCACTGAAAGCACTATTTTGTATTAATCGGATAATTATCTTTCCTGCATCATTCAGTTCATTAGCAGTAAGCTCGTTTTCCTTTTGTTTCTTGTTTCTGCAATTATTCACAAATCGATAAATCCAGGCCATTATTCTAATAATTTTTCAATAACTCGAAAAACGATTATTTATACGATCACAGGAATCAACACAAACCATAAATGAAACTATCTTATTTTTTTTTCTTTGGCAATTTCATCCTCGACACTTATGAAATCACTTTTTGGCCACTCTACGGGAAGTAAATATAGCCAATTGGGTCCTTCCCTCCAATCTGATTCCACTAAATATCGAGCAGAGTAGCCTCTGCTGGATAAATCGGCTGGATTTAGCGTTCTCGGAACAAGTCTCCGAGATTCTTTGAGGGTTAACTGCCTGATCTCTTGAACTTTATTATAGACAAATACATCTCATGTTTCATTCCGCTGTATCCATCCTTGTACAGTAGATGAATCGCTCCAAAAATAAACTTCATGGTGTGGGAATTCTTTCAAAATACTTGATGCAAGACACGATGAAATTGTGGCTCCAAGAAATTCTAGTCGCGTAATTGTTGTCTCTATTTTTCCACAAGGAGCTATTCTTGCTTTAGTTTACAACAAGTGTTGATGAACAAAATTTTTGTTTTTCAAAACGAACGAATGCTACAGCTGAATAAGTAACTTTCTTGCATCACAGAAGAGTAAAGATATATGATCTGATTAATTGTCAATGCTTAACCATCTCAGTATTTTCAATTTTCTCAAATAGTTCAAATTATTTAACTATTTACGGAATTTATACTTAGTTTCTATGTCAACTTCTTTGTCCTAAGGTATTTTTTTCTTTCCATAGGCGCTGGAGTAAAAGTTAGGGAAACAAAGTAACTGGGGAAGATATTCCCAAAGAATATTCTTTATGAGCTAAATTAGTTTCTAAAATTGTCCTTTTAGTTACCTTTTCAGACAAGTAATTAAATATGGAAGTAATATCTAGGGAAAGTATATCACTGCTTCAGTCCCAACTCCTTCCTAAGACATTGGTTGGGTTGGAATATTCCCAACCACGAAGGTCGAATTTTCTCTCTGCTAGTGCAATGTGGAAACTTGCATGAATTGCCGAAGTTCCTCGTCATTGTCAACGCTAGTTAAACAATTATCGGCGTAAAAGCTGTTTTCAAGTTCTTTAGTAATTTTTATAGAATAATTATCATTATCACTTCTTGTCTTCTATTAAAAATAGACTTTAAATGATAATGACTCATAGATCCATGCAAAAAAGGGTTGCATGAAACTCCAAAAAACACTCTACAATGTCGGAAGTATTTTAGCGATCCCTTCAGTTTTAAGCCACAAAACTCTTACATAATCTCTGTCTCTGGGATTAATACTTATTTGAAAAATGCTTTACATATATCAGATGTAACTCCAATTTGTTTGATACGAAATTAATTCAATAAGATTCATTCTTTTTTCGAAGCATCATTTCATTTAGACTAGGCGCACCTCTCTTGTTTCGCAGAGGCATCAAAAACAGGTCTAATTTTGATCATAACATTTTCTTTTACATGTCTATGAGGTAAATAATAACAAGATAAATCAATGTTTTTACCTGGGATCTCTTCTATAATTCCCTCTAGTTCCCATTCTTTGAATATTTTGTCATACGCTTCATACAGGTTTTATGCTTTTAGTCGTTTCACAATATTATTTAATCTCTTAGAGGCTTCATCAAAATTATTTTGCAATGGTACATCGTTTTCAAGACAAGGGAAATTTACTTGAAAGCGACCTACATCGTTCACACTAACAGTGTTTAAAAAAATGGTCTCTAGCAGCCTCGTGCAACTCTAAATGATTCCTCTTTTCAGAGGGTTCTAAAATCCAAAGCGAATCGAGAGACTAAAAATCTGATATTATTATTTCTTTAACATTGATATCACCAATAATGTTGAGCTATTTGAGGTCTCAGAAACTGTAGTTTTACCCATTACTGTCTATCCTAGTTTTGTCTCAATGGCAGCAAGTCCTGAGGTGAGAAGTCGGAAACCTCCCATCATAACTTACCCGCTATATCAGCCCCTATTAAAATTTCGATAGGTCTTGGGTTCAATCGTTGATACTGATACTGTTTTTCTTTACTTCATCTATGCTCTCTTCAGAAACGATTGGAGCTATAGTACCATAAATTACATCTTATCCAAGGGCTTTGAAGTTGCATCAATAGCTTCCATCAGGTTTGGACATGAATATGGTGAAAATATCGTATCCCATTATACCAGTTGAAGTTCCACCAAATAATGAATGGCAGAGTTTCTCTTTATCAGATTTTTTGAAATTCATTTCTGCTGTAGTGCTGTTTAAAATATACGATTGCTGGGAAACCGAATCTATAATAGCTCGTACTTGACGTTGAAAGCCATTACCTCTGAGAGTAACCGTTAAAGTTTGAAGTTGAAGACTTTGATTAATTAGCTAACGTTTTATCTCTATGGGGAATTTGACATTTGTCTTCCTTTTCAATAATGAAAATACTTTGATATATGGAATCAGTTTGAATATTTCTACACAAAAGTTCATAGAGTCTCCAGACACAAACAATGTATGACGCATTTTTCCTGCATTTAGCTATCATATGGCTCCTAACTAGACAACGAAAACAACTCTTACTATTCTAAACAACAATTTGTCTTTCTCCTACTGACATTTTTCGCACTTTATAGCAGTCGCAAAATTTATGAGAACCAGAACAAAAAATACAACACTGCCCTTCTTTTCGCTGTTGAAATTAAAGCGAATACAGAAGGGATTGATGGAGATTTTCCATAACCTCTAAAATTAGCGTCTTTCGAATTGTAACTTTTAGTCGATTGATTTGTTCCAAAAGATTTATTGGCAATAGACACTCGCTATTTTCCCTCAATTTCATTCAGTGAAAATAAAAGTAATCCATCTTAATTCATTCGATAGGAAGAATCTTTGTCGTTTTGACTTGTTTTCTTCATCTGACCCTAGTTCTCTGCGATTACGATTCAGAACACGAAATATCTGCTATGAGCGAAGAGTTTCATTAGGTAATAATGATTCAATAAGGGTTAATTACATCGCAGTACATTTATTTCTCATGACGGCTAAACGGTCATAGTCATGTAAAGTTGTATCGGTATCAATCTTCTTAAATTGCTCCCAGAATCCTAACCAATTTTTAATATTTCCGTCAAACAGTGGCAATTTTAATTTAGGATACAGAAACATTGAATTTTTAGAAACAATTATTTACCAAAACAATGGAATTACAATCATTATTAACCAAAAGAGCTGAAAGCTTATGTTCTAGCATTCTCCATTTATCAATATGAGAATCAGACTCATCAAATTCCTTCTTAATTACATCTTTGTTTTCCTAGAAATTTAATAATTCTCTAATTAACTCCTCTCTTTCTAGCATTTTCTTTGCTTTCTCTTCTAATAATTTTAATTTTGAAAGCTTTTCATGCTCTGATAAAGTACTTTTAACAGTCTCAAACTCATTTAACAACTTAACGCTGTGAGCGTTTTGCTTTCAACACATCACAGCTTTAAGTATTATACACAAAGGAAATATACTCACAAGATACTTCTGATTCGAGTCCTGTCACAGAAGCCAGATGTCTCAAAAATGATGAATACTTATTCACTAGTGCATTAAATGAGAGTATAAGAAACTCTAATAAAGTTATATGAAACAAACTCTGAAGATGCCAAAAATTGATGAGCAAAAAGTAATATATATTTTCTTTTTCTTTGGAATGCAAAAATACAAACATGCTCTCGGCTCATTTGATTACACACTGTTGCCACTAGCAGAAACTTTAAAAGTAAAATATTTATCAGGCAAGTTCCAAGTTTTTTTTTTTTTTTTTTTTAAAGCTATTGCCTTTTCCTGACTACTGTATGTCACCAAACCCCCTGAAATTCATGTTAGAAATATCAATGTGTAAGAAAACTCGCACTTTATGCTTTCCATTATTGCACCATCTAGTGGTTCACCACTTGCTTTTGCATTATATAATGAAAAGTATTTGTTTAAATGTTTCTTTATCATCACTTCAATTTTTGCCCATGAGTTTTGAAATATCCTATATCGAGGATGAGTAAATAATAACTATTTATTGAAATAATAGTAGCATCTTAAAAACTTAAGGACTTACATCTTTTGACAGCTGAAAAAAAATAAACTTATATATAAATAGTACAATATTTATTGTCTTGAGTTTTATGTTTAATCATCACAACTTATCTAAATCTAATCTTTGATCTCCATGTGTCATTCCTAACGTCCTCAAAAAGTCATGTTTTATGCTTTATATACTTTAATAAATTCCTTTTATTATTATTATTGAAAGTATTCTATCTTTAGGATATCACAATGGTTGATTTATATATTTTAAGATTGCTAGAGTGCTGCTTTTTAATATCAATTACATGAAAGGTATTTCGTCTTTGTCAAAACTACATTTGAATTTAATTTTGCACGGTCTAGTCTTATTGACTGCATTTACATCCAGGCCATAAGCTCCCTATTGTGACCATTAAGCTACTGTGGTTGTTAAATAGAATACATAGTTATTATGAATTTGTTTTTCAGTGTTATCAACACACATGAAACGAATTTAGTTTCTATTCCAAAGTTTATGAAAAAATATATTTCGAAAAAATGACTTATTCACAATGGCTATTAAAATTGTTACACAGCATATTCAAAAGCAATAAAAAGAATGGTTTTCTGATCTAGAAAAAAAGAAGCAATGAGTAATGGACTTGACTGCTTTGGCTTCTGAAGGTTCACATATAATAATGCTACATTAGAGTACCAAAGTTATATAATATAAAACATTACCATGAACAACATAAGCACTACAATATGAATAACAATACTTCTTATAAGAAGATATATTAAGAAAAGAAAAGCTATCACTGAAAATGACACTGATTAACATATAGCGTGTCCAGTATGACTTTCACTTGGCAGATATTTGCTCGAGACTGAATACGAGTATTCAGTCTTGGGTTAATTGGATTAGAGGCAATGTGATAACTAGTATACATCATTCTTAAAATTTCTACACAAAATTTTAAGAACAAGAATAATTTGAATTTAATATGCAAAACATTTAATATTATTTTCCAAAATCAACTAGGGGAATAAAGTCCTGCAACCTAAGATTACTAGGCTTCAAATAAAAATGGAGGAAAATTCGTAAAAATGATTTCTGTTAATTTGTACAAGAATTCTCAGAAAGGATAGTTTCATTCTAACACATTGATTTTTAGTCATTTTTTTTTCCCAATCATTAATATGAAACATAATCAAATCAGATTATCAATATCCTGCTTTCAACTATTTTATTTCATATAAAATTACTTCCACAATATATACCTGGTAAGAGTTTTAAAAGTTAACAATCTACTAATAATATGCTGACACATTCAGCCCCACAATGATTAAACAAATCTCATCTAAAAGATCAATTTTTTGTTTTTTCACAATTATTGTTAAAATGTTTTAATGGCGATTCTAATGTAGATTTATGCATATATGTTTTATTTACAATGGGAGGATTTTGGACCACTATAGATTTAATGTGCATCAGCCACATGGTGAGTCTTTAGTGGCATCAAGGCTCGAACCCATGACTCGACGAAAACCACCATTTGAGAGATTGCGACCATGACCATTAAGCAACCGTGGCCACCATCACTGTTCGGAAGCACATATATTTGTGAGAAACTATTTTTAAGAATGAAGCACACACTGAGAGTAAAATTAGAACAAGATATCGGATGACTCTTAGAACTTCTTCTAGCATATATGTCCACAGACCATTAAAAAAACATACAAAAAGTCCACTAGTGGGTAAACAGCATGTAGTATGTTAAATATTCCATTTAATGTTTGCATTCTAAAAGCAAAAATGTACAAAAAGAATATGAAAACTAGTTTTATGTAAAAGAGAGAAAAAATTATTTTACACTGTACAATATTAAACATGTATATCACAGAAAATATTTTTTAGATAATTAAAATACTTTTCATGTTGAGCAACTTTTCACACTGAGATCAAACTTCTTTTTCTGCTTTTGTCCTTTTAAAATTCAATGAAGTTAACAGGAAATCATGCAAACCCTCAGATTGTTTTTTATTTAAATCTGTAAGAAAAATAATATTTTACTTGTAATATTATGAAATAATATAAGCAGGAAAAATTGGTACCAAGAACAGAATCTTTACAATGAAAAATGCTTTAAAATTTTTGAATTTTAAGAAAAAAAATTTATCAAATATTTTTAATTATTTCAAAAAATAAAATTCATGCTTTTAAAAACATTGTTATTTATCTGGCAATTTTTCACACATATTGTATTTCTAGATTCACAACTATTGTGCTATATAATTTCATTTCATGCCCAAGTTTGCAATTTCAGGTAAAAAGTGAATAAGAACAAACAAAAAGTTGCTTAAAATTCTGAGTGTGCATCAAAATACAAAAGTGTTTGTTGTTGCGTCTGAATAGGAAACTTAAGCTAAGACATATATACAATATAATTGTAAAATGAATTATTAAATTTTGGATAGCTATCATATAATTTGTGAGACAAAATATAAAAATTTCCTTGATTTGAATATTTTTATTATTTAAATTTAATTTTTAAAAAAATTACAAAGCTAAGTACAGCTAAATTTAAAATTTTCAAAATCACCCTTCAAGTGTAGCACAATAAAAATAATCCTTCAACACATTTAAAAGATATCTAAATTATCCAATTAATATAAACTAATTAAATATTATAATCCATGAAATATTCTGTATAACTTACAATAATAAATATTCTCAAAACTTAACTGTAACATATGCATATTCCTTTTTTACAATTACATACTATATTTATTCCGTTGTTTATACTATGATTAGTACTGTCAATTGGAGGTGAATTTATTCAAACAAAATAAAGGAAAAGGAAGAAATATATATAATTAATGAAATATGATTATTTGTTTGTTCGTTCATATTGTTATAGAGCTGTATAACTAGTTTATTAGAGATGAACTCCATACTTCCACATCATTATCAAATGACAAGGGCGACACACCAGAACTGGTCCATTACTCTTTTACTTTCACATTATGCTACATTTGTATTTTGATAGTTCACCATATGTAGCAATCTCCTTACTCAGCATGATAATTTCTGACTTAATAAAAACTTATATACTCCATTAGCAAACATGACGTTGTCATCAAGTTACAAAAAACCTATAAAATTATATTGCTGCCAAGTGTGTTGCTACCTATTGATCATATTAAGAAGATTTATTAAAAAAAAATCATCAATTCTTAATAGCAATTTCAAAATATTGTTGATCTTTCATTCAAAAGACCACATTAATCAGGGGATATTTTACCAATGCACTGCAATAGACAATTCTTTTCTGAAATTCTTTTTAAAAAATTTTCCTCGTGACAATGTAACCATGAATGAAAAGTTCAATGAGGACCACAAAAATTGTAATATGATCTTAAAAAGAATCACATTTAAAATTCAAATTAACTCACTTATATAACTATTTTGGAAACATATTGAACACTATCAATGTAAATTGTCTACTTCAAATTGATTCACAATATATATATTTTATATTATCCACACCAATTAATGCTGCCAAGCTTGGGATAAAAATTAATATACTTGTTCTTATTTTGGAATTTTTTTAAAAAAATTAAGGAGTTAAAGGAAATTCCAAAAATTCATTCGTAACAATATTTCACAGAAGAAATAAAGTAATTTTAATCTCTTCAAAATCAAACTTTAACATTATAGTTAGCTTATCTCTTACATTTCAAAGTGATTAATTCCAAAAAAGAAATAAATTTTTTAAATTAGTTTTTAAATAAGCAATTTTTTCTTGTGATTGTGATTGATTTATTAATGCTACATTGAGAAGCAACACAATGACTACTGGCAATAGACCTTGTAATTTTGAACCTCAGTCAAGTGATGAGGAGGACACCTGAACAGGCATCTCCCTCTCTAAACTTCCACACTATGCCAAAGGGGGGAATGGCCCTCGACCAGATTTGACATGAATCAACCCTATTACATGATAAGACTTTAGTGGCATCATAAGGTTTGAGTGAGTGAATGTAAAGGTTATTGGCGCAAGAGACAGATGTGGCTATGCTGTGCCAAAAAAGATTTAACTGCGATCTAGATGTGAAAAAATTGAAAAAAAGACAAAGATTGGTTGACAAGAAGGAGGCTCGAAACAGAGAAAGGTCGTTAGGGTTACCCAGGGGATGTCACCCATGTTTACCAAAGATAGTAAACCTCATGGGAAAGAAAAAGAACACTAGGGTACCTCGAGGTCATGATGCCCATACTCACCTAAGTAAGGCAAGTCCCTGAGGTCATCAATAACAGGTCAATTGAAAAGTCCCCGGCCTGACACATAGATGGCACTACTAGAATTAAATCCATATGTTTTTTAGTTAGCCCTAACCCTCAAAAGATCCGTGTATAAATTTGACAACTGTCGGATCCTTAATTTGTGAATTACAGCATTTTGAGAGAAGCAACTTTTGTTATTGTGAAAAAAAATGGGTAAAGGAGGAATTTCGCGAGTTGATAAAATATTGCTTTTTGAAGGGAAAAAAACAGTTGAAGCAAACACTTGGCTTGATTTCAAGTTTCCAGACACTGCTCCAGGAAAATCAACCATCAAGGATCAGTATGCTAAGTTTAGACGTGGTGAAATGAGCACCGAAGACAGTGAACGCCCAAAAGAGGTTGTTACCGATGAAAAAATTAAAAAAATCCACAAAATGATTTTGAATGACTGTAAATTGAAATTGAATGAAATAGCAGACACTCTAAAGATATCATTCACAAATATTTGGGTATGAGAAAGCTCTGTGCAAAGTGGGTGCCGCGCCAGCTCACTTTTGACCAAAATCAACGACGAGTTGATGAATTGGAGCAGTGTTGGAAGATGATCAAGCGTAATAAACCTGAGTTTTTTCATCGATATGTGACAATGGATGAAACATGGCTTCATCATTTCACTCCGAAGTCCAATCGACAGTCATCCGAGTGGACTGCACGCGATGAACCCGCTCCAAAGCGTGGAAAAACGCAACAGTCAGCTGGCAAGGTTATGACATCTGTATTTTGGGATGCGCATGGAATACTTTTCATTGACTACCTTGAAAAAGGAAGGACCATCAACAGCGACTATTACATAGCGTTATTGGACCATTTGAAGGATGAAATCGCCGAAAAACGGCCGCATTTGAAGAAAAAGAAAGTGCTGCTTCACCAAGACAATGCACCGGGTCACAAGTCAGTGAAAATGATGGCAAAAATCCATGAATTGGGCTTCGAATTGCTTCCTCATCCAGTGTATTCTCCAGATCTGGCCCCCAGAGACTATTTCCTGTTCTCAGATCTCAAAAGAATGCTCGCTGGGAAGAAATTTTCGTCAAATGAAGAAGCGATCGCCGAAACTGAGGCCTATTTTGAAGCAAAGGACAAATCGTACTACAAAAATGGTATCGAAAAGTTAGAGGGACGCTATAATCAGTGTATCACCCTTGAAGGAAATTATGTTGAATGAAAAAAAAGCTAATTTTGCCAAAAAAAATGTGTTTTACTATGGTAGGCCGGGGACTTTTCAATTGACCCGTTAGGCTTGAACCCATGGCTCAATGAAAGCAACGCAGACTACAAATTCACAAACATGAGCATTACACAACCACAAACACGAAATTCTTCCTTAAAAAAAATCAAAGCTAACTAATAAAAGTACTAATTTAAGATAAAATGACATAAAATGGATTAAATTCAAGTGATATAAATACCACATGAAATATTTATGATGTGATACCTGCCAATGTAAACAAGTCTTGTATTCATTTAGTACTGCATGTTATGCTTCATGTGTTATGTTAATGCGTTATGCTTCATAAGCTTAAGTAACTTACATTTTACTACCTTTTAACTGAATGAAAAATTATCTTTATTTTTTTTATGTCATGTTTCAAAAGAAATGTTGAAATCTTAATTTTGGATTGCTGTAACATAAAGGTATTGAATTATTCTTCTATCAACAAGCTGAAATGTTGCTTCAAATTTATTACGTTAACACACAGACATTTAATTATAATTAAGTCCTAATTTAACTGTGATGTTCTAATATTTTAAAAAAATCCTTTTTTTAATGTAGCTATTTAAAATTTCATTCGAAAAAACCATTTGAGAAATGTTATAGAATTTTTATTATGTTAGTATTTATTTTTAACATTTAATTAAATTTGCAGTATAGAGAAGCACAAACATTGTGTGGCATTTCATTTCACGTTGTGTTTGTTTCTTAAATGAAATGCTCAAGAGAATTATTTAAAATAAAACTGGATGCTTACTACCTGAACAAAATATAATTAGTAAAGTCATTATTATTTATCACACTATAACCTTTGTGACAAAACTGTCTGAAAAACTGGAGTAAAAAAAAAGGAATATAACTCACATTTTTCATTATGCACTCATTACTCTATAACTTTATTATCTAATTCAGAACTTTTATTAACTGATATGTCTAATCGGTACATAAAAATAACTGCTAATGTAGAACTGATCCAGGTAATGTTTTTGAGTATATATATATTTTTAGCAAGAAATATTTTGAAAAATAGGTTTATTTTTTGTTCCAATATATATTATGGAAACACTTTTACTGTAATTATTCTAGCTGATGACTAACTTACTATGCACATAATTTCAAATAATTGGGGGGGGGTGGATAAAGTGTGCAAACATGGCTCTGAATATATTTTAATGTATCTCTCATACATAATGTATATGGAATTAAATTCCATATAGTTTCCATTAGTATTTCCTAACTGTACTTAAGTAATCATTTAAAGGTAAAAAGTAAAAAGATTTTTAGTTGCATTTTTCAGTCATAAATAAAGTGTTGCAGTATCCACTAAAAGCCTTATGTTGTTCTAGTAAAACAATTCTCCTTTTGAAGACTTTATGGCAATTTGGAAAATCAAGTTCAAATGCAGAATTTAGATTATTTCTGCTTTGTTACATATTTAACTGATCAGAATAACTATCAAACTTTGACTGCCCCAGGTTGTCATATTTGTAAGTGCTGCTATTAAAAATTTTATAACTGCAAAGGCAACTAATGTAACTTACATTTAGCAATATATACTGCTTTTGAATTTAATGAGAAATTAACACACAAGTTTTTTTGTCTTTTTTTGAAAATAATTGTTTTAATCCAAATTTTGGATAGCTGTAGCATAAAGGTATTGAATCATTCTTTTAACAACAAACTAAAATAATGGCTTCAAGTTTATATGGTTTACACACAAACATTATTTATGGTTATGAAAGCATCTGATGGATTTTATTAACGCTGTATTAGAAACAACCCAAGGGCTATTGGAGATGGAACTCATAATTTTAAACCTTGATCAAGAGACGAGGACAACTTCTGAGCCAGCAACCCCTCTCCTAGCTTCTACACCATGCCAACTGGAGGCCTTCGAGCCCCAACAGATTTAATGTGCATCAGCCCTGGCTACACAGTGGGTCTTAAGTAACATCAGGGCTCAAAGCCCCCACACACACACCTTGATGAAAGCCACTGATCATGATTCCACAGCCTTAAATATTAGGCTACCATAGCAACATGAAAGCATCCTAATTTAGCTGTGATTTGCTACTATTTTTTTAAAAAAATGTTTCTTTACTTCTGCTAATAATTTAATACAATAAGATTATTTCAGATATTTAATATGTATTTATTTTTAACATTTTCTGAAACTGCCATTGTAATATTTGTTGGTTTATACATTGAGAATCTTCAAATTTGAAGCAATAGTTTATGCAAAAATACTTAAATATTTTTTAAACAATGCATATTTGAAAGGTTATTAGTAATATCTTCAGAATTGATCCTATTATGTTTTTAGAATTGTAATTGATCAGTTTAAAAAATTATTTTCATACATATAAATATTTGAGTAAAATAAATGAAAAATAACTTAATTTATAAATAAAAATCTTCTGTTTTGAAATATAAAATAAGCTTGATAAAAAAAAAAAAAAAAGGTGAAAATAACAGTACAAAAGTGTATCTTTTCTTTTTAAAAAAAAACTTAAAGCTATATAAGTATACAAACAAACTCCAGAAGCTAGTTTAAATTGGCTTAGTTAACCAAACAACATTTTAACAACACAATTAAACGAGAATAAGACAATAGATAAGTAAAAATATACTCAGATTATTTCCTGACAAATATAAATTGAATAATGTAAGAAATATGATAATATTAAGTATATTAATCCAAATAAAGTGGATGTAAAAGACTTACACAACTAGCACATAGGGAAATCCTATGTTAACACAGACCACACCGATTTGTTTATGTGGTAGTATTGTGATTTTCATGTGGTGCCAGCTGTCTGTGTGAATTTATTCCATTGCATTATCAAAATTTTCAAAGAACATAATTGTAAGATATTTGTCTAATATTTTTTGCCCAGAAATCATTAGGGAGCTTAACAAATTAAATTTAATTTAAACAAAACAGATATAAAAAAAATTCTTAAAAAATTGTAAAATTATTTTTATTTCAATTCTTAACCAACTCATATAATTGGTCTTTGAGCACAAGAAAAATATATTGCAAAAAAATTTGATTTAAAAAATAACATTGTTAGGAATGTTACTTTTTTATTTTATTGTGATGGCAATTTTTAACTATGTATTTTCCTTTTATGCAAATTTGTTCCAAAAATTGATACTTACCATCATATTCCAAAATAATGCAAGGATGGCTTTTAAGAAGATCTCTTAAAGTGTGAATGAAACAATCTCTATGATACTTCAAAATAACATCATCTATCATTTCTCTTATTTCCCATAGAGTAGCTAAAGGACTTGGCATTTCAGCAGCAATGCACAATCTCTGAATAATGAAAAATTACACATAGTATTATGATTAAATGTTTAAAAAAATGAAAAATAAAATTATTATTTTAACTCATGATAGAAGTTGTGTATAAACATAACTAAAAAAAATACAACTAAATAAATGCAACAAAAAGAAATTTTACAACTCATAAGTTTGCCCTCTGTCATTCCATATGACATAAGTGGAAACTCCAGATAAATATAGAAATTCCTTAATCCTTTTTTTTTTTTTTTTTTTTTCATAAATATTTATATTGCAAAAATTGGATAAAAGGATATTACTACTGAGAGAGTGAACAACTTCTGAATTAAACTTTATACTAAGTGTCAATTTATGGAATTTTCCTGACTTTTCTCTGTGATATCACACCTACCTGGGATAGTTTTAAATATATCAAGTCGAGTCTTATGGAACTGTCAGAAATCAAAATTCAGGCTTTGAAGTGTAAAGTATTACTTTCAAGAATTATTCGTTGTGTGAACTAGTAAGCTGTTAAGCTGAATAATATTGAAAATGTTACATATATTACAATTATTACTAGTGATTTGTTTATCCTTTTGTGTTGTTGATGTGTGCGAGTGCTGTTTTAGTTCCTGTTATGTTGCTAATCTGTACAAGTGCTGTTTTCCTGATTGTGCTAATAATTTGTACGAATTTTACAACCAGTGCTTTGTCATTTCCTGAATGTCTGTGAATAAAGTGCCATTCTCCAATATCCTTCTTATTGACCTGTTTTCACTGTACATCTAAAGGACAATTTTTTGAGTAACAACATATGCATTCAAAAATAGAGGTATATATACTTCTTTTTACATAAAATAATTGTTTTTCCCCTTTTATTTTCATGCATTTCTTTTATATATATATATATATATATATATATATATAAATAGTTTTTTACTAATTTCTATATATACTCTAACAGTAAATCAGCAGGTATAAGACCAGAGTACTGCCGAATTATTAGAAAATAACCAATAATACATTTAAATGGCTAAAGCTATAAATCATTGTATGAAATTTAATTCAGTACAAGGAAAGAAAGCATCAAACACCCGTAATAGCTAAAAGTTCAAAAAATGAACTATTATGTTATGATACCCTTCATTATTCCAATGTAATAGAAGACATAAAATTTTATCTTTTCATATTATCTGCCTGTTTAAAAATGCTGAATTAGTTGTAGGCCAAAAAGGTGAAGTGCTGAATTATAAAAGAAATATTGTGCATGCATTCATGTTTGTTTGTGTAATTTACTAACTACCTAACATATATTCATAAGTAAAGTTTAAATAAAAGATAAAATGTCAAAGGAAATTAGAAATCCATTTTGATAGCATAAAAGGATTAAAAGTTAATATTCTGAATGTGGATAAAAACACCTTTAAATTATTTTTACTTCTGCGGTGAAAGCACTATTTTTAGGTAAAAGTAATGTTTCTTTTATATTTTTACATCTTAATTCTTTATTTTATAATATAAAAATTATATTTTATATATAATATTATTATACTATCTTCAAAATAATTGCCAAACTTAAACACAATTACAAAAGCAAAATATGGAAAAAAATAATAAGCAGTATAAATTTTCAAAAAGGTATGCAACAATTATCATAAACATTGCTACACCTAATTAAAATCAAGCAACTACAAGATATTAATGATATTTCTACTATGCCCATCTTCATGCAATATTTTTTGCATAAAAATATTAAAAGTGAGTCCTCTCTTGCTCTTAAAGAATATTGACAAACAAAACATTGCAGATTCTCTGTGTGTTTATTGGATGCACCATTTCATTTTGTCAAGCAAAGCTAATTAGTGGATCCCAACAATTTACTTAATTTACTTAATAAAAATTTTACAAGTCTTCTCCAATTGAGATTAATTTTTCTACATTCTAAGTTTTATTATATGACTAAAGCAATTTTAAATTAAAAACCTTGTTCATATTCAAGAGCATTTCTAATTATGTAGTCACACAACCTATTAATCTCTGTATTGAAAGTTAGAAAACTTTCAGCATCTACCTTAAAATTATAATTACTAGTAAGAATATTTTAATATTTTTATAAAACTATTCTTATTCTAATTGAAAATAATGAAAATACCAATAAAAGAATTGTTTTGTTGATGGCAAATTAATGATATTTAAAACAAGAAATCTCAGATAAAAAAAATAAATTTACATAAATAAACTTACAGATTGTTTATTTATACAATAAACAGTAGAAGTCAATCGCCTATCCAAATTGGCTCCTTCGTCATCAATAACATTTCTCAAATTTCCTTCCTTTGATATTTCACTGTCTTTATTATCCAAGGTTCCAGTAGCATTACAAGATAAAGGACATATTAAAATTAATTTCTTCGTTAGAAATTTGATATCACGTTCTTTTTCAAATTCTGTAATTCTTTGTATTAGATCTAAATATTAATAAAAAGCAAATTCAGACAAAAATAAGTTAAGATACAAAATAAATCATTTGTTAATCCACTGCATATAAAATACTTTTAAATTACTTAGCTACTAATAATAACTCAATTTTGAGCAAATATAAATTTCAGAAATACGATAGCAAAATATTTAAATAAAAATGGATATATCTTATTTAGAAATACAAAAAAAAAAATTTTAAATGCGATTTTCACTATTTTTATAAAAATTTGAAAATATATTTAATGTTTATGCGTATCTCTATTCAGATTATGCTTGAAGCTTTTAAATTTATCAAGAAAGTTCATTTTTCATTATTTATGCAAACAGCAATACGCATTTGTTTCCCCCCCCCCTTTTATGTAAAAAAATTTAAATGCTTTTCAATATTATATTTTAAAAAAAAGGGAGTTTACCAATTATTGGAAGCAAAATTATTTGTTCAAATTAAAAGTACCATTTAAACTTGTACCAATAAAAATACCAACCACTTGTACATAGCAAACTGGAAAGGTAATTTTAAAAAGAAATTTTTTCTCCCACTAAGATCATTACAGTTTCATTCTTTATATTAATTGATTCAGTACTTAGCAACAGTAATACATCCCTACATGCAAATAAAACAGCATGTCAAAATTTCAATCAATATATTTTTAATAAATTATATGCTTTGTTATTTCTATGTATAAATATTTACATATTTTTTTTTAATAACAAAGAGTTACTTCCATCTTTAACAAAAATATATTCCACACTGAATAACTTCAATTATGCTCATCTAATTTTCAATTAATATGTGTTTTTCCAAAAATATCAGTGAATTTTATGTAGCAGAGAATAATCAAGATGTATAGTCATTTAAAATCTTGCTTAAGCTTAGTGCTTGAACATCTAAACTGAAATTTTCTGAAACAAATATCAACATTCTAAATTAGAAATCTTAAAAATTCTAGATTAAAATGCAAGTTATTTCTTCTCATATATTAAAAAGAAAAGAAAGAAAGAAAAAAAGATGCATAATATTCAAATTTTCCTTCATTTATAAGCTGTTTACAGAAGCAATAGCTAAAACTTTTACCAAAACTAAACCCAGAAAAATAACTTACCACTCAAATGGAAATAAATTTACTTGTTCATAAAGCATCTACATTATAAAATAAAATTAAAAATTACAGAGGCAGAGTTAAGCAAATTTGAAAAGAAAAAAAAAAACTTAACATAAATCACAATTTTTTTTTTTTTTTTCTTTTCTAATGGTATTAACTGAATCAAATGCAATAAAAAGTCTGCAATTTGATAACTCAAGGATGAGTGAGTAATAGTTAGGGTTTATGGTACAAAAGTCAAATTTCACTCTGATATAATTTTGTGACAAGCATTTGTTTAGACTATAATCCAGAGGGGGAAAAAAAGGTAAAAAATAGGAAGAGGGTTGACAAGAAGAAGGATAGAGAAGGATCGCTAGGTATCCCATGAACACCTCACCCATATTTATCAAAGGAGTAAACTCCATGGAAAAGAAAAAAGATCTCTAGAGTACCTCAGGAATATGATTTTTGTACTTACCTAAAGGTAAGACCCTGTGGGAGATCACTCAAGGTATTGGAATAAATATATCAACATACAAAACTAGAATTTGCATACTAATCCATTCAAGCATTTAACTTTCTTGAACAGCTTTAGAGAATACACAAAATAATAAACCAAAACACGGTAAAATTATATACATATATATACAATACATCTTTTAAAATCAAAATGACTTCTGTTTTCTCATTAATCATTTTTTAAAAAGTTTCATAAGATCTGTTCCACATTTTTTTATAAAAGATAGTTTGGGTGGGAAGGGAGAGAAACTTCTCCATTCTAGTTGTATGACAGAAAATAGCTGAAGATTTTCTCACAGCAAATGATTTAACAACATTATCAAATACATAATATTTAAATCTAATTTTAATTAGATTTTAAATAAAAGATCTTTTTTAGATCTTTAAATCTCTTTTTTTTTTTTTTTTTACTTAAAAGTAAATAAGGAAACATAACTGAACATCCGGTAAAATTAAGGACATTGTATTTTAATAACACTTAAAGAGTTCCTTAAAATCATACAAATATTAAACATTAGTTTCCTTTTATTGTATAAGCAATTCTATAAAAGAAATATATATATATATATATATATACATGCAACTAAGACAAAAAAAATCGATGAAAAAATGTTTTTATAACAGCATGTCTAACATTTTGTTACTAATCCACCATTAATCTTAATTTTTTAATTGCATATTTTCCATTTAAATCAATAAAAAAGATTATTTTATTATAAGAAGTTCTTACAATTTACTTTTTAACTAAATTAATACACTACATCATAAAATTACTTTGTCTCTTCTCTCTGCACCTCGCACATTTTCTCTCTTTTTGTTCAGTTATTCTCCCCATACACAAGTATGATTTCAGCCAAAAGTAGAATTTAGTTTGATGCACATCATGCACAGTAGATTACTTTTAACTTTATGACATGTCCTTAGTTTTACTTGAAAACTTGTATTTTATTTGTTTAATTATAGTGACAATTCATACCTACATATTGAATGAAATGGCCACTACAAAAAATTTGATGTTTGTGGTTTTCAAAACTTTTGGACGAATTAATATGGATTCATTCAACAAAAAGATCATACTATGAGTGTTATGTCATGAAAGTGTCAAATGACGTACATCAAGTGAACAAAGATATTTTCAAACTAAGTACCAATCTACATTTAAGAATTTTAATGAGAAATATGAAGTTCTGAACATAAGCAAAAAAGTTACTTTTTTTTGTCAAACAATTGGAAACAAACATTAAACAACTGTATGCAGTTTCGTAATTGCTCATTGTGTAACTGATACAGGCAAACCTTTCACAAAGTGAATACATAAAGAAAACACACTTTTAAAAAGTGTTGAAATATTGTTTAGCAATTTACCAAATCTACAAACAATATCTCGAATTCAAGAAATACCGGCTTCTGAACGAACTATTAAAAGATGAACAACTCAAATGGCAAATATTGTAACAATGAATCAGAATTCTGGATTACAAGAAACTGTTTCATTTAACATTGCTCTTGATGAAAGTACTGATATGAATGACATTATCTGTCTTGCAGTAATTGCACAATATTGTGATAAGGATTGAGTGTATGAAGAATTATGCAACTTGATTCCTATATCAGGGACAACTAAGGGACAGGATATTCTTTCTTCATTTATGAAATATTTTGAAAGTAAAAACACTTATATAAATAAAATATTTTTGTGTAACAGCTGATGATGATCCTTCATGGATTGACAAGGACAGAGGATTTGTCAAATTTCTTGAAAATCATATTGGACAAAGTATTCGACTTCCATTGCATAATACATCTAAAATGTTTAGTTGCCAAAATTTTGTCACAGCACTTAATTTCTGTAAAGAACACTATTGTTAAAATAGTTAATATTATAGTGTCTCATTCTTCCTTGATACACAAACAATTTAAATCTTTTAGAAGAAATGGAAAGTGAACGTGTGGATCTCCCTTTATACAGTAGTCTGTTGGTTTAGTCAAAGTAATGAATAAGTTTGTGTCATGTATGAAACACATTAGTTTTTCTTAGTGAGAAGGAACATCTGAAGTGAAAGATAAAGAATGGCTAAGCAAATTGATCTTTCTGACTGTTACAACTAAACAACTCAATGAATTAAACTTAGGATAACAAGGAAAGGAGTAAATAATATTTTGAGTACTGGAAAGGCTTTGCTAAATATATATCAAAGAAATTAAATACAATTTCCCGTGATTTTAATATTAGTACCTAGAAATACTTACCAAAGATTAAAGTACTTGCATATACATCAAATTTTTTAAAAAATTCAAAGACACTGAAGCTTATATGTATTATTTTCCTTCCTAATAAAACTAGATTTAAGAGTTTCCAACTCTTCCTTAATTATTAAATTTTTTTTCTTTTTCAAAAATTATCAAGCAGCCTCAATCTATTTCCTATATTAACAAAATTTAATACTATAATACAGGAATACCACACTTTTGAAACTACATTGGTAATTATCCAAAATTTCTGTGTTTTTCCAGCAATTTTTTTATTTAAATGTTGTGTATATGTTTATGCATATTTATAAATTATACCTAAATTAATTTCACTTTGGAACCATTTTTAAATTTCTCTTTGAAAATAATAATCACAAATACATATTTTTTTTCGTTTTTTGAAAATAGCAGAATAGGAAATCAATTCAAACATCATAAGTCTAAGACACTAGAAAAAAATAGGGGAAAAAAAGAAAAAGAAAATCAAGGTAATGCATTATTCAATATATTCCAAAGAAATTCAACCATCCAATTGCAGAAAGTTGAATGTGAAAGGTACTACAAACAGTCATTCTTTGAAAAAATCAGCAACAGGATTTTATTGATATTTTAATTTTCTTATACTGAAAAAAACTGCAAATTACCAAATAGAATCTTCTTATAGAATGCTGTATAAGCTCCATAAGCCCACAAAGCACCAATGCTTTTCTCTGAATTTTGAGATGATGCAAGATCATAATTATCATATTCAAATAGCTAAAATGAAAATATTTCAAAACTTAAGTCTTTAATTCATGAATACATTATACACGATGAAATTCATATATATATAATAAATTGTTTATCAAACATTTTCAATTTCATTTATAAATATAAAATCAGCCAATAAAAAAACTTGCAAAATGTGTAATAATTAATAAATCATTACAATGTTAGATAACAAAACAAATTTCACTCTTTATTATTATTAAATATTTTACCTAATTGTTCTGAACAACAAAAATAAACCATACAAAAATGTTTTAAATATATCTTATAATGCAAAGAAAAACTTGTTACTCTTCATGTTGTAAATTATTTAATTTTTGATGTTTGTAGTTAATTGTTTAGTGTGTTAATAAGAAAATACCATCCGATAAAAAACACATTATTAATTCTTCTGTAAAACTAATAACATTTATATTTTACACATCAAAATCACTACAGTTATACAATGTACAGACCTATTTGGATTAAATAAATGGAAACAAAAATATGCAACTTCATAACAGATGAATACAAAACTAATAATTCAACAAAATATAAATATATGGAAAAATTAAATTATATAAATAATATATATATATATATATATATATAT
>BMAW01106253.1:120152-178254 GCA_019974015.1 Nephila pilipes | reverse complement strand
TATATATATAATACATTATAAAAACCTAACTCAAACTTTAAATACTTTTATTTTAATTCAAAACAATCAGTCAAAATACAAAATTTTCTTCTGTCATAGTATTATTCAAAAGTATCTGTGTCAAATTTCTAAAAGCAAAAATAATCACCACTTAATCCAATTTAAATCCAAAAATGATAATTCATCACTTATTATTTAGAATTATAACATTTATATTAAATAAATGGTCAGCCTAATCATGAACAGAATTATATATATATATATGTATTATCACCAGAAAAAGCATAAGTAACACTACTTACTAGAGCACATTCTAAATTGTTTTAATATGTTTAAGCTTTTCAAAATACCCAAAAATAATAATATAAATTTCATATTATACCTTTAAACTAAATTAAATCAACCTACTGAAATTCTTATACTACAAAAGAAAAATTATTCATATTTATGAATATACAGGATTTAACAGAATAAAAAACATCATTAATCTAACTATTTTTCCTAAATATATAAACATTTTTTTAATTAATAAAACAATCCACTTAACTTCTAAAAAGAATGGTATTATTTGCAACACAATTAAATAAAAATTAAAAATAGTTTATATGAAAACAAAAATAGATCAAGGTATAGAACACAAAGAATTAAGTGAGAAATGTATTTCAAAGTTTAAAAAAAGAAAGAACAATCAAATACAAAAACAAAAATATAATAAATTAAAAATGATGTTATTTTGTTTAAAAGAACATAAAAGTTAAAGAAAATAGCCCTTTGTGAACTATGAAATAAGAAAATTAAAAGTATAAGTTATTCAATAAGATAATGGTAGTATTGAAATAGTTATAAACAGTATGTAATGAAACACCGAAATTACAAAAAGATGTTTCAAAATGTTATGATCACATAAAATAAATATTCATGATTTATCAATAAATAATAGCAGCTCAAAAAACATGCACATGTTCAAACTTGTGAGACAAATGGAACCAAGAATACTTTTATTTCTTTGAAAATTTGAATAAAGTGTCTAATGAAAAATGCAAAAATGTTTTCAAATAAATTATTAAATGAAGCAGTACAAATTTAAATCAGTTAAATTAAGAAGTAATTTAAAAGAACATTACTTAATTTTAATAAAAAAATACTCAAAATGCATATTCTGAACTCCTAAATTTGAAAAATCTACTAGAAAAGCTAATTTTAGTAGGGGGAAAATAATAGAAATTGTATACTTAAAAATTTTTTAAAAAAAAAATATTGTAAACAACATACCAAATCCAAACAAGCAAAAAATGTACTGAAAATGATGATAATAGCAAATGTTTCAACCACCTACAGAATAAAAAAAAATGCACTGATGTAATTACATATGAATACATGTCACATCATTCAAAATATTTCATTTCATACATTAACAAAATATATATCATAATTTAACTTCAGAACTTCATCCAAATAGAGCATCAAAATTGTATTTATAAATATGCTATTTAGAGGCTATCAAGTAAGTAAAAATATGCTTATGAAAAATGTTCATAAAAAATTTTCTAACCATAAAAAGTGTACAAACTCATAATTTTTATTTTAAATTGAATAATGATATCTACACAAATTATGGGTGTAAAATATAATTTTTCAATGTTAAGTCCTCTTTCTAAAAACTTGCATGCCTAAAATCCAAATAAATAAAATGTTTTCTAATTATTAAAAATAAACAAATGTTTTCTAATTATTAAAAATAATGTTTTCAAATTATTACATGACAATGATTTTGTGTTTTATTGCTCATACTAAAATTTGTAATATTCATATAATCAAATGGAAAACAGCAAAAATTTATTTGAGAAATGATAATTCAATCGCAACCAGTAGAAATAGACATATATAGAATGTACGTAAGTTTAGAGTTAAAATATAGATTTCTTTAAAGCAATTCTCATTTTTTCAGTGAAACCTTTTATTGTCAACTAAGTTCTTATCTTAGATTGAATATACACAAGTCTCTTTTATATTAGTGGTATTTTTCCTTATATTTCTAACTATTTTAATTAAATAAAATTAATATCTCAAGTACTATCATAAAATAAGTTTAGTTTTTTTATTAACCTCGTACTAGAAGCAACACGAGGGCTATTGGCGACAGACCTCGTAATTTTGAACCACGGTCAAGTGGCAAGGACGACACCTGAGCTGGCACCCCCCTCTCCTAACATCCACACCACGCCAACGGGAGGACTTTGGGCCCCGACAGATTTAATGTGCATCAGCCCCGGCTACACGGCGGGTCTATGGCGGCCAAGGATCGAACCCGCGACTGATCATAAAATAAGAGTTACATTCTACAATGCTTTTTTACTGTTAAAAAATAGTCTGCAATTACAATATATTACACAAAATGCCTTATTTTTACAATATTAATGATTCAGGAAACTATAAATAAAAAAATGCAGTATTTGTCAGTCAAGACTTTTCCTCTTTTTTACACCTTTATTATGATAACAGCCCCCTTTAATAGCTCTTTTATTTCAAAAGAATGTTTTCTAAAAATATTTTGAAGCATAAAATTAATAAGTATTGATGAAAAGATGAAAAAAAGAAAATATATATAATTAACTAAGTAAATGGTTGTTTTGATTTTTTAAATTTGAATTATTTCAATAGCACTATAAACTTATATTTTTTATAATCACATCATAAAAACTGATAGTAAATAACAAGCAGGAAATTCTTGTGAAATATTACACTTGAAATCTTAAAACTGTGTGAACATATGAAGATTTATATTAAAAATTAAAACATAAATTTAATCGTAGAATAACTGTATTTCTGAAAATTAAAGTCAAAAAAGATTTTAAAGATACAAAGTCAATACAAACCTCAAATTTCACAGTAAAATAGCAAAAAAGTCCAAGAGCTACATCTACCAAAATTACATACAACAGAATTTCATAAGTCATGAAATATTCTTGTAACTGATGGAATATTTTCTTTCTCTCAGAACCAAAATAATATTCCATTCCAAATATGATAACTAATTGAATTGTAATAGTTGATACAATTATAGTTAAGACCGCAAAACATGAGAGAAATGCATCTATAAAATAAAAGAAAAGTTGTAATTACAAACAAATAAAGATTTCTTTTTCTTTTTATAGATAACTTGTTTTATTTAAAAGCAACAAATTATTACTAAAAAAATATTATTCTAAAAATTTCTAGATAGCTCTCTTTGAAAATATTTTTTAGTAATTTTGATTCCACGATGTAAAATTGAAAAATTTCATTTTGATAAGAAAAATTGGTAGAAATAAAATTTTTCTTAATTTATAAGTTCAATCACTAAATTACAAAAATTATAATTATTTCATTGAATACAATTTTGTATGTAGAAATCACAATTGACTCCTAAACAAAAAATATATTTTACTTGAACACTTTTGATTGTTTATTCATATCCAACTTAGAAGCAAAAGAGACCATTGGCAAGAGACCTTGTAATTTTGAACCTCGGTCAAGTAACAAGGGTGACACCTAAGCTTGCACCCCTCTTCTAAACTTTCACACCATACCACCAATAGGGCTTGGAACATCAAAAGATTTGAAATGTATCAGCTCTAGTACATGGCAAGCCTTTCATTGAATCAGGCCTCAATTTTAATTTACAACTACCTATTTATGTGCATAATGCCCAGTAAAAGAAAGACAATCTTGAGAAGGTGAGTTGTAAATCAAATCCTATACTTTATGTCTTGCAGCTGATTAACAGAATGGTATTAAATTTCCAAAAATTACAATAGGCAATAAAAATAATATATATGATCTAATGATACATTTTTCCATTCTTTAAAAAAAAGTTATATTGTAACAACCAAAACTAACTTCTATTTCCAAATAAAGCCTAATAATCAAAACTGCACTTAAATATTTTTTTTACAAGCACAAACCAAAAAAAATTTACTATTTTCTGCAATTGAACAAAAAGACCCAAGGTCTTTTTAACAGGATAAAAATCAAATAATTTACTATTGCAGCACATGGAACAAATATATTTTATGCAAATACTAATTACATAAAAATGCTTCACATTACTAATAAAAACAAGTGACATATTTTTGCTTTTTCACGAAATAACTTTTTCAAACCCTACCAAAATCAATGCATGAAAGCCAGAAAAATGATTTTATCAAAATACTTCATAAAGTAAAGAACAAAGATGTCACTATAACATAAGAATAAAAATTAAGTTTAGTTTTTTTTAATTTTGTTTATATTAACGTCACACTAGAAGCAACACGAGAGCTATTGTCAACGGACCTCTTAATTTTGAACCAGGATCAAGTGACAAGGACGATACCTGAGCTGGCACCCCCTCTCCTAACATCCACACCACACCTTAGGAGAACTTTGGGCCCCGACAGATTTAACGCACATCAGCCCTGGCTACACAGCAGGTCTTTGGTAGCTAAGGATCCAACCCGTGACTGAACGAAAACCACAGGCCACGCATCCAAAACCATGACCACTAGGCTACTGTGGCCACAGAATAAAAATTAAAGGAAAGTATCGAATAACTCTTGGGGACAGATGATTTTTGGGAGCAATAAGGAATTTAATCAGGTGCATCAATTTTTGGTAATCCTGATACCTTTTACTTTTGGGAAACTTTTATATAAGTCATGTTTTTTTTATTGTAATTCATTAAAAGCAGCAAACAATTTTAGAAAAAAAAAACAGATGTTTCAAAAATACATTATACATTTCTTTTTGCTTTTTAATCTTTTTTATATAAAAGTTTACTATTCTCCAAGTCAGTTGAATGCCTTGGAGTGCTCCTTCATTTTTTCAAAAGTATGTCTGAAAAATAAGATTTAAGGTGGGTTTCTTTTTTTTAATGATTTGGAGGGAAACAGTAATGTATATTTTACAGAGGTGCATGGATAAAAATTTAACTTTTAAAAAAAAAAGAGATTAAATGATCGATTTATGCATAGGATAAATAAATTTATCCTACTTTGTGAAACTGTTCTAAAAAAGAAATTTTTTTGTAAAAATCTTAGCTTAATGTTTTTATATACAATATAAATTTTTTTATATAAATTTCATTTTTTATAATGCATTGACTATAATCTATTATAATTATTTATAATTACACATTGTAAATAAAAATTATTTATAATTATTTATTTTTCCTAAATTACAATTATAATTTCTATAGTAATAATTTTCGTTATTATAAAAGGCACTTTTCCATTAGCTGGATACCAGACAAAACCGAGTTTAAAAGTGGGCTCAAGGAAACCAAAAAAAAAATGTTGGGCACATTTTTCTGCCTCAAATCATTTTTAGCAGATTATATCCTAAAACTAAAAAGTATTTACTTATTACAATCCCAGATCAAACAGCAAAAGAAGAACATATAGCTGATAGTAGTTCCATATTTTCCAATTGTTGAAAAGGATACAAAACTGAAGAACTTAAAATTTTGCTGTCAATCATTAATATAATTTTGTGATTCTAGATGCCATATCCAGGTAAAGTAATTGTGTGATATGGCACAGTTAAAGTCAACATCGAAATGCAAGAAACCAAACCGTTTCATTTAATTGAATTTATGTAGCAATTTTTTTCATGCTAAAATAAATTGATTATCAGTTATTATTGTTATCAGTTATTATTGATTATATGTTATTTTTTAGTTTTTATTAACGATGCACTAGAAGCAACACGAGGGCTATTGGCGACGGACCTCGTAATTTTGAACCACGGTCAAGGGACGAGGACGACACCTGAGCCGGCACCCCCCTCTCCTAACATCCACACCACGCCAACGGGAGGACTTTGGGCCCCGAACAGATTTAACGTGCATCAGCCCCGGCTACACGGCACCAAAAATGTTATACCGACACTAAACAGAATACGAGGATACTGTGTGTTGTTTGCCAATAAAGTCTGCATGGCAAGATTTGCACCGACAAAATGGAAAAGTTCTAAATATTGTTATTTGTTTCATAAAATACTATTCTAAATATTCTTATAATTCATGACATTTTAATTTGTCTTTTTCTCATTAGATTCTGTTTTTCAGTTTATTGTGTAATTTTGATGTGATTTCTTAAGCATTGCTACTTTCGCAACCTATTTTCATGCTCAATGCAGGGTTTCTTTTTTTTGTTTTTTTTTGCTAAGTCCGCAAATGGTACTTGATACTTCACTTTTTTGCTATTTACTCAATGATACTTAATATGAAAATTGATTGCATCTTTATTATGATTAGATTACAAATCATTTACAGTAATTTTTATAACAACATAAAAGATTAATTTCATATATTTATCATATCAAATAAATTTTATTCAAGACATTTATCAACTTCTGTTTAAGACAAAGTACCAAAAAAGATTTGGAAAATGCAATATCAAAAGATGAAAAAAAAATTTTTTTTTTACTTTCAACTTTTTTCATAACTTTATCTCAAAGTAAACAGAAAGCTTTCAAAATGAATCATTTAAAAACAATTCACTAATGTTACAATTAAAGATATAGTTATTTTTGAGCGTTTTAAAACGAAAAGAGAAAAGATGTATAATATCAACTGTTATGTAAAATAGTTATACAAATTATAAAAATTCCGATTTAAAAATATACTCTACCTCAGATTTTTTTAATATACATACCATCTAAAATTAATCTTTTGAATGGGTCTTCATTCAGATTAAATAATAATAAAACAAGACAAATGAAAAACAGAATTAAAATGGGGCTTTTAGTCCTTTTTAAAATAATTTTCATTTTACAATCAAATAAAATAATTTTATCACAATTACATGAATGCAATAAAATGAAATTATATTATTCAATATAATTCAATCAAAGGATGCCGAAGAAAAAAAATAGTAGAGGAATAATTCGTACATCAGTGCTAATCAATTTAATTCACGTATATGTTTCACACAACAGAAACCAAAATACATGTAGAACTTGATTGATTGATTGCAGAATGTACGACTTTTTCCCACTGAACTTTTCTGCCCTACACAAGATCCGCAAGCCATTTCTGCAACATTATCTTGAACCATGGTCATGTGATAATGCTGACTAATGATATGTTGATATTGTAAATTAGCCTCATAGAGAAAACGTCGATCAAAGTTTTTTTATTTAATGAACGCTTCTATTTCAAACCGGCATAAAGATTCGCTGTGTCAATTCACTTTATAATTTTGAAACCACGTTCAAATGACGTAATTGACCTTTAAGCTGGTCATTTCTCCCCGTTCAAAGAAAAAAAGTTAGTAAACTTAACAGAAGAATGTAAATTAATTTCAATGATACTATTGTATTTATGAACTTTCATATGTAATGGGAAAATTGAAATCGCATAAAGATGATCCTAATGCTCATTAACATTAGTAAGGACCCTCAATACTTACGGTAATTAAAATCACACAAATTTTAATTTATTTCTATTTGAATCAAATTACTTTAACCTAATTTCCATTTACTTTTATTACATAATTAATTTACTTCTTCAAATAGATAAGCAATTCTTTAAAAAAAAATTTAGAACAGTCCATTTTAATAAAAGCTTATTTAAAAAAATCAAAGGAAACGCTCATATAAACAGGAAGAAGGTGGCTAGAAAGCAGCTTAGATGACAACACTTTTCAGGAAACAAGATGGTTTGAAAAATGGTAAATGTCCAGAAAAAACACTGTATTACTTACTACGCAGAGAGTTTTTCCCTCGCATCGTCTTGCGCATGGTTGCAACAAACTGGTTCCTCTCAAGGGCAAAGCCTTGACAGTCAATCAGGATTTGGCATAGGAGAAATCTTTAATCCCGTAAAGTAAAGACTCCTCGAAAGGGGAAAAGAAAAGTAATATTCTTTTTTTTGTTGTTGTTGTTAGATATTTATAAATGTAATTGGTATAACCAATTGCTCTCAGTTTTTTTTTTTTTTTTTCATGTTTTATTTTTTGTTAAGCTATAGGCCTCTTCTCTCACATTTTGTAGCACTTAGACATACCACTCAGACATTTGAGAAGTTATTTAATTTGACAATGCTAAATCTCATCTGCACTATCTACAACACTTTCTTTAAATTCCCAATATTTCATATTTTGGGCATGGCAACATGACTGATTAACTTGGTAAACAAAGTAGGAGATTGAGATTTCATGACCTTGCTTTATAAAGTGTGCGGGGTATTTAATGAATCTTCTAGATTTCCTCATCCTTTTTGATAAGAGAAGTGCTCCACCAAGATGAATGGTCAAGCTCCTGTAAGAAACGGGTTCAGCATGTCCGACGCAACAAATCGAAATGAACATGAGAAACCAATTCGGGTTTGGTGTGATGGATGGTAAATATGCCATATTCGTAAAAACTTCTAATTTTCCAATTAATTATAATCAATTATCATTCAAAGATTTCTTTGACAGTAATGCTCAAGTTGAAGGTCGTAATAATTAAATAAAAGTTTATTAAATGTTATGATAATGATTTTTTAGTAATAGGTTATCGGAAAAACTATTATCCTCCGATTTATAACAGAAAAATTTAGTTGATATTCTAAATCTCTATCACGATTAACAATTACTGTTAACAATTATTTATCATTCAAATACTATCAAATGGCATGATTTTTCAAGCAAAATTTCGATGTATAAAAATAATCAATAGCTAATAATTTTTATTCATCTCTTAATGCGAATTACACTTTTGCATTATAAAGTAAATCGGTTATTATTTATATTAAAATGTGTTTTGTGATCCATTGATAATAAATTCATACTTGGAAGTGGGACATGAAATTATCCTGTTATTAATTTCTGTGTATAAAATTTTAAATGTTTCTGTAAACATTTTACTACTGTAACTCTTAATGTGCTGTTAATCATAGTGAGATATATTTTTTATCATTTAGTAATGTTCTGTTATTTATGATAGTAAATTTGTTTAATGGACAGGGTGAATGAACAGTGAACCTAAACCAAATAAGATTTGAAACAAATTATTCTATGCAAAGAACAGATATAGCCAACAAAGATGTTAATTTTTTTTTAAAATTATTGAATTAAATATTAGAATTTAAGTTTTTAATAGAATATTAAAGGGGACAATTTTATTTTCAGATATTAAAATCAAAACCAATGGTAAAATATTAAATTGAATGTATTTTAAGCTAACTGTAATTATTGCTACCACAAAATGAAAATTAACAAGCTGTATGCATTTCACAATTTTATTTTGAAAAATAGTCTGCTAAGACATTTAATCATTGACTAAAACAGTAAGCCCTGTGGTGGCTATTTTCTATATTCTATAAAGTATGCTTAACATGTTTAGATAAATATGCTTTTAAGTTACCATTTAGAAAATATCTCAATCTATCATTAAATTTCTTACTGTGTAATTTATTTCAAACTGACTTGATAAATCCCGTGCTTTTGAATTTTAATTGATAATTTTTAAAAATAAATAGGTACTGTTTTTTCAACCTGAATCAAATGTCATAAGTGCAATAACTGAAAAAGAAAAATGAAGCAAACAGTATTTCATTTAAGTTTTAAAAAAAAAACATGAAGTGTTTCATTGGAAATAGCTACATAAAAACAATTTTAATCATGTTATTTAAAATAAAAAGAATAACTAATATGTTAAGGAATAAATGAAAAATATTTAATTTAAACAATGATGCACTATCCATGCTAAATCTTTGCAATGTGTGTTTGCATTAGCTCCAAATATTGTCTCTGATAAAACTTTTCTAATGAAAGCATTTTGTTTTGATAGACAACCACTGTCATTGTTTGTTAAAATGGATGATGTGGAGATTGTCTTAGATAACTGAAATGTCAGTGCTGGTGATACAAAACTATTGTTGGTTGTTTGTTTGTGCTCAGTTAAAGAAAAAATATCAATTAATGTATATTTCTGTGTTGTCATTATTAAAGGTGAAATGTAAAACACATGATGAATACATTTAGAATATGGTTTCCTCTGAGGAACATTTTCATGAATGTAACAACTTTATATAAAATTGTTTGAATTAATTTATACTTCTATCAATTGTGAAATATGGTTTGAAGTAAAAATGCAGTGTAATACAAATACATTGTGTTCATAATATTGTGTGTAATATCTTAAGAAATGCCAAGTAATGTTTGGAAATCTTATGTTCTTCAATAGAATTAGAATTCTATCTTGATTAAATAATACAGAATTATTTCTCCATTAAATAAAACAAAGTAACTCTTTCACTTGGGTGATCACCAAGTTTTATTTTACTGCAGTTTCAATTTTTAAGAAGTATTTGGGCCAACTGACAATATATGTGTTATTTTGCATAGAAATCTTTTTTCCTTCTCACCTACATTACTCTCCAGTTACATATATTCATTTTGGAGAAGCACTCAGCAGTGCCACCTGTCATAACGACTGACTGTATACACATTTTAGAATGCTCTCTGAAAATCATATACATTTTACAAAACAAAAAGAGGAATATAAAGTATTTTTTAATGGAGAAAAAAAAATTTACTTTTTTTTACTCATAAATCTTGTTTAAATGAACAAATTTATTTTGTTAATTATTTTTACTATAATTATAAATTAGTACAAAATATATTAATTTAAACATGAAATTTAATCTTGGTTTATAATTGCACTTTTTTTCATGCTAATTTTAAAAATTAAATTATTTTACTAGTTAATGAAAAAAAAATATAAAAAATCACATCACCTAACAATATTTTTAGCTCATGCTATTTGAAAATTATCAGTATAATTTTTATTTATTTTCATCCATTTTATAGAATTGCTGGATTTAAAATGAAATTTTTATGTGTTATAAATTCGTAACTTACAAATATATTTTAGTATGATTTGTGTGAATAGTTTCATTAAAGAAGTACTTTATTTAATTTCGCATGCTATTTTTTACTATTACTTACCTATTCTTATTTTAAAATTTACATGTAATGTTTTTGCTCTTTTATTTTTCAGCTATGATATGGTTCATTTTGGACATGCAAATCAGTTGAGACAAGTAGGTGTGATATATTATACATACTATTAGTTTTTAGTGACTTTCCATTGATTTATATGTATAAAATTTATTTTCGTTTATCAAGAAAAAAAATATTAATACTTTTAACATTTGATTTCTGATACTAAATGTAAACATCGTATGCCCTGGCATATTTTAGATCTTCAAAATATCAGGACACAAAATCTGATTTAAAAAATTATTTTGTGTTTTTAAATAAGTGGATTAAAACTGAAAAATCTATTTAGAAATGAAATATAAAATTTCCTTTTGTGACACAGTTGTTTGTTATTCATAATATATAAAGGGGGGGGATCAGTCATAATGTAGTTAATAGTTTAGGCATGCAATAACAAAAATATTCACAAAGTACTGCAGATCAAGTGATTAGACTGCTTTATAATGCTGGTTTAACAGGAATTGTAATTTTATGTACAAAATATTATAGATTTCTTATAAGCATTCTTTCAAATTAAATTGTTTTAAAACTCTTTTAGTTACAAAAATGGCTTTAGTAAAATACCTACAAGAGCTTTTTTTAAACATTTTTTTAAAAAGTAATACTGTATAATAAGTAATAGAAATAATAATGATAGTATTATTACATTCTATCACTTAGTATTAATGAATAGGTTGCATAAAGGTGATTTCTCTAGTTCCTTTATTTGCAATGATTAAACTTGTTACACAATTTGTGTTACATTTTAAAGTTTATTTTTTAGATCAAATTAAGATTATTATTGTAAAGAAAAATTAATTGCTCTGGTAAACACATTATTGAAGAGAGATTTTTTCTTCTATTTCTTTAATAAAATTTATCTTTTTGTTAAAATGTTCAAGTTACTTAAAATTAGTGGATTTTTTTCCCTTTTTAATTTTATTTGTTTTTAAAATGCTCTCAAATTTTTTTCATATAAAAATTAATATAAAGATCACATATTTGCAAGGTAGTTACACAGCTAGTCTAAATATATTTTCAAAATTCATTCTAGAATTTCTCTAAGGGCTTGTAAATTTAAAATTTTTTTAATTAGTCACAATCACAACAAATCACATTAATCAGTTTTTTGAATTATATTATTCAAGTTTACCTTTGTTAGTTAATGTGCTCTGTTTGATGAATGTTATCATTTTTGTGGGAATGATATCATGTATTGTCACAAAGGGAAGTATGAAACCTTGAAAAGTTCAAGTTTGTTTTTTGTTTTTCAATTGTTTTTAGTCTTGATATAAGTCCCAATCAAGTGTTTGTACATGCTTTCCATCCTGTGAAATTGAGTACAGAACAACTTGAAAAGGGGGAGGGGGGACTGCATATTTGCAGAAACTTTGTTTCCATGCCCTCGTAAAAAAAAAATTCTATTGGTAGAAGAAGAGAAAAAAAGACTTTTGGAACAATGAAAAGTTTATAACACTATATCCTCAAGTTTAGAGGTTTGTATATACATCAAATTACATGCTTTTTGCTTTTTATTTGTTTGAAGTATGGCAGGTGTGGATTGTAACTCATAAAAAATTTAGTAATTAACTTATTGGAATTGGATTGCAATAAAAAAAATAAAAGAGTAACATGATGTTTATTTCTGTTTTGTGTAAATGATATTCTGTAGTAGCTTATATGTGTGATCTCTCTCTCTTTCTATAATCATATATATATTATTAGTGATGATGATAAATTGTATTATTTAATAATTTATTTTTGGTGAAAGAGTTGTGTAAAGACAATTGCTTTGCACATTTTGTAATATCTCATCACTTTTTCTCCTAGTTTACTTTTAAAACATTTACTATAACTTGTTTTGAAACAGTTAAGGAAGCTTTTGTATTTATAATTTTTAATTTTCATTATATATACATTAGAAAACTAAATAAAATCTAATATTAATCTTGTCCTGAATAACAATGTTAAGGAACCTTATGTATCAAAATTTCTGAAGTCAAAACAAGTGGAAAATGTTTTTTTTTAATATTTGCTTTGAATAATTTTAATTTCTCCTCCCCTTCTCTCTTTATTCATATTATTATGCTAAACAAGTCAGAAATTGATTTATTTTATTATAGGCTAAAGCTATGGGAGATTACCTAATAGTTGGAATTCATACTGATGGTATGCTTTTTTTTTATAACATAGATATTCAATCTTATTGCTTTAATAAAAATGACTATTTTCAAATGTGTTTAAAATAAATTTTCTATTCTTATTTTCTTTTTTCTTAAGGTGTATATATATATACACATACATATATATGCCTTAAAAATATGTTACAAAGTAGTTAAAATCATTTTTAGATTTTTATGAGTTATTTACATAATACTTCAGTTTCAAGTCTTTTATTAGACTAGAATGAATTTTGTTTCTTTGTAACTAAAAAATACATTAACTCAAGTTTTCTTTTCAATGCTGAATAAATCAGGCTAAAAACATTGTTTTCTAATTTTTCATGTGAATTTTTTTTTTTATTTGAATCATATAGTTTACGTATACAATAATAAATTTCCTTACAAAATAGCGATTATTTTTAATTTTTCAAGTTATGGTTTTTCTATAATTTTAGAGGAAATTACTAAACATAAAGGCCCTCCTGTTTTCACTGAACAAGAAAGGTATAAAATGGTTCGAGCTGTAAAATGGGTAGATGAAGTGAGTAGTTTGATCTATTACTTTCTATGACTTTTGAGAACTTTCTCCATTTTTTCAGTATTAATATTTTACATAATTATACTTCCCTATAAAAGATTTTTTTTTATTTTCATTTTGTATATAAATTAGAAATAAGTTGAAAACATTCAGTAAATTCTTAACTGTTTCTAGCAAATTGTTTAATTTCTGTTTTGTACTTATTTCCATTGTGAACTAATAAAAAATTATCAATTTTTATTATTATTATAGAGTTTGTTTCTGACAAAATAATTGTATTATAAAAAAATAAATATTTTAATAGATATATTTAATTTGTTAAAGAGTTGCAGGCTTGAGCAAATTAAAACCTTTATTATTCTTAATTACTAGTGTTTCCTATTCCAGTTTTATATATAGAAGAAAAAATGTTTTTCATTCTAAGGGGTTTTATTCTCTATAAATAATAATTAAAAATGTAGTATCGTATAGGACATATCAAATCACATGTGTTAATTTTTTTTCCTTCTTGAACAAATGCATATAAATTATTTTTCCTCCCTTAGGTTGTTGAAGGGGCTCCTTATATAACTACAATTGAAACTTTGGATAAATATAGTTGTGACTTTTGTGTACATGCAGGTGAATAATAAATGAATGTATAGCATATTTTATAATCTTTTAATTTTAAAACATTTAAGAATTAAATGTTTTTGATGAAATATTATTTAATTAATGAGATGTTATCCATATTTCTAGATGATATTACACTAGATGCTGATGGGAAAGACACATATCGTTATGTTAAAGCTGCTGGAAGATATAAGTAAGATGTTTTAAAAGTTAATTTGTATTAGAATCTTTTCACTTTTAAAAATATGTCATTTATTATATTTATTGAGTTCCTTTGAATAATTTATTTTCTGTTGTAATTTTTGGTAACGAAAAGATGTTTTATAGATTTGAAATTCTTTAGACTAAGAAAAGTTCTCCTTTGTTATTACATACCTGTAATACCTACAGAATTAATTTCATGTAATGACTCTTAAAGAATTTTTTTCCCCTAAAATTTTTTACATAATATATACTAAAATTCTGTTGATACACTTAACATGAATTATAAAATTTCTAAATTTATTCATGTTTTTATGAAACCTAGAACAGTAGACAGGTTGTTAGTAAAAATTTGAAATGTATTCTAATTTTTTTTTTCTCAGTTTGATACTTTTTACCTTGTGTATCAGATTTTTTCACCTCTGATGTAAATGAATTGGTTCATTGTTCAAGAATATGTTTTATTCTTTATGTTGAAGTAAAAGATAAGATGTAGAACATATTGTTAATTCTTTTTTAAGTATACAAATTTTCAGAGAAAACAATTTTTTTGTAATTAATAAGCATTTAAAATATCTTGTTTGCTTCAGTTTACATGAAATTCCTTAAATTTTTATGTGTGCAATTATTTTCTACTGTGAGCTGTTTTGAATTAATTTTAGTTTAATGCATGCTTGCCATATGTGATAGATGCCATGTGTACGAGGGTTAAAAATTTTAAAACAACATTTAAGCAGAGAATTGTGAAATAGAGCATATATAATGCAAGTATATTTATAAACTGATTTTATTCATATAAATAAATAGCATAAAAAACTGAAAAAATAAACCTTTATGAACTAATATGAGGATTATTCATTTTGGGACATATTGTTTTCTTTCCATTTTTAAATTAAAAGAGGGGGAAGTACTACGATGTACATCCTATTAACACTACCCTATTACACCGTATTTCAGATTGTAATGACTTATTCTTCTACTTTTATGATTTCTTATTTAGACCAAACAAAAAAAATTAAATTGTTAAAATATGTAAACATACACATATCCTTTTCAATATGTGTTTTATGCATTTAAATGTAACTTTTTTTTTTTTTTTTTCATTGCAGGGAATGCCAGAGAACTGCTGGAGTATCTACCACAGATTTGGTAGGCAGGTAATATGTGTGTTCAAGTTCTGCTATTCGAATGTGTGAAGTCAAGATGAAAGTTTCAAAATAAAGTCTATTAGTAAAATTTATTTATGAAATTTGTTTTTAAAGTGCATTCAAAACTAAAATGTACTGCAGGTTTTTATCCCCCTGCCTTTGTCATTTAATCAAGCTTATTTACATATGCAAATAAGATATAAATATTTTTTTTTAAATTTTAATCATGTTACTTATCAATTTTTTTTTTTAAATTCAATAACCAAAAAAAAATTAACCAGTGTGATCATAATAAATATTCTCTTGTGTACAAGATTTATTCAGATCTGAAATCTAAAGATCTTCAGACTTTATAATGCCATACAACTGATAAAATGTTTGAGAGAAGCATGGAATGAAAAAGAATAGTAACTTTTAACATGATTTGAATAAATATTAGGTATAAACCATACATAAATTATGAAGCTATTTTCTGTCTTGTTTCATGATTTTATAATGTACAAGTTTTTTGTTGTGTTTTCCATAATTATTGCATAATTTTGTCTGTTGGGATAATAAGTCATCATTATGTTGTTTAATATTTTTAGAGGGATTTTCATTTAATTTAAATATTTTTTTTTATAAATAAGATTTTTTTCTTCTGAGAAACTTAATTGCCTATTTTGCAGGATGCTTTTATTAACCAAACAGCATCATAATCGTGGTGAAAGGGAATATGGTATTGATACAGAACATGCCAGAACCATAAGTAGAGTATGTTATAATTTTTCCTTTTTGTGCATTGATTGTCCAGGGTGTCCTGAAAGTTCCTGTACTTAAATATGAAACATTTATTATGAAACTATTAGTTTTGATGTTTGAAATTTCGTCAATTTTTTTTAGTTGCAGAGGAAGTGTCATGAGTTAATTATATGTGGCATATCAAGGGTGGAGTCACAGATAAATGGGTTGAAGGTCAGTTAAATCATTCTTGATTTTTATGTTTGTGTGGTTAATTATATCAGTGATTCCCACACCATAAATAACCTGAAAAAATGCAAAGTGAAAAAAAAAACTAGCCCACCTTCAGTTTATATATCTGAAAACCATACAAATATGCTCAACACTTCTGCAAGAAAATTGATGAACGTTCGAGAATTTCATGTAAATACTTTTCAAATTTATTTGCTGTAGCTTATCAAAAAAAAAATTTTTTTTCCTCTCTCTCTTTTCATCTTAACATTTAATTGTATTCTATTTTCTATACTTTTTGCTTTTTAAATTTGTTTTATTTGTGAACTAATGGTACAAGAATTTTTTGGACTCTCTGTATGCATGTTCATTTTCTTTCTTTAGACTTTAATTTAATCAAATTTACTTACTAACTTATATTTACTAAAATCTTCATGAAGAATCTAATGTTTATAATGTAAATTAATAATTTAAAGTTGAGAACATGTAGAATTTTGTAGTTTTGTTATCAGCAAAAAGTTTCTTAAATAACTATATAAGTTTTATTTTTATATCTTAAGGATTTTAATAGAATTTTATTTATGTGCTATGGATATATTAAATATTTAAGTCTTTATTTTTATGTTTTAAGAGAATTTTCCTTTAGAATTTTTTTTAAGTGCTAAGGATGCATTAAATATTCATAATAAATTATGATGTATGTATATTTGATAGGATCCAAGCACACATAGTCCTTGGACAGGAATTTCACAATTTCTGCCTACTACGCAAAAAATAATTCAGTTTTCGGAAGGCAAAGAACCAAAGGTACTGTGAAATTCTTTCTATTTAGTATTTTATGAACATTCAGTTAAGTCAATGGTAATCTTTCTTATTAGTGAATTGTAAGTTATAGTAAAGCTTTGATATAGGATGAAATATGACATGATTATGACTAAATTTCAATCAGCTCTTATTACTGTTAAGGAAAAGGTGTGAATATGATTTTTTGAAAAAAATATGACACAATTCCATACAGATAATGATTATTTTATTATATCAACTATAATATAATACAATATACAATTCCTTTGTGGAAAATATGTACCGGAACTAGAAACTATTTATGGTAAAATATTACATTATGGCATGATCCGTAAAAGAAGTTTAATGTTCTGTGATCTAGTTTGCTACTTAAGCTCTAACAGAAAAATTTTACAGTGCTTGTTTTAAATAATGAAAAATGGAAGTATTCAAGATGGAACTGAAAAAAGGATTTTTAGATGTATTTTATGTCAAAAAAAGAATTCACATGCTAAATTTTTTTTTCTATATTAGTTATGTATTAAAATTTGATGTGTTCCATTATATTGTCACATAGATATTGAATCAGGTTGAATTGAATACATAATAGATAATAGTGAATAACGAGCTTATTAATAGACTAAGAAAATAAATAGTAAAATATTTGTGAATTCTTTCTCTGTCTTTCAGGATAAAATAGATAATAGCAGAAATAATATGTAATGGAATATTTTTATATTTGAAATTGTTTTTTTAGTATTATCGTTAGGATTGGTGGCCGCTTGGTCATGGTTTGGGATTAATGGTTTTCATTCCGTCGCGGTTTTGAGCCTTGGCTGCTTAAGACCCGCTGTGTAGCTTGGGCTGATGCACATTAAATCTGTCAGGGCCCAAAGTCCTATTATTGGCATGGTGTAGAAGTTAGGAGAGGTGGGTACCAGCTCAGGTGTCATCCTTGTCACTTGACCGAGGTTCAAAATTACGAGATCCATCGCCAATAGCCCTCATGTTGCTTGTGGTGCGACGTTAATAAAAGCTAATTTAACTACCATCATGATTGGGTTTTTCATAATATTGTACATTTTGAATAATAACCTATGAAAATATATATAATTGTTTGGGCAATATCTTTCTTTTATGGACAGCAGAAACTGTATAAATTAAATGTTGTTTAACTTGTAGTTCTCAGGAAGACAAAAAAAAAAGTAGCCACTTCCTTCTGATGAACCCTTAACCCTGGGAAAGGAGCACACTTCCTGGATCAAGCGCTCGAAAATGGAGCGTCGCTATCAGCCCAAGCATTGAAAGCAGTTAAACCTAATCTTACAAAAAAAATTCTATAAAATTAGCATTTAATATAATGATTGCAATTTTACAAGTTACATATAAATAATATACTACTACTTAATATGTATTAATATAAAGACAATAACGTTAATAGAAATTAATTAAATACGCAAAATACTAGAGTTTAATTATGCACAAGAAAACAAATGCTATACACACGAAAAGAAAGTTACACACAAATATTATACATTTGAAATTAAAAAAGGATATTACAGAATTATAATCTGTATATAAAAAATTCTGCGTTTGGTATAGTTTGAAACGAGGATTGACACACAGTCGTACATCACATATTTTGCTTTCATAATATGATGTTTTGTTTTGCTTTTTCTTGTTTTTAGCGCACATGACACACTTACTTTTCAATCAATATATATTTCCTTTCCAGTCAATATACATTTCGGAAAATGTCTTCCAGATAAACGGAAATGGTTGAGTACCTGGTGTTTTTGGACTAATTTTTAAGTTTCTTGGTTTTGCAAACTTTTCTATTCTTTGATGAATAACTCTGGATCTGAATTCCAGAGCAGATATTTTTTCGCCTTTTACTTTGAAGTGTATTACATTTGCATTTAGAAGTGCCATATCTGACAATCCAAAAAACAGCTTTTTATACAATTTCACCGTTTTTCTAAATGCTGGATAATGATGAATGACAGAATCACATGTGTTAACACCTCTCATATTTTCATGGTACTCTACAACGCACAGTGGCTTCAAAATGTCGTATCCAGTCTTTCAGTCTGTTATACCTATTGGTATTATTAATATCACTATCTTCACTAATCTCATAATCACTTTCATTCATAATTTTATATATTTCTCTCTGAAATGGGTATCTCACTCTCTTAACCAAGGTTAACGGAACATAACCCCATCACATATCCTGAAACTTCTACAAAGCACACCCATAAATATTTCACCCTTACCCTTGCAAATAGTCAGTTGGATGCACTTCCCCATATTCTCCTAACGAAAAGAGCAAAGAAATAAATAAGAACGCTGGTGTCTGTTTATTTAACTACCATGCGCATTTTTAAAGAGCTGTGATTCTCAGTTTGTTTGCACCAATAAATCTATCAAGTGTAAAAAAAAGGGTAAAACAGAAACTAATACCCTTATGTGAAGGTCAAATGAGGGGAGATTTGACTGATGTGAAAACCGTTGCAAATTGGCACCATCTAGCAGCATTTAAAAATTCAAATAAAATGTTCCAATTACGCTGACACAACACTGGGCCCGCCATGTTAATCGGAGCTCTTCGTGTAGAAGCAACACTGGACTGATGAGAATGAAAACATTGTGTCATACTGAGAAGATGTTGGTCATGAAGGTGTCAAATATGCGGTATATCAAAGTATTTAGACTTTGTAACTCAAACAAAATATTATTTCCCTATTCCATAATATTACATATTTATATTTTATAGCACAAAATTAAAAAAAAGAATCGGACTCAGTATGTTAAAGTTTGTATTATTATGATGTCACACTATCAATTCTACAAACTCAAAGCAATAAAATCTTAAATTTTGTCATCTAATTCACAGGAATGTTTGATGCTTTTGTTCTATTATGTTTAAGTTTTGGTTTATTGCTTAAAAGAATTTTATTATCAGTTGGTACTTAACAGTACTTGTTGTATTTGTATATTATAATTTATTTAAATACAATAAATTTACTTAAGTTGAGTTTTTTTATTTCACTGATTCTACAACTCAAAAAATATAATTAGAAATTGTCCCTTAGTATGTCAAAATTGTAACTGTGATATATCTTTTGTATATCACAAAAGACTTGCTAAGCTAACAATCATTAATTCAAAATTTATAGCATTTCTCTTGAAATTATTTGATGTTTCCACTGTATCTTCAAATACAGCTATGTATTTATAAATTTTGAGATATATAATATAGATGTATATATTCTAAATAAAATATAATTTTAGCTTAATATATAATATTTTATTGACATTTTTATTTCAGTAAATTTCCTTATTTTCTATTTTCAAGTTGCCAGCAAAGGGTTTTATCTGGATTTCGGAATATACAATATAATTTTTATCGTGCTGTGAACTGGATTATATGTACTATTAGTTCTGAAAATAGTAGTTATTCATACCAATTTTTTTTTTTTAAGATCATGATTTAAAATTTTTGTAAACCATTTGTTGGAATATCAAAATTTAATTAATTTTGACAAAATATTTTGCTTATGCATTTACAGTCATTTAAAACAAGAGAGTAATTAGATTATTGAAAACCTGCTTATTGCATTACTTAAAAACATTTAAAACATTGTTATACACTTAGATATGAGATATTAATTGTATTATTTTAGTCATAATTTTTTTTTAATTTATCGTTTGTTGATGTAGAGTCTTGATTGAATCTTATTTTTCTTCTCAGCCTGGTGATCGTATTGTATATGTTGCTGGTGCATTTGACTTATTTCGTATCCTTTTTACGTTCTAAATTTGTTCAGCAATTCTTTACTTGTATTTCTAATTAATATTTAAGTAAATGTTCTTATGGGGATAAAGCTTGATCAAAATTAAAATGATGCTGTTACTTCTTATAAAATTGAAAGTTGATTATTGTTATTTTCTTATTATTTATTGTTCTTTTTTATAACAATTTATTTTTAAAATTTTAATAAAAGTGACATTTTTTTTTTCTTGGGATATTAACATATTGCAATCATGTAACGCCCTGAGTTCATCATGCAGGGTTTTTTTTTTTTTTTTTTGTCATATAAATCATATGATGCCATTGGGTTGTCATGCAGTGCTGCTCTGAATAAATGCATGCTGTTTGGTTGTTAGCTCATAGATGACTTCTATATATTCTCAACAATAAAATCACTAGTAAGGTAAATTGTTCTGATGTTTGGGTATTTAAATATGTCCTAATGGTTTAGTGTGTACTAAATCATTTAAAATGAACAGATTTTGAATTGAAGTTAAATGTATGCGTGAAGTAAAGGCTTAAATATCTTCTAAATCAAATTTTATGGGGGTGGGGGGAGAGAGAATGAAAGAATAGCTATATCTTCTTTGTTTAGTGACATGATATTTTGTTAGCTTAGTAATTTAAATGGTAAAATTCAAATAAATATTGTGGAGCTTTTAATTCTATCGAGGTATTTGTTTCTTTTTGACATGCATCAGTTTAAAAATGAATTTAATTATGAAAATATTATTAATATTTGTTTCTTTAACTCATTTCCTTAGATGTAGGGCATGTAGATTTCTTAGAGAAAGCTAAAGCAGAAGGTGATTATGTCATTGTTGGCTTGCATACTGATCCTGTAAGTATCTTTAGCATTCACATTGGGTTTGATTACCATTCAATGAAATTCAAAATTTCTTTCTTTTGTGACCATATTTGATTAATTTTGTCTTTTGGATTCTAGACATTTATGAATATGCAGGGTATATATTAATACCTTTTCTCTGTCCCTTGATTTTTGAACTCTGGCAGCTAGAGTCAAAGTTGTACCCTGGTATAGTAAAAAGGCTATATGTACTATCCGATAGATCATTTATAGAATCTCCAGAATAAAGTCAGGAATCTGTATTTGAGTTTCAAAATCTTTATGAGATGAAAATAGTCAATTACTTAGTTTCAAAACAGCATAAAGTCAGGAATCTGTATTTGAGTTTCAAAATCTATATGAGATGAAAATAGTCAATTACTTAGTTTCAAAACAGCATCAAATTAGTATGAATTGACACATTATATGCATGAATCCTATTATTCAAATGTGTACATAGCTCATTGTTTTTGTTTGTGGTTTCCAACACTGTTACATCATGAAAGGTACCAAAAGAGGAGTTAGTATTGCCTTCCACTTATGGTAGACTTTTCTACACCCTACCTGTCTTTACTATAAGGAGCTTAAAACTGGATTTTGAAAATTCATATTTTTCTAATGAGTAGTTTTTGCTCATTTTAAATGGTTTTAGCCATGTAAATATTACTAACTATTAAGTTTTACATGTGCTTTTAAGAAGCAATTTCATATTATGCAAGGCAGTGTAAAATGGATGATACTGCACACACATTCTCTGTGACAATCTGATCCACTCCACCTTTCAAGGCCAGATCATTACTGATCACCAGCTAATCCCTCAACTCCACTTGAGGAAAGCTTTCTCTAGCTATGTGAGCAAATCATTGGCTTATACTGACTCACAAGCTTCCATTCCAAATCTTGGCAACTTGGTGTGCTTTTGGAGAATCTTCATATTTGTTTTGTATTATTTCTGTTGTACATAATAGATTCATTTTTTAAAATAACCTAGTAAAAAAATTTAAATATTATTATCGAAAAATCAGAAATTCAAAGAAGACTAAAAAAAAACCTGCCTGGTTCCTAGTAAATAAAAAGGATTGCAGTAGTTATATTTTCTATTGCAATGTTTAGTAGAGTTTTTTTAGGAAAGGGGCTCATGGTGATGTCTTTTGCTTCTAAAAACAAACAGAAGCAAGAAAAAACTAATTATTTAACCAAAGTATGCAAAAAATGACTATTTTTTGGAAACTATTAAGTGGAAAGTTTAATTATGAGATTTCTGATGAAGCATAATGTATTCTTTTTTCTGTAATGGTTTATGTAGATATGTTGTTCAGAAATATACTCTTAGGCTGAGATATAGTGAAAAGTTTTCCCGAGGTCAGACAAAAATGGGAGCAATAATCCATTTGAAGTAGAGAAATCTATAAATCTAAAATAATTGTAATAATTCAATCCATTTTCTTTTGTTTAGCTACTAATGGGACCAATGATGTAGTCAAAAAAAATTATACCCTTTAGTTGTACATAAATAAGAAAGGAAACATAGAAGCACAACTACTCTTTTCATTAGTTATAAAATAATATTGTTGCAATTATATTTTCTTTCTTAAATTTTGAATTTCCAATTGGTATATGTGGAGCAACTGCATTTCCTTCTGCCATGACAGTGTCGGAACACAAAAGGTGTGTTGTATTGCTTAAAAAGGTTGAATGGCTAGTAATTAAGTTGTTATATATCCATGCCATTTGATTCATCTTGGTACTAAAAGCAATTAAAGTATTTCTATTTAATATTACAAGTTTGCTGATTCAGATTTCCAATTTTGAAAAATATTCCAAATAAGGAAATTAATGTATTGAATGCTAACATTTCTGTGATTTGATACCTAGCAAAATATTGAACCATGTTGATACTTTCATTTAATACTAAAGTATGAAGGAAAAAGAGCATTTTTTTTATTGGAACACAGTTAAAATAGTATTTAACAAAATTCTATGACTGATTTTTGCTAGCCTGAATTCCAGCATTCATTGCAGCAAATGTTTGCACATCAGAAAAAGAAATCATGTTCTTATTTCAGAAGAACAGGTCCATAAATCATAATTTAATATTCTGGTTATAGATTTGTAAAAACCAGTTGCAATTTCAAAATCTTAATCAGTCTTCAGTGTAGACTTTATGATAGTTAAAAATCAGAAAGATTATGGCAGACTTGTACAACTACAATCAAAGGTTTTGCTGCTGGACCATTTATTAAAAATCTTAATTTTTCATCATATGACATAAGTAAGTTTAAGCACACTGTTCTTTTTTTTTTTTTTTTTTGTGATGCATGTGTTTACCTACATAAGAAATTCCCTGTAGAAGATGAGTTCTTTTTAATATGCTTCTGTTTTTAAATATCCATGAAAGATATGCATCTTACCTATCTATAAAGTAGTTTGCTATTGAATGAATGAAAAATCACTGCAAAAGTGACTAACTTGAATTAGAATTTGCACATTATTATAGTACATTTCTATCTGAAAATAACAATAAGAATGGATGGATGTTGTTAATATGTGATTAGAAGTAGTAATCTCAAGTACTGAATACTGCCTAGTTTAATGTTGTCTGTACTATGTAGCTATGCTTGAGCATAGAAATTATTACTTAGTTAATTGCTTAAAAAATAATATTTAATTAAAAATAATAGTGCTTAAAAAATAATATTTAATTGGGTTTTATAATTTAAAGAAATGTATTATTTAAAATATGTTGACATTTACTTTTTATTACACAAGGTGTAAATTTGCTTTTATTACTTATGTCTTCTTTTGGAATTTTTACATTATTTTATACAACATATGTCAATCTTATATCTCGGTATGTGTGAAAATATAGATATGAGCACTACAGCAGTTTCAGTTTATACATTATAATATCTTGAGTTTTAAACTCTTTAACTCAGCATGGTCTTCGTTGGAAACTTCATGATCAGTGGATATTCAGATAAATTTGTTTAAGTCCTGATTCCAACAAAGACCTGACATGAAAAATAAAACGGGGCTGTAGCCGTAGCCACAGAAATTGAACTAGATTCTAAAGTCAACTTGTGGTGTGATATGAAAGTTAGAAGTAATACCCATGTATCATTCTTATCAAATGACCATGATTTTAGATTAAAAATTCTATCATTTATAGACTTCATATAACTCTAAATCATTAATAATTTTGCCAATAAATTCTTTAACCTTAGAATAGGTTCTAACTTACTGTTGCACCTTTATAATTTTTAGATCAACCCTGGAGTCTGTTGTGCACCCTCATGATTATGTATTCTCTATGAAACAATTATGTTAATAATTGTGCTCATGACTTTTGAAAATGAATGTTATAAAATATTGTTGCTTTTGAGCTTAGTAGAATCCCATGTTTTTCTTTCCTTACTTTCTCCCCCCCCCTGCCTTTTTACTGCTCGTATTTTCTAAAATTATATTATTTCAAACAAACTTTTATGAATGAAAAGAATGCAAGTAAATAAAATAGTGAGATATAAGATATGTGGATTATAAGTGCACTTAGTGGTAAAAACCTTGGAAATGCTGCATATGTATCAAAGAAACAAATTACCATTAAATGCTAATATTTTATTGATTTTTTTTTAAAACTGGATGTTGATTATAAAATTCTATCATTTTCTTAAAACAAAAGTTTTAATGTCTTTTAAAACTATTAATTTTTAATATATATTTGAAATTTCTGATATGTATTCATTCAATTTTTGAAGATTTTATCAAGCTGCTATGTGGTCTTATTGTTTCTAATTTTGTTTTTGCCTTGCTATTGTATACATAATTAATCAGTTGTAAGTAATATTTTGTGAAATGTTTTGATTTTTAGGTTGTCAATAGATATAAAGGCAGCAATTATCCAATTATGAATTTACATGAAAGAGTTTTGAGTGTTCTTGCCTGCAAAGTAGGTTATTTGAATCATTTTTGTTTTCTAAATTTCATATTGAAAGGCTTTTTCCTTAAAAATATTTTAAATACTTCTAAGTTCTCTGAATATTAGTCCAAATTAAATTGTTTAGTTTCATTTCACTCTGTTGTAGTATGTGAATGAAGTAGTTATAGGAGCCCCATATGCAGTTACAGATGATCTCATGGAACATTTCAAAGTATGTATAAAATTATCAGTATTGAAACAGAGTATTTTAACCTACTCTGTGATAAAGTTTATTTTAAAAAGTTACTGAAAATGTCATAAAATTTTGTATTTGTACAATAGACTTATATTTTAGATACGTAATGGAATACATTTTACTACAGTCTTGTAAAAGAGAAATAGGTTTCATCCCCATAGGACAGTGATTCTCAATTTTTTTTTTTTATCCCAGGACACTTTTAATAGTTTAAAAATTTGATGGCACACTACTAATGAGATAAATTTTAAAGAATTTTACTTGGTTAATTTATTTTAACTTTAAAAATCTTGTTGCACATTAAAGTGGTGGGGCATGCTGGCTGAGAATCACTGCCGTTGGTTTTTGCTAATTACGTCAAAAGCTCTTTTTGTGTAATGATAAGGCCTACTGTATATTAAATCCATATAAATACAAAACTTTTTACATGTATATCATCTAAGTTGGATAAATGGCATCCTTGTCATTTGATCTCTTTTAAGCAATAACTTAATTACTGCCCTAACTAAAGCAGAATAGACTGTATTTTAGAAACAAGGCTTAAAAATATGTGTTAGATTTAAACTATTTCATGTTTCCAGAATATATATTCATATAATATGAAATTGTATAATTATCCTTTACATTTTGATATGCATTTTATTAAATATTATTGGTCCTGTAAATATTGCTCATTTTTAAACAAGGTTTCATATATTTACTATTGATTATGTAATAAATTTATGTTGAACATTTTTAATCTTTCATCAATTTGCCTTATTAATCATAGGTTGATATAGTTTGCCATGGTCAGACATATATAATGGCAGATATCAATGGAGCTGACCCATATGAAGTAAGAATTTTCAATTCATCCCATCTCTTTGTATTAATTTCTTATTTAGCTTATAAAAACTGTTAGTGCATCAAAATAATTTAAATACTTTTTATCTTGTTGCATGATAGTTAGAAAAAAATTATATCCTATACATGGAATTTTGACACATTTGTGGTTTTCCTTTAATAATATTTAGATTCTTAAATGGCTGTTATTTTATTAATTATATTTTTCTTAGTTTTGAAGCTTAAGCTCTATAAATTGCTTCCTAACAAAAAGTTGTTCAGAAGATCAGATATTATTGCATTTATCTAGTCCTTGATAACTTTAATTAAATTTTAAAAAATTTCTAAATGAGGGAGAAAATTTTCTATTAATTCTCAGTTTTAAAGTTGGTCTCGTATTTATGCATATAGTATCATATTATAAGTTGTAAAAGAGTCATTCAGGTGTATTTCAAATAAGGTTTTTTTTTTTTTTTTTTTTTATCGTCATCTTGATATAGATTACTCACATTCAGTATTTAAATATTAAAAAACTGAAGGTGTGTATAAAAGTAAAATCTCTTATAATAAAATATAAATAAACACTTTAAGTTATAAACAAAGAAGAAATCTTGCACAATTTTTTTAAACATATTTAGTTTTAATTCAATTATGCAAACATTTTTACCATCAAGATATTAATTTTTTAAATTATTTTTATATGCCTATCATAATCAACTATTAATTTATAACTAGAATTCTTTTTTTAAAAAAAGTTAGTACTTTATCATTTATTTAATTAATTGTTTTTAATCAGTTGTTACTACTTGAAGTTTAGTAAATGTATATGAAATAGTTGTATATTTTTAAGAATTTGATGAAATATGTTAAATTATTGTAAATACATGCAAATCTTTTTTTTTTTTTTTTTGTGAAAATAAAATATTGAATTGTGCATGTTGTGTGACACAGTGACACAAGTGCCAACTTAATAACTGGAATTTTATTACTTGCAGGAGCCTAAAAAACAAAATAAGTTTAAACAACTTGACAGTGAAAATGATATAACTACTCAGAAGATTGTGGAAAGAATAATTCAGCAGAGGTAATTTTTATTTTTTAGTTTTAATATAAAAATATTTTAAACTGAATGTGATGTAATTTACAAGAAAAATCAATGTCTTATTCAAAAATGTACTAATTACAGGGTTGATATAGTAGTAAAGTTTTGTGAAATAGTGATTGGAGAATTGAGAGCTCTAGACTTTAAAAAAAAAAGTTAACCAAATTTCTTTATTTGCAATTACAGAGGCTACCACATGTTAAAAGAAGAACTTTCAAAATTCATTTGTGTCTTTGTCTGAATATTTTAAGTACTGAATGATCTTATAATGTGGTCATGATTCATGAAGTGTGTTTGTATGCCGGTTTAAAATCATAACACTTCTCAGACTCCAATACTATGGGTATTTTGGATTTGCAATATTTTATTTACATTTAATCAAGATATTTCAATTGCATTAAGTATTACAAAACTATAGAATGAACATTGTTTTTGGTTGCTACAGTGACAGATTGTTGCCATACATTTTCAACATAGTTTCATCAGAAATTTGACGATATTGATTCTTAATCAATGTTGACTGAGGTGATACTACAATTCACATGGCCATAAACCATTTTATAAAAATTTTGATTTCTGTTTTAAAAGTTTCATATAAAGAAATCCTTTAAAATATGAGATAAAAGCATTCTAACTTAAGTGAAGTACTTTTAGTTGGATATTTTTTTATTAATGTATTCTTGAAGTAATTATTGTATTTTATGAAGTAAATGACATATTCAAAAAAATATATATATAAATAAAGGGGGAGGGATTCCAGGCTCATTTTTTAAAATAAAGTACATGTTTGTGTCTGTGTGTGATTTCTCCATTCAGAAATTTAAAGAAATGTCTAATTTAGTAATTTGTTGAATCTTAGGATTTTGTCTAGATGTGTGTACACTTTTTTTTTAATTCTAAAACTATCTAATGTAAATCATATTTTTTACATTAATTAATGGCGTGAAACATAATTGAATACATAATCAAATCTTACCATTAGGTGAAAGTTTTATTTTAGTTGCAGTTATTGAAAAAAATTCACTTTTTACTCTCTCTGCTATAGTGTCCTAACAAGGTGTAATTATTAAATTCATTTGAAACTTTTTTTTTTCCAGATTGGAATATGAAAAAAGAAACAGACTTAAGGAGCAGAAAGAAATTGCGATCCTCAATGCAATCAAACATGTATAGAATTCCTTTAAAATTTTCTCTTTGATGGTGTAAAAATAATTTGATTGCTTGAACAATTATTTACTGCATTTTGGGCATTTTTTGCAATAATTTATTTTGATTTTATCAGTGTTGTTACAAATATTCAGATTTAAAAAGTAGTTTACGCTTGTCATGAAACTGCAAGTATATCGTAAAAGTCAATATTTACAGTTTTATGTTAATCATTACTGCAAATGAATCATTTGTGTGTGTGTGCATGTGTAACAAATAATTTTAAATCGATTCTTAATTTTATTTTAAAAAATTAATAACATTTTTAAACAATTATGAATTTACTTACTCATACTTGTAATATTTATTTATATCAGTTATTCTAATATTAAATCACTAACTATATAAATGTAATAAAGTGCAATTTCTCTTTTTTTTTATATTTTGATTATTAAAATTTTTTAGTATTATATTGTTATTTTCTTATTGTTTTTCCCCCTTCTTTTTGTTTAATATCAGTCTCGTAAGAATATGATGATAATTTAGAATATGTAATTTTTTAAATTAAAATTGAATTCTGTGTTTATGTATTTATATTTGCATTTAAATAGTGCATTAATGTTATTGTAGGGTCCAAAACTTCATAGTTTCACATTTCATGTGAATTCTGCAAATATTATTTTTTGTTTATATATTTGCTGTATACCAAAATCATTTATTCAGTGCTCATACTATCCTAGTCAAAACTTTAAAGTATTTTAAGTAGAATTTAATATATTTGTAAATATGTATACTTAATATATTGTACTTAATTGTATAGAACAATCAAATATTTTATTTTGAATGCCAAAATTGTTTGGATTCTTGTGTATAAACAATTATAATTATACTTAGCATCTTCTAGCATTTAATTTTACTATTAAGGTTATCATTTTGTATGTAATGAATAAATCTATTATGATTTTTATTAAATTCAATATTCTATTGTTAATCAATTTAAAAAGGTAGTCAAATTTTTTAAAAAAATTAATACTGAGAGATTTGATTATTTTATTAGAATTGCAGAATGAAAGATAGTAAAATTTCATAAGCATGTAAATGTATTTAAATTTCTGTGTTATTATAAAGCTATTATTTTAATAAATAAATATAATTGTGTAGTATTAAATAAATGAAGATATAAAGAATTTTATTGTGCATGCAAAGAAAGTATACTTATTAACATCTTGATGTTAGAATACAAACAAATCAGAATTTATGTAACATTTGATCTTCATATATTTATTAATAAGTCAATCAATTATGATAAATTTACTATATTCATAAGCCAAATGTGATATTTAGTATAGTTGGCTAATTATACATTTTCAGAGGAAGATGATACTTAAATTTGTTGTAATTCAAAGAACATTAGCTTATCAATAATCAGTTTTCATTTTATACAAGAATGAAAAGCATATTGTATTGTGCCAACTGATATTTAGTAGCTTAATATCAAAATGCATCAAAATATTTTTTTTTCTCATGAAACATTATGTACTACAAATTATGATTTAATACGCATTAAATTTCATATTAGCTTATTATTTCTTTAAAAAGTACCTAATCAAAGATATTTACATATTCACTCAGTAGCATTGTGCAATACAAAATCCATGAATTTTGGATTATTTTAATCCAACTTAAATATTGTGGTATATATATATTATTCAAGTTTAGCAAAGATTTATTACTTAAAAATCCATCTTGCAAGTTATTTAAGTAAACAAAACATATGTTGTGAAAGAACTCATGATTATATTGTTGTTTCTTGTATATGTTACATAATTTGTCATCGAAGTAGTTTATACATATATATATATAAATTTTTTTTTGTATTTGTTTTATAGTTTTGCAGCTAAAATACAAAAAAAAAAGGCTTTTATTTTAAGAAATGTGATTTCATTTTTAAAGTTAATGAGTACTAGTCATTATTTATTACATTAATATACCAGAAATATATCAATGTATTTTACTTTAAAATTGATTTTAAATAAATATTAATTATTGGGCCATTTTTAGAAATTGCTGATTGGTTGATGATTTGGTTGAAATATATCATTGTCATGTGAAATGACATTTGAAGCTACTGTTTGTTTTGCATTTTTACTGATGTAACAAATTACTTAAGTATTCAATATAATGTAAAAATAACTTTGGATTATTTATAATATATTTAATATAAAAGTTATTATGGCATCATATAGCATATTAAAATGTAATGTAAAATTTTTAATGAAAGAATTATGAAAATGTAATTATGTATGGATTTTTTAAATTGTTCAATGTTTTGTAGACAAATGTGTACTATTATTGGATTAGACATTGTCAGCTCTATTGAATAAAAATTGTACCAAATGCTTACTAATCAAAAAAATAAATTTTTAAATTTTCAAAATGTAATAATTTTTGTGCCTTTATTCAATACATATAAATTTTAGCAATTAATGGTCAAACCAAAAATTTATAAGGTAATACAATTCTTCATCAGTTTTCCTGGTCTTCTGGCATTTCACATTCCATTATTTTGATTATCTGATATCATAATTATCAAAACTAATAAGCTTCAATACTTAATTTTGTACCAATCAGTTAAACATATACAGTTTGTAGCAATGATATATTGTGACAAACTAGTGTTATTAGTATTAAAAGGTGTAATCACTTAATTTTGTCCAAAGATTAGAACTGAGAATTCTTATCGTAATAACAGAAAATTTTTATCTAATTCCAATATGTATCTAGTGATCTAATCTGAGTTTGGAATAATCGCTTCACAATTGCCTGCACCCATATAGTGTGCTCAATTCCTCTATCACCTATTATCTCTAATACCTAAAATCTGTATCTCATTCACTGCATATATATAATGATGCTAATTTACATAAGTCAATTCCTTCACAAGGCATGGTTTTCAATTCAAACAACATAGTACAAAACCTCAAAAGTTAGTTAAAGGGAAATGCACATATGAGAACCCTATACAGGGAATATTGAAAAAATCAATTTTTGTATATTTTATGTTAATTATTAATTGAAACTGATTGTCAAATAATTGTAAAAATATTTTTACCTAATAGGTTAATATTTAGGTCTCTTACAGAAGACTTAATCTTTTAGCATTTTTTAAAATACAGTATATTTTTTATGATTTTTTTTTTAATTTTAACGTTTCAGTGTTTTTAAAATTTTGAAAATGATAAATAGTTATGAGCCAAATAACATCAGGAAAAATTCAACTTTTTGCATTAATATTTAGGTATTCCTAAACTAAAAATTTTAGTATTTTTGGAAAGATTGAAAAATAAAGCATATTTTTTAACGTTAAAGTCCCTTTACAAAATACATTAATATTTTTTATATTAAACTAATTTTGACTCCTCAGTGTCATGTCCTCTTTAGATAAGTATGGGAATCAAGGCTCTTTCTAGAGATTTTCTTTTTTTGTCATAGGATTTATTGTCTTTCCTAAATACGGGTAACATGCCCCGAGAATATGTTAGCAATTCTTCTCTATTTATGACCTTCCTTCTAGTCAACCTATTTTTGTTTCTTTTTCATTTTTAATGTCTAGATCAAGGGTTGGAAACCTTGTGGCTGTGCTGTGCCAAACTAATCTACCAATATAATTCAGGATGCCACACATTGGGAAATGTTTGAAACAATTTGATTCCCATGGCAATGAATACGGAATGGAAGTCAAGAATACGGGTTTAGAGTTTTATCATATGTTAATTATGCCTCTTTAACTTCTTTATGGACTCAAAATATTTTTCGTATGACAAAATATTTATTCACAAATGTAGAATCAAAAGCACATGCAATTTTTTCAAACAATTAAATCAAAGTCTTTGCATTTTTTGCAAAATTCCTCCTTTAGTGTGTCAGCATAGGTTTAAATTTCATCTTTATTTATGGTCAATGTATTTGCAAGCACTTTTGGGAACTATTTGTAGGTACTAGTATTAACTTAACTGGAAAATGTATTTAAATTTGTAGCAAAACCTTTTCAGTATTGACTTTGTAGAGTGGTATCAAGTGCCCCTGAGAATTGTACCATGTGCCAAATCTGGTATACATGCCATAGGTTGCCAACGCCTGGACTAGATCACAAATTCACATATCTTTGGTGCAGTTTTGCCTTTTGTGCATGTGCCAATAAACCTTTACTTTCATTTCACTCAAAGTTTGATATTTTTTTTAATGCAAAACACTTGTTACATTTCCATGAATGCTTTCAGTATACTGTGCAATATTATGTCAACAATAGAATGAACTAATAAATGAGAAATAACATTCTTTAGCCCAAGTACTTAATAATTGTATTTGTTTCAATCGAAACTCCTTCGTTATGAAATTTAGCGGGATTGTTAGATTCTGTAGCTTAGATTTCATACTAGTCTCGCTGCCCTTGTTTAAAAAACATGCTTTTGTTTCTTTAACTATACGTTCTACTGCTTGAACTTGAAAAGAAATTGCGAACTTTTTCCTTGTGTTTCTGTCTGATGCGACAATTTCATTAATACAGGTAGCCCAGCATCTTACAACACAGTTAGAGGTTGGGCTGTAGGAGGGCTACCTGTATAAACATTGAGGAGCACAGTAGGGTAAATTGCGAGAACAATCGTATAACACAGCAATCTGTAACATTTTCCCTCTAATACAATAAGAAAATTTCAAAACCCTTTGTACAACTCTGTTCTTCTACAGCCCTGGATACCAGGATTTTTATTTAATGCTTTTTAAAATTGAGTTTCCTTAAAAACTAGAACTATAGTGGCTGTCACAGGAGACATCCTGCGACGTTTGTTTTGATGTATTTGACACGACTCGTATATCAAAATATAGTTCAAAAAAACAGTACTAAAAGAAATATTTTTTGCCCAATCATAAGAAAATGTAAATGAAGTTGGCGAAATGCGAGTCGATAAATAAATTTTTATTCTTGAATTACGTTCATTTCGGACACGCATTTGTGAAACGGTATGACAGTGGCTTTACTTGAAAATGAATAAACAAATTATATAAAAGGATAAAGGGCGATATCGTATCGATCTATTGAAAATGCAATTGCAGTCAAAGGTTCTCCAGCAGAAGGAAGGGCCTTTTTTTTTGTTTGTTTGTTTCTTTTTATCTCTACGACCTGGAAACAAGCGGCTGTCTGCGTTGAGCCACGATATGTTAAAAAAGGAAATTTTCGTCATAGATGCTAATTTTTGGAAAATTAAATTTCATTCTCAAGCCATGTATGAAAACGCTTAAGAGGAAATTTATTTTTTAGAAGTAATTATACAAATCTTAGATCGCCTTTTAAAAGGACAAAAAGCATCTCACATTGGAAAAAGTTTTAACTTAAATAAAGCAACAGTCCGGATCATTAAGAAGTATGAAAAAGAAATATGAAGTGCAGTTGTTGAAGGATCTTCGATATCCACAAAATATGCAGCTCTTCCGCAGGGGCCAATAATTAAAGAAAATGGATAGGCTCTATTACTATTAGGTAACGCTCCAGGTCATTCTCAATATATAAGTCATCCCAACATCAAAATAGTGTTCCTACCATTACTTCGTTGTTCTAATTATTGGATCATGGTATTATTCATACTGTTAAAAATTATTACGTAAGGAGAGCATTGCAATGAATTTTAGAAGTAACTGATACTAGTTTTATCGAATTATTTTTGAAAAGTTCTGGGGTGCAGATGTTATAAATATGATTCGGTTTTCCCCCCACAGAGAACCGACAAACGGAGTAAATACTCTTACAACAAACTCAACTAAATTTTGCATTTAGAGGAAACATACAAACGAAGAATCCTGTTTGCTAAAGTACATCATCTTGCATAGAATGGATTTCCTGACTCTTAAAGCACTAAGTCGATTGGGCAAGACACAGACATAACAACGTGACACATGTCCCACAGATATTTCTGGTCAGTGCGAAAGTTCTCACTATCTATGACCAGAAAGATACTGCTAATATTTTTGAGCGAAACCACTATCAGATCTTTACAATTAGGGGTAATAGTGCTTTTAATAATTGGACCACAAAAAAAAAATTCGGTGCTAAATCTTGAAACAATAAAATATAATAAATACAATACAGATATTATTTCTAATAAAATAGATGCTGGAGCTCTGCAATCGAAAAATTATGCATAAATAAGTATTACATCGTTATTGTTAAAGCATTTTATAGCACAGCATAATTCATTGTTTTATTAACGTCGAACTGAGAAGCAACACGAGAGCTATTGACAACGAACCTTGCACTTCTGAACCTCGGTTAAGTGACGAGGACAACATCCATGACCTCTGGCACTTATCTCTCCAAACTTCCCCACCACCCCAATGGGAGGACGCGGAGCCTCGACATAAGTGATATTAGGGTTTGAATCGAAAATAACAACGTCTGCCATGAGTTCGCGACCATGACCACTCGGCTACCACGACCAATCAATAGATCTGAAAAATGCGAGTTTTTGACAATAAACCTTTGGGCTAATGCGGCATTAATTAAACGACAAGGCCTTAGATGGTCAAAAAATATTTCCTCTGCCAACCATCCAAACGGATCCTTTTAACCAATAACCCGAAAATTAATGATTAACTGATTATTTTCTTTTGAATAACATAACTTTCGCAAAACGCTTTCCTATTCAAAATTATCACAATTTTACTGCCAACCCAAATTTGATGCAGCATGTAAGAAAACGAAGTTATGTATATTTTATAACCTTATTGAAATATTGCGAATGGCTTATTGCTCCGCTTAACTGTTATTTGAACAGCTATTAAATTATCATCTCCACGTAAAAAGACATAACTAGCGACTAGAATGGATCGCAATCACTGTATTCCCATATGAAATGTCTGTAAAAAATTTTATTTCTTTCAATAAAAGGAATGATTTCGTAATAAATGTTGTTTTTCAGTGATGAACAGTCAAAGATAGTGTGCAGATGAGTGTATAAAATTTTAATTGTATTATCAATCTACGAAATATAGAACAAAACTCATTCTGATGTTTAAATTTTAATAAGTTTTCTGTGCTCTCATTATTGTACAGAAATAAAGCAATAGCTGTGCGTTGCTATCAAATAACGTATGTATATATATGTGTGTGTACAGGGTTTGGCAATTAAATAGCGAGACTGATGCTGTAAAACATTTTATTTTGATGTCATACATATTTACTTATCACCTTCAATATACACCCCTCCTCCTATCCCTACAATGCTCCATGCGAATCTTCCATAGTTTGAAACAGTGCTGGATGTCTTCTGTCAGCTCCTTCAGGACGCATGCTGTTTGCCTTTCACAGCTTAAACGGACTCAAATCTTGTTCTGTTTTTTCACCTTAGGAAACGAATAGAAATCACATGGCTCAAGATACGGCGAATGGGACTGTACCAAAAGAATGCTGTCCTTGGCTAGAAATCTCTAGATAGACAATGTGAAATGAGTCGGCACATTGTCTGGTGGAAAAATTTGCCTTACGTATTATTTGTCTATTCCTACAGTATCAGTAATCACATGAATACTTAACCGACGGTCAGATCGAACCAGACAACCAGTTTTTTCGATAATGTCATCCATTTTTGACGTGGGACGGTGACCCGAACGTGAATCATCTTCAACGTCTTCTTGGCCATCTTTAAAATGATTAAACCATTTAAAAACACGTGAACGCGATAAACATTCATCGCCATACACTTCTTTCAATAAATTACAAGTTTCAGAAGCAGTTTTTCTAGGAAATTTCACGACAATTCATTGCTCATTTATCATTTTTCGGGAGAATCAAGAAAATAACTTTAATCCAAAAGAAGGCTAGGTTATATGGATTTGCTTACAGAAACAAGAGGCAATGCATTCGAAAAAGAAGACTTCCCATTAAACAGTTTTCGGTTGCTGCTGTTTGACGCATGCGTACTTCTGTAGCAGCGTCAGTCTGTCTCGTTATTTAATAGATACACCAAGCATGTACCGGGTGTTCATAATTAAACGACCCTACTTCAAAATTGTGTACAGACGAAACTATTGTTCAGAAAGTTGTAAAATTCTGTGTACGACATAAAGAAGGGATAGGAATTTGTTTGAGCGAATAAAAAAATTAGTTCAAAATTTCGCCACTAGGGGGCGTTTTTAATGGAGCTCATATTTAGCATACATTAATACTTAGCATACATTTATAACAGTTTACAAATTTTGTTACAACAATAAATGCTCAACAAGATGACCATCATTTTCAGCTACTATTTGAAATCGTAAGATAGCATGTTCCACCGTTGACCGCAGTGTGTTCTGGGAAATGTTAAGAACATGTCGTGAAATACTGTCTTTGAGATCATGTAAAGTTCTTGGTTGATCACAACTTACCAGCTGTTTTAAATGGCCCCAAACCCAAAAATCGCATGGATTGAAATCAGGCGATCGGGGAGACCACAGATGACGAAATTGGCGGCTGATCACACGTTCTTCTGTGAAGTGATGTTTGAGAACGTCCTTAACATAACGTGTAATGTGTGGAGAAGCTCCATCTTGCATAAAAATTATGCTTGAAAGGCACTGACGTGCTTGCAGATCAGGAATAATTTTATTCCGTAATAACGATGCATATTGCTGTCCAGTGATAAAACATGTTACTGGACCTCCAGCACCTAATTCCTCGAAAAAATACGGGCCAAGAATAAAAGACGCGGAAAATCCACACCACACCGTTACTTTTGGTGAGTGTAGCGGAACTTGTAAGGTGGAATGCTGATTGTCTGTTTCCCAAATTTGGCAGTTGTGAGTATTCACCGAACAGTCCAAATGAAAGTGTGCTTCGTCGGTCCACAGGATATCTAAGGCCATTCTGGATCAACTTCCAAACGAGCAAGAAACTGCAGTGAGAACAGATGTCGAGTCTCGAAATCATGTGGAAGCAATTCCTGCACAAGTTGAAGCTTGTATGGATAGTAACGGAGGATGTTTCGCACGATCTTCTGGAGAGTTGAACGAGGCAGATCCAATGCTTCTGCCACACGGCGAACACTTGTACTAGCCTGCACGTTGGATGCTTTGTCCTCTTCCACCTGAAGCGCAACTTTCTCTATTGCTTCCGCAGAAACAGGTTTTCTTCCTCTTCCAGAACGAACATTCAACAATCTTGTTTCTTCAAATTTGGTTACCATTAATCGAAGATTTGTAGCAGTCAATGGACCTTTTCGCATCCCCTTTAAAGTCCGAAATTTCCGTATAGCAACTATTGCGGAATTATCGTTTTGATAGAATAACTTTACTAACAACGTTCAATCTGGTAAACGTAATGACATTCTGATTAGCAATACCGAGCACACTGAAAATAAACTAATCTCCCGTGAAAGTTTATTGCTTTTATAACAGTTGCTGTGTGACGTCGAAAAAATTTGCATATTTTCGTCTTCCTTTGTGTAAATCCTTTGAAAATTAGTCATCGAAGAAGTTTAATTAAAGTTTGCAGTTAATTTTAGAGATTGTGTTTTTTAATGAGTATCAGTTATTATGTTACCGTGTCCTGTGGGTAAAAAAGCGATAAAATACAAATAGAAAACCGGTAATAAATGTGGCCTTCATTCAAAAGAGCCCTCTAGTGGCGAAATTTTGAACTCATTTTTTTTTTTATTCACTCAATCAAATTTCCATCCCTTCCTTATGTCGTACACATAATTTTACAACTTTCTGAACAATAGTTTCGTCCGTAGACAATTTTGAAGTAGGGTCGTTTAATTATGGCCACCCAATATATATATATATATATTCGACGTTGGAGTAATTTTCCATCCATGCCCCGTTGAGAGAAAGACCTTGGATGCCGCTGCTGTTTCGAATCCTGGTCCAGTGCGTCCGAAGAATGTCTGATGGTCGCTTTATGCTGCACTCCTACAAACTAGGCTGGAAAGACGTCTCTTCTGGCTAGTTTTGACTTCTAGCGTTGTTTCAGAAGAGAGTTGCTGATATATATATATATACACAGGGGGTGGACAAAAATATGGAAACACCTTGTAAAATGCATGTTTGAAAAGAAAGATTGATTTTAATGAAATATGTAGGTGGCGCTGGCGTTTTTGACTACTAACGCCACCTATACAACTTCGTAAATGTGCTAAACAGTTCAGTTGTTGTCGGAGTACTGTTATGTGAGGTTGTCATTGCATTATGTCAGAGTTAACAAACTTCGAACGTGGGCAAATTGTTGGAGCACGTATGGTAGGTGCTTCCGTAAGCAAGGTACCGAGGTGTTTAGTGTTTCAAGAGGTACTGTATCGAAGATTTATTCCGCATATTTGAAAAGCGGAAAAACATCATCTGCTAAATCACAGCGCGGACGAAAGTGTGTGCTGAGTGATCGTGACAGACGATCCTTAAGGGCAATTGTGACGAAAAATAAGAAGACCACAGCTGCAAAAGTTACTGCTGAAATGAATGTTGTGTTACAGAACCCTGTGAGTACCAAAACAATTAGAAGGGAGCTTCATAAACAGGGAATTTCTGGCCGTGCTGCAATTGAGAAGCCACTCATCAGTGATGCTAATGCCCGTAACAGGAAAAGGTGGTGTTTAAGTCATAAAGCCTGGACTATAGGGCAGTGGAAGCGTGTAATATGGTCTGACGAGTCTTCTTTCACATTGTTTCCCACTTCTGGCCGAGTTTACGTCTGGAGAACGCCATCTCAAGCCTATAATACAGACTGCTTGTTGCCAAGAGTGAAACATGGCGGGGGTTCTGTTATGGTTTGGGCAGCCATATCGTGGTTCTCTGCTGGCCCCATGATAACTGTGTCAGGGCACATGACTGCCAAGACTTATGTGAACATTTTGGCAGATCAAGTTCATCCCATGGTACAAACTTTGTTCCCCGATGGTGATGGTGTCTTCCAAGACGACAAAGCCCCTGTTCACACAGCTCACATTGTCCAGGACTGGTTTTCTGAGCACGAGGAGGATTTGTCCCATCTCCCCTGGCCACCACAGTCACCAGACCTGAATGTTATCGAACCTTTGTGGTCTACATTGGAACGGAAAGTGCGTTCTCGTTATCCACCGCCAACATCGTTATCTGAACTTGCCACCGTTTTGCAGGAAGAATGGTATAATATTCCCTTGGCACACATACAGGAACTGTATTTATCCATTCCGAGAAGACTGCAAGCTGTTTTGGATGCCAACGGGTTTCCTACACCATATTAAGTAAAGAAACATGTTTTTTAAAAGGTGTTTCCATATTTTTGTCCAACCCCTGTATATATATATATACATATACTGGTGTTCAAAATTCAGAGAGTTTTGGTCGATTATCTCCAGAACTACTGGACAGATTTTAATGAAATTTGGTGTGTACATAGAATTGATATAATACAAAAAAATTACCAATTCACAGTTATAATATACACTCATTATCATGCTCTTTGAAGTCTCAAGGTATGAAACAGCAGTTGTAGAACAGAACAAAAAAAAAATGGGTTAATGAGGGGTATGGTCCTCTCTTACAGATATATAGGCCTCGCAATGTGATTTTATGCTGGAAATAAGGGAGTTTATGAGTTCCTGCGGCAATTGGTCCCACTCGTTCAGCAACGCTGTTTTCAGATTTTGGATTGTTCTCGGAAGGGGCTTGCGAATTGCATTTGCCCTCCTTTGAGCGTCCCAGGAATGCTCTATAGGATTGAGGCCTGGAGATCTGGCTGGCTGATACATCCAGCGAATATCCTTACTTTCCAGAAATTCGTTGACCAGCTGAGCTCTATGTGACCTCGCGTTGTCATCTATTAAAAAGAAATCAGGATCAATTGGACCCCTGAAAAGGCGGATATAAGGCTCCAAGACCTCTACCGATGGTCTGGAGGACCATAGCGTATGATAGTCGGTCCATTCTAATTGTGGTATGTGGTGACATTCTTCGACCCCACGTGGGACCTTTCCTAAATAGTCTTACCAGAGATAATTTTTTAGCAAGATATTGCTTAACCGTATACAGCTGAAGTCGCTCAAAACTTTCTACATCATGTTCACTCTTCCAAGCATAAAAATTTCCTCACATATTACAAGTGGTTATATTCGCAGTCCCCTCCGACTGCTACATAAGTGAACAATTCTTTAAAAAAATAGTGGCAGGTATAATTGTTTCAAAAGATTTTATTGAAGTTTCTAATAATCATTCATATAAAACATTTTTTTACCATCATTTTCCTTATTTTAAAGTTGAATATCAGAACATTGCTTGTACTTAACATTTGGAGGTCAGTGTACCTCCTGGTTGAACTTACCTTTTAGAGGCTTCCTTACCCCTCCTTTCTTGGATTAACTTATGGAAGTTTAGTGTAGGGTTACATTATTAAATGTACTTTAATAATTTATGTTTAATTAATTTATTTTGATCTAAAAAATTTAAATCCTAGAAATTGCTCCAAACATCCTTCTTAAGAGAAAATAGTTCACGTGAAGTGCAGCAAGCTATAAAGTTCCTTCTTTTAAAACTTCTGTGAAGTTCATTTTTCTCAACATTTCTTTGATAACCCGCCAAATATTGGCAATAACCTATTTTAATACTCCTCTCCTCATCTTAAAAGATTAATAAATATTCAATTTACAAATTCTCTTCAACCCTCTTAAACTTTAAAAAAAACCTATTATTTTCTTTCCAATTGCAACACTTTATTGAATAATATTTCTTTTCCTACTAAGAACTAAAATCCACCTCATATGCATTTCTTCATGATTGCTGTATCTACTCCTTTCCTCAAAACTAATGAACAGGCATCTTTCATTTGCAAAATCATTAATATTAGATTAGAGGTTACAGATGTTTCTGCAGCCGAACACTCCATCATAATTATTTCATAAACTCGTACAATAATCTAACGATACAGGAGCAGTTTGGATACAAGAAAAGTTTATACATTACTCTTCGATTGTTAGGGTTAATGAATCTAAAGTCTGATAAATCCCTTGTTATGTGGTTAAATATTTCATGTAAATATGTCTCAAACTATTATTTTTCAAATCTTGCTTTCAGTAAAATTTTTACTACTTTTAAAGCTTCATATCTGTGTCAAAATTATTCACAATCAACAAAGCTATTAAAAGATACAAAACCATTGTATCTTTTAATAGCTTTGTGGATTGTGAAACTATTTCGGAACATTGAAATAGTTCCGAAATAGTTTCATCGAAAAAATCACAGAATGTAATACATTTTTAAAATTAAATGTTTACTAATTTCACAGATTTCTCTTCGTATTATAGACCAGGCATTTGAACGACGTACCTTGGTTTCTAATTACCTGTATTGCTTTCGAGATTAAAAATTTTTTGAACCATTTTAAAAATAATTCAATATTTTTCCAACATTGCTTTCTCAATAATTTTTTTTATTATAAACGTCTCTTTTTATGTTAAAAAATAAATCGGACATTATCCTTAATAATATCCCAAAACATATATTTCTCAAAGCTGTTTTTTGTTTCAATATAAATCCTCTTTCTCGTGTTAGAGGTATATTATTCAGTGCATTATTTTCCACGAAGTTTGTAATGCACGTATTTTCCTCATACCGTTCACGTACTGCATGCGGTATGCACAAAGTAATTTGAAAATAGCTGTTCTTCAGATACACGAAGGTTATTGGCGACATCACAATTTTGAACGGTCAAATGAGTGTGATATTTGACGTGAGTTACGATTAGAAGTGATTCTTCCACCAATAAGCGTTTTACTTCACACACTTTCATTAGTAAAAAAAAAAAAAAAAGAACCCAAAATTTAACGAGTCATAAGAAAGTACGTCCTTGAACGAAGTTCAACGACACAATTGCTTTCACTGCATTAATTATCTCATTAAGGCTGCATTCTTTAAGCGTATGGATGGATAAACTTGTTGAAGGTAACGGAGTTGTTCATTCCCTTGACCTCATGAAATTAAAGCAGTAATCCTTGGTTGACTAAATTGTATTAATGATTTCCTTTAAGAAAAAACATTGAAGAACTTCGATTTTATTAGTTCTGAAATTTCAATCTAGAATCCAAGACAGGAGACATTTCGATCCAAAAAAAAATTGAATCGATTGTTTTTTATTTAACCAAATAACAGTTTCGCAGAATATACTTTCACATTATAAAAAAAAATACTCAAATATAAATAACTTTTAGATGATCTATTCTTTATATTTACTTGCCGTTTTTTGGTGCCAGAAGTAAAAGTACTTGATTGTCTTTTCTCTGTTTTTTTTTCAACAAAAACAATGACAATTCTGCATCTAATTTTTATTAAAATAAATTTTGAATTACACAAAGCAAATTCCAAGAAACATACATCTGCTGCAGACCTAGAGCTGTTGATCGCGAAAAACACCAAAAAGGACTCATGGAAAACTAGCGTCTATTAAATTTCATGGTCTATCTTGAATACAAAAAATAAAATTTACTTCTTTATACCACGTGGGTTTGACATATGAGGGGCAGCTAGATCCACCCACGTGGACCACGGATACTCAACACACGCAATTATTCTTAGATACGCAAACAAGAAACGAATCATGTTTTTTTTTTTTCAAAAAAATAGTTTGCAAGAATACCACTATTTTCCAAGATAATTTTCAAACTGAAAAGAAATTAAAAAGAACATTTTATAAAAAGACGTTACATGGTTTGGTTTAAATTAACGTTTCTTAACAGCTACTTAGAGATTACTGGAAATGAAACATCTCGAAATTTTGATTCATGTCGCTCTCAGAAGCAACATGTTTGCGATGCACCTCATAATTTTGAGTCGTGGATAAGTGACAAGGGCACCCCGGTCTCATTTTCAAGTAACGCCAACTGGAGAACTTTAGGTCCAGACAGATTTAAAGTACATAAGCCCTGCTACAAGACGAGTCTTTAATGGCATCGGGATTCGACGGGAAATATGGCCACGAGCTCATGGCCATGACTACAGAGTCCCTCAAAATTTTGATTAGTTTAGTTTTTATTAACGTCACACTAGAAGCAACACGAAGGCTATTGGCGACGGACCTCGTAATTTTAAACCTCGGTTAAGTGACGACACCTGAGCGGGCACCCCCTTCTCCTAACTTCCACACCACGTCAATAGGAGGACTTAGGGCCCCAACAGATTTAACGTGCAACAGCCCCGGATATATGACGGGTCTTTGGCGGCCAATAATTCAAAATTTTGATACAAAATTATTAAGTGAAGCTGGTATAGGTACCTAAATTCCACACTACTTTAAAACGCAACTTAGAATATTTTCGATCATTTCGCAAGTTCATATCATGCAAAAATTTCATAAAGATTGATTGGTGATGAAAAGTCAGATGTGGCTATGCTATACCAAACAAGGTGTCACTGTGATCTAACCGTTTTAAAAAAATGGTAAAAAAGAAGGAAATTGGTTGACAAGGAAGGTCCAAAATAAAGAAGGGTCGCTAAGATATCCGGGGAAAGGGGTTCTCGCCTATATTTACCACACAGTAACCCACATGGGAAAGAAAAATATCACTAGCATGCCTCAGGGTCATGAATCGTGTACCTACCTAAAGAAGGTAGGTTTGGTTTTATTAACGTCGCACTAGAAGCAACACGAGGGCTGATGACGACAGTAATTTTGAACCTCGGTCAAGTGATGAGGACGACACCTGAGCTGTGGCACCCCCTTTCCTAACTTCCACACCACGTCAAAGGGAGAACTTTGAGCCGCAACAAATTTAACGTTCATCAGCCCTGGCTACACGGTGGATCTTTAGTGGTTCAGGCTCGAACCCGCGACTCAACGAAAACCGACGGCCACGAGTCCGAAACCATGACCACTAGGCTACAGCGGCCACACCTAAAGAAGGTAAGTCCCAGAGGACAAATTCATTACAGAATAGAAAGGTATGAAGTATTTTTCCATTAACAATCATCGCTAAGTATAAATATTGTCAACGAGAGTATAATCACCGAAATAGTCTTGGAGCTAATCATGAACTTAATGAGGGTCTGATTGAATCAAGATGAATGAAACATGGTGTTATGCTCATGCATCTTTATCTGTTGATCTGGTATTGAAAACAAATACCAGATGTATAAAAAAATATAGTACAACAAATATTGAATTCTGATAATAACAATACCTAATTTTTGCAGTATGTTTCAGAGCAGAGAAGCAACAAATATTTTAGAATACAATACACTGAAACATCAAAATTGAACTAAATATTAAAAAAAAATAGTGAATAGGAAGAGAAAAAAACCTTAAATACACTTTGTAAAATAATGCAACAAGAAAATTGAGACTTTTCAATTCATTCAAAAACCTAATTTATTTGTTTCTAAGGTAATGATGCAGGATTCTTTTTACAAATAGTTTAAGATAATGAATCCATCAATAAATTTAAAAACAATTTTTTTTTCTTAAAAATATTATTACAACCCAACGAAAACTCTAAGAATTATTTAATTTTAAAAGCAAATCTTTAATGCATAGTATAAACACTTTGAAACTTTGATGAACTGACCCTGGATCTGAATTTATACTATTTGTAATGTGGCTTACTTATAGTTAAGTTTTAAGTAATTTTACTAATAGTGGCTTACTTATAGTTAATTTAATATGCTTTAGTATGAATATATAAAAATGAACAAAGGAGGCACTATGAATTGCCTACATTGGGATTTTCTTACAAATTTGTTCAGACTGTGATTAAAAGACTTAAAATTTTTTTTACAAGTTATTAGCTTAAGCATTGCATACCTAATTTCTTCATTTTAAATGAGTATGTTTATAGCAACAATTTATGACGTTATTATTGCATGCCCCACAGGTTTTTCAAATTAGTATTTTTCTTTTCATACATAATTTTCTTTAACAAATAATAACCAATAATATCATTTTATTTTTTTCCAATATTGTTAATGTTACTTCATTCACAAATGATTTGAATGAAAAATTCTCAAACGTGGAAATTCAACATAATCTTCATACATGTATAATTTAATTAAAATACTGCTTTTTAATACCTTTATAGGATTTATCACATTAGTATATTTGTTTACAACTGACGAAATAATTTTAAGATTTGAAATCTATATATAAAATAAAAATGCAAACAAATTATGTTGATTGTTTATACTTATTAATCTTTTTTTTTTCTTCATGCTTTGCAAAAAGTATTTTTATTCTCAAATACAGATTTCTAATAAATCAACTTGCTTGTTTTAGTCATATAATTCAATATTTTCTATACAAACAGTTTGTCTTTTTATTATTATTATTATATCACACATACAATCTTGTTAGATAAAAATAAAATACTATGCAGGTTCCACAAATTCAATATTTCATTATCCTTCCTTATTACACTAAGCTAACTACAATTAAAAAAATGCCATGAAAGATTTTCTGAAATATTTTTACAGCTTTTTCCATATGAAATTAATCTGCATGAATTAAATGTTTTTTTTAAAGACAACTGTCAAAAATATAGTCTAATGAGGAATCTCTATAATATTATGAGGAAAATTATGCATTCAATATCTAATCCCTTACTCCATTGAGAAAATAAATTAGAAATTTGGCTTTTTCTCATTTGTCCTTCAACTTTGTAATTAAAAGATACACAGGTAAGTAAAAATGCATTTCTACACTTTTAAAAACAGAAAATTAAGTACGCATTTTGTTATAGAAAAAGAGTCAAATTCTATAAAAAATGTTTACACACAAGTAAATACATCTTTTTTAACCATTTTTTTCATCTGTAGTTATTAATTTTATCCCTTCAAAATTGTCTACTTTTAAAAAAAATATTGTATGATATAATACCTTATCTTTGAATTTTCATTGTGTAAAGTGAAATAGCCAATATTGAGAATGTAATAAATGCTCACATACTTTAATATGGCTTTATTAACAGGCTCAAATAAATTAAATGCATTTATGCAAATCTTTGTATTTTACATCTAATTATTTACATTAATTATTTGTCAAGTAATTTAAAAATTCATCAAGATGATTTTTCTTCCAATTTTTCTTCTTTTTTATATTTTTTCCCCACAAGCATTAAAAACATTAATGCTGGCAGGTAAATTATACTAAGGCGAAATAATTTACGTGCACTGTAAGTGTCAGAGTCTTTGTAAAATTTCCATGAATGATAAATTAAATAACAGTTTAGAGGTAAAGAATCAAAGGCAAAGGTCCAAGTAGTTAGATCAACAAGTGGTGCACAACTACAGAGGACAAGAAGGCCAATGCTGTGACGCAGTGCAACCCGACGACACATAGCTGGATTGATTACAGATGTCATACGGTATCCAGCTCTTGAATAATCAGGTCGTAGATTCCACGACAGAGCATTGAAATGAGGGAATTGCCAGGAATAAAGAATAGCACCCATTAAAACTGCACCTAAAAAAAATTTTTTTTACTAAGAAATTATGACAATTTTTCGTTCTAGATCAATATTATAAATAACAAAAAGTATTATATTAAAAGTAAGAAATAATACTAGTTATAAGATGTAGTATGTCTCTTATAATACTATATTTTTTTTTAGAGTTTTGTAATTATTTTTTCCTCTAAAAAAACGTTTTAAACAATCATTGATTCCAAATTGGTAATTTGATAAAACAATAAAAATTTGCAGATGTGCGTAAAATAAGAAAATGACATCCAATACAACTATAGTATTACAAATTTTGTAGCAAATTAAAATATATATAATTAAAGCAGTTTTAAACCAACACAACTCAGCATAATTTAAGCATGAATTTTCAAAAAAGTAGTAAAACATTATAACTACAAAACATGCTTTTATAATATGCAACCTTGCAAAAATTGTCATGGTGATAAAACACTGAATCTTGTCTAGTTAGGATCCAATTTTTGTTTGAATAATCCATAGGAAGAAAATATTTCTTTGATGGAAATAATTTAGTTTTAAAAAATTAAAATTCAATGCCATATTATTGACAACAAAGAATCACATTGGAAGACTAATTTCATGAGACTAATTAGTTTGCTAATGAGATTTATTAGTGGTCAGTATTTAACTTGACATAAATACAATATGACATAAATGTTTTAACATTTATAAAGAATAGATTAAAACCAATTCTGAGATAATTTTTTTAAAAAAGAAAACAATGAATGTTATATATATATATATATATATATATATATATATTTATATTTTTTGCGTAAATAGTAAACACCTCAAATCAGATTGTTCAAAATTTCTTAGTTAAGGTAAAAATTTATATGAAGCAAATACTGTACTTTCCCATCAGTTTCATAATAAATATATCCATAACATGTTAAAATGAATTTTACCTGCACTTAAAGATCCAGAACAAGCAGCCCAGCCCATTAAAGGAGGAATTGCACCAACAATTGAACCTAGCCAAGTATTGGCTATACTATATCTCTTCATTGGAGTATAAATACTAGTATACAAAATTAGATTTGTAGCTCCTAAAGCAGCTGTTAATGTATTTGTGCCAAAATAAAGTGTACTTAATCCAATACTTGCACAGCATACAGCAAAGGTTGCTGCATGAAGAGGTCTATAAAATGAAAACATAAATAAAAATAATACTCTAATTAAATGCAGGTTAACTGATTGAATAATAAGGTAAAGAAAAAAAATGTATTTACATAAAATTTTCCATTTAAAAAAAATCTCATACCAGTTAAAAGCAAATGGCAAATTTAAAAGAGGTAAATTAAAAATATTTTAAAAGAATTCATTCCTTCATAGAAATTACTAAATCATGGACAAATATGCAAGTGTGAATCAGTACTTTGTATACATATTGCAATCTTCAATTAGTTTATACAGATATTTCACTGTAGTTGGTAATATATATAAATATTATTTAGAATCACAAAATATTTTAAATAAATGAATTAACTCATATATTTTTACTAGGAATTTAAAAATAATTGCAATCAATTCTTTCACTGGTACTTAATTCATGCAATTTGTATCCTTATTACTTTATGATTTCTTACATTCTATGACAAAAAAAAAAATGATAAGATCTTACTTAAATTTATTACATTAATGCCTTGCCTGAACAGAACAGTAAATTGTTAACAGTCCTTTTCCATTTTAGAAAAATCTATCAACTTTTAAGAATACAGGCTATTTAAGTCTTAAAAGTCTTTTTAAATTTTTCAACTAAAATATATTCTTAAATTAAGAAATATTAAAAATTAAAATAAATATCTATATTATTAATGAAAACAAACAATACATTTCATATCAAACTGAAAAATTGTGAGAGACTTTATTTTTAACTTACGTCAAATGACCACGAATCAGAACTCTGTTTTTAGTTCTTGCCATTTGAGAATCATATGGTACTTCTAAAACCTAAAAATCAAGTTGAATTTTATGAAAATATTGTTTTAAATAGGGGAAAAAACATTATTTCAACAAAAATATTATTTATTTGCATATTTACTTTTCTTGTTTTAATATGTAACATTTTCTAAAAAAATACATACAAATAACCAAAAAAAAAAAAACTATATTTACATAAAAATTGAAAAAAGTTAATTTAATCTTCTTAAGTAAAAATATTTCATTCTTTCAAAGAGCATTTAAAATTGCAAGTGAAATTAATTTTTTTAAAAAAATTTCCTTTGATTCATAATCACTTTCTAGTTAATATTTTTCCTGAGTCATTATTTCTGAAATAGATATATTGAAAAATATTAGCTCATAACCTATCAATACAGTCAGATTATTTTTAATCCACCATGTTTTTGATGTTAATATATGTGTGCATAGTTTGATTATTTGAACACATTATTTTTATTTTTCTTAAATAAAATAAACACATCTTATAGTGTACAATTGAGAAAAATACATTTTTTTTTAAAAAAAATAAACTTGGAAAACTTCCCATATTTATCGAATTTATTCAAAATTTTCTATAAATACTTCTTGGGCAAAGCTTGAAAGTACATATTTTATATATAATTATTCAAAATATAAAAAATTTCTTTGCAATAGCTTCAAAATAGCATTACATTTCATGTTATGAAACAGATATATTTTCAACTCACTTGATTAACTGTATTAGCAGCAGCTGATGTGAGACCTGTTCCTAAAACCATGCAAAGAAGTGTAATAGGCTCAAAAGCTCCAGGGGCCATACCATACCCAGCAAGAGTCGTAATAACAACTAGACCTATAACAATATCAATAATTATACTTATTAATAACAAAATTAATTAACACCTTTTAAGGATTACACACATTTTTAATGGGCAAATATATGCAAAAGAAAAGTTCAAAAAATTAATTTGTCTCAAATATGACACAGAGGGAAAAAACAACTAAAAAAGTTATAATTCAATAAATAAATATTTAATAATTTAGTATTCAGAAGTTTTTAACTAGAAAATTATTCAATTATGATAGAATATGCTTTACCATAATTAAAAGGCACATATTTAAATAACATACTAAAATAAATTTGCAAATAAGGAACAAAATACATGTAACATGTATGAAAATATGTACTGATTTTTCAATAGTTTTACACATTACATACATATTAGAAGAAATGAAAGACCATTAGTAATACAAATATAGCAAACTTAATAAGTTCTCGGCATACTTTATGATAATTTGCTAAAAAAAGATTTATGAATAATATATTTAACAGATTTAATGCTTGATAAATACTAAATTAAACTTTCGGCAACCACTATTAACATAAATATTTTTTACAATAAGAGTTATTCAAGAATCTTCATTCAGACCTGGTGCTCAGTGTAGGCAGTGATATGATATTACATGATTTGATGTGATGATTTTTATTGTCAAGTCTTTTGAATCCAAAATTAAAATTCAGAGTAATTTTCTTTTGTTTCATATGTGGTTATCATTCAAAACAGACTTATTGAAATAAATTTTCAAATTTTATAAATAAGGAATACTTGCTTTTCAAAAATTCATTTTCAACAAAACAAAATTATGCCTTTTTAAAGAGCATACAAGCACACATATCATATTCTGTTCTTTTCAGACCTAAAATATAAATTCTGTTTTGTTTAAATTTATTAAAAATTGAAAAATAAAAAATAACTTAAACTAATTAATGAACATGGCTCCTATAACGGATGACAAACAGTTTCTTCTATTCTTAAAAATATTACCAAAATTGAATTTTACCACTTTTTTCTATGACGTGGAAACAAATAGCAGTAAATTAATAGACTATAATGTCTTTAATTAAATAAGATTGCAAGAGTATTTTAAAATTACCATGTAACATAAAACAGACTAGCTAATTAACTGAAGAACATTTAAAAAATATATTACAATTTTTTCAGCTCTTGACAAACTTTAATTCAAAACAATTATAGTTTTCAAACTCTTAATGTGAATTGTGAAGAAAGATATCAGTGGAGCAGAATAATTGGTTTTTAGATACAAGCAAGATGGAATGCGTGATTGTAAAAGATAATATGAATATGTGCAAGTTTAAAGTATGGGTAAGGTAGAATGTCATGCGAATCCCTCTTAAGAATGAGCCCAGTAATATATTAAAATATGATGTTCTTTATAATGTTAATGAAGTCAGAATTCTATATTAACATTGTAGCAGTTTTTCATTAGAAAAACTTTCTAAGTTTAAAGCATATTTTTATTGTTAAGTGAAGACAGTCTTAGAGAAAAAATTTGTGTCGTTAAAAAACAAAAATAAAAACCATAAATTTCTTCTATACATAATTACCTGTGAGCCTGAACTTGGAAAGGCCTTTATAATGCCGTGGTAGTAAATGGACATCTAAAACTTGTTTACGCCAATCAAGGTCAGTTGGTTTAACTGTATTTAACAACTTTACTGACTCCTTTTCTGCATCACATGTTTCTTTTTTTGATGTGTCAGATAATGAAGTTATTACATCTGATTGAATAGGTTTAAGATGCTGATGAATTTCAGTTTCATGTGCACTTTCTTCGGCTAATGAACTTTTACTTGTAGAAGTATTTGGAAAATGGGAATCACCTTTCCTAATAATGTCCTTGATTTTGAGCTGTTTTTCATTGTCAAATTCATTATGAATAGGTTTAGTGACAGGTGATGAAGAGGCAGCAAGAATTTTTATTGAAGATGACCTTGGTTTAGAGCCTTTCTACAAATTAAAAAATTCTGAATGTGAGTTATAATAAAAGACAAAGAATTTGAACATAGTTGATAGTATTTCTAAACATAAATACATATTTAAAATGATATATAAGAAAATTTATTGCTTACTTGTCGAGAAATGGAGACAAAATACTTCAAATATTTCACCGAACCATGATGCTTGATAATACAAGGGAATACTTTGAGTAGCATGGTCTATCTAGTTCATTTTTTAGTTTTATTTTAAAATTTATGCCTGAAAAAGGAATCAATTACCATTTAATAAGAAAATACCATTACCATTAGAGCAACAAATTACCATTTTAATAAGAATAATATTTATATAACCAAAAATAATAAGCAATTTTAAACATAACTTAGAAATAAACACAGATAAAACCAACAGCTAAAAATATAACTGTTATAAAGTATTTTAAGTGACTCTTAAATCTGAGAATCTTAATTATTTAAACATTCTGTTAAATATGATATACACTTTTAAAAACTGACACATACACATATATATATAAAGAAATATGGATGTTTCCTAATAGATATAGTATACATTTTTCCAAATGATAAATGGAGAAAATAATTAGTAAAATTCAGTGCCAAATGAGCCATACCAATTTCTACAATTCAAAATAAAATTTGCTTAACATAAGTAATTATAAACACATTCTAGAAATATATAGACAATGCTTAAATTAACTTATTGGGGAAAAGATGCAACAACATTCTTTAATGAAGAAAACTTTTTTTTTCTTCAGAGACACATGCAATTGAACAAAGTTGTTATAACAAGTTGATGAAAGCATTTAGAATTGCCATGAGATAATGCAAAGAAGGAGAAAAAAAAATTATCAATTTTTGAAATTTATTTTTTGGTACCAGAAAAGTATTTAATTTTTATAGTAAAAAAAACATGGGTACTTTTCCATTTCACCAGTGCAAAAGATAAAGTTACCAGAAATGATACAATTGATGCCAAATGGAATATGTATTTACTGTGTGTTGACGTCCATAAAGTCTGCTTGGCGAGATTTGCGCCAGTGAAATGGAGAAGTACCAAAATATGTTATACAACAAATCCAAAATGAATAATTTTTAAGCTGTATTGTATTGTAAAGGTATTTCACCAAACCCACAATAATGATTCAAAACACATAACCAACTATAAGTAATCATGCAAATACCTTCAAATGCATAAATAACAAAAACTAAAAATATCATGAAAAGGATGACTTATTGAAAGTTGTGTAGTTAAATAGGACTTTTTAAGAAAGTTAACATTTTTTCATGAAGTTTCTTAAAATACATTAAAAAAATATCTTCGAAACGGTGTACATATAACGTGACATATCAAAACTTTACAATGAGTATATGCATTGCTAATTTATCAGCCAAAGGTAATTTTCTATTTCATCTTATCAGAAGTAAAGCAATTACAGCTTTAAAAATTGTTATATGAGATGAGCCATTTCACATATACAAACTGTTTAAATCATTATCACTTTTGCAACAATGAAAACAATGATTTTGAATAGAACATACAAACAGATCATGAATTAATTTGATTTTTAAGTGTTCCACAGTAAAAACATGTTTTGCAGTTCCAAAAATATTTATGTACACTACAAAAATTTCAATGGAAGAATATTACAAAGTAGAATAATAAGTAGAGAAGAAAGATCAATACTGATTTTTAAATATTGAAGTTTGGAAAATGTTAAAGAGAGAGCATAGTATCCAATATAGATCAAGATCATGCAACAAAGCCTGATTCTCTATGAACAAGAAATAAAGGTTGAATATCTCAATTTACAAAATTGTACTTCTCTATTAATATAAATATATATCATATGCTTAATGGTTAAAATTAAATAATCAAAGAGAAAGCAAGGTTGAATAACTCAGCTTTGAGAAGTGTTCTTCTCCATTAATATATCAATATATATATATAATGTATGTGTATATATATATATATCTATAAGGTTATTCAAAATAACTCATCCAATTTTAAAATTCCATACTTTCATAAGCACAGAATAATAAAAAACAAATGAATGCAAAGGGTAAAGATAAAAGTCGTTTTTTTTACCAAGTTTTTGATATAACTTCCTTTAGTTACAAATGTCAATTTGATATGTAAATTCCTGACAAACACATTGTAAAGCATCAGTGGTACAGAACAGTAGCAGAAGTTCGTTGTTTAAGTTCACATAAATCTGTGGATGATAATGGCCCCCACATTTTATCTTTTATAAACTCCCTAAAGAAAAAATTGCATGGGACCAAATCAAGTGGACAGCTGCATAACATCAAATCATCTGTGACACTGCGAGGTAGCTCTGTGAAAGCTTTTAAAACAGCTTTCATGAAATAGCTCCATGAAGGACATCTATTTTTCACAATATAAAACTTCACAGTTTTTTTTGTTTCTTATTCTAGGTCGTTTATTTTTTTGAAAATATGGAATTTTGAAATTGGGTTAATCATTTTGAATACACCCTGATGGAATATTTTCAAATGTACAATACAGGAAATGCGAAATTTTAACACAAAGAATTTTTATAGTGCTGTCATTGAAAAATTTTTTATCTGGAAAATATTTTTTGTCATTTAAGAACGAGATTTTTAATAAACATTCTCGTTCTGAAACCTTACTTGTAAAATGGGGACAAAATACTTGTACAAATATTAACACACAATTTACCAGATCTGACGAATGAAAACAAAATTCCCAATAATAATATTTGTGAAAAGTAGTATAATATCGCAAATTCTTGATATACAGGTGAGAAAAATGTGTTCGACCGGCTCGGATGAAAAAGAAACATTATCTATTGCGAAAGCACTTCCAACTGAAGAGATATCTCTTGCGCCTAGTTATTTAATTTGAAAGAAATTTTTTTTAAGTTTTGAAATGAAAAGTAAAAGCATAAATCTTATTGTTTACACTTACAACGTTGCTGGTCACATTGCTGAAAAGTGTATGTAATCGATCAGGGCTACGGTTACATAAAACTTCTTTTGACCTTCATTTACTTACAAATATGAAGAAGTAAACTGTTTTCGATAGAAAAGTAATGATATAAAGAGTTATGAAAATTCAAAATGTACATATAATCTAAACAACAGAAGTACTATGACATAATGGCATTATAAAATATACTTTTATTATTAAAAATGTCTGCAAATGGTCATTAACTGTGACTTTTGGCTTTTGTTTCTATGACAACACTGATGTAAATAAAGAGGTAAGCGGTGTGATTTTTGCACAGCAAGATGCATGATGATATATTTCAAGTAATAGAATGTATTTCTCCCTAATTCTAGTGTTAATTTATGATTTTTCTGAAACATGGCACTGAAAAATCCCATTTTATTTCGTGACCCAGAAGTTGCAACAAAAATTCTAAATTTAGCAAGTATTTTTGTTTCGCATTGCAGGTCTCATAACGAAAGAATTTCTCAAAGAACTTCTCATATTACGGTTGTATATATTTTTATTGAAAAATTTTCTATTCTTATTTGACATGACTCAATAACTTATTAAAGAGTTTATTTTATAGGTAAAAATTTTGTCACTCGATTCAAATTGGAGTTATATATTAAAAGATGATGTTCAAAAACGTGAAAAACAGCAGTTTTTGAAGGTAATTTTGAAGTTATATAATATTATAAGCAAATATTGTCTTATGTAATTTCTAAAACATAAGTAAAAAAGAAATGTGAAAAAAATATAGATATCCTCAGTCTGCAGAAACAAAATTATATGTATAGTTATATATGTGTGTGTGTGTACTGTGGTGACTCAAATTGTGGATACTTTGGAAATTTTTTTGTTTTTTAACTTTGTATGGTAATAAAAAATGTTACGTTTCACAAAATACAAAGTCGTATATATCATTTTAAAAGAGAATTTAATACTGAATTCAAATAAAAAAACAAAACAAAATTCAGATATTTGTAATACAAAAAAAAATTAGTCTGTAATAATTATTGATATACATTAGATACTGATGATTGCAGTGAGCTATCAGTACTTAGAATGGTAGCCTTTATTTTTTACTACAGCTTCACGTGGATGTTTCATTGAGCTGACGATAGTTTTAAACTCTTCCTTCGTTACTACATGATACTAGGAAACAATTTTAGCTTCAATCAGTTCCCTTTTATTTGATGGGTGCCTCATTCGGACAGGAGTTTTCAAACGGTGTCACAAGTTTTCAATAGGATTGAGGTCAGGATTGCTTCTTGAACTAGAGAGCTATTCAATGCTCTTTGTACAAAACCATTCTTCCGATAATTTTGCTGTGTAGCAGGGAGTAGAATTCTTCTGAAAAATAAATGAAGCATTGTTAGGAAAGAGATCCCAGATGAAAGGTAGAAATTTTGGTTCCAGAACAGAATCAATGTATTTTCTGGAATTCAGTGACCAATTGATGACATGAAGACGGCCTATACCATCTGCTGATATGCAAGACCAAATCATCACACTTAGTGGGTTTTTCATAGTTGCCTGACTGAAATCAGAATATCTCTTCTCCTGTTCTACTTATTACATATTTTCGCCCAACACTACAGTATAACAATATCTTAGTTTCATGGCTCCATACAACTTACGACCTCTGATAATCTGTCCAATTAAATGTGTTCTTTTGCCCACTATAATCTTTTTCTGCGCAGCTGAAAATGGAGACAAGGCTTTTCCCGTGGAATTCTATTTCTTAGTCCACATCAGGAAATCTTTTCCTGATTGTTTTTGAACCTACTGAAACACGGGCATCATTCAAATAATTTCTGATAGCCGTTGACGACATTATTCTACCTTAGAGACATAGTCTTTTTATTCTTCTGTCATCAACGGATATGGTGCACCTTTTTCAGCCTATTCCTAAGTTGTTTTTTTTTCTTGTAGGATTTGTCTCCTGATATCGTAAAAAAAATTTCGGATTCCAGATGTAGTCATAGAGCCACCCATCTGTCTTTCAATTTCAGCATAGGAAAGAACTTTCTCTTAATACAATAATCTCACAATTCATTCTAGGTGTATAATCTAATATTTTATTTGATGTATTTGCTTCTTTACTAAGTATTAATATTTTGTACAACAATTCCTATTTATAATTTGATTACATAGGAAACAGTCTTCCTCTTCTACATAATAAAGCACAATAATGATCTGTTCCAACCTCCTTCACCAGCCTTAATCTGATAGTACAGCTATTTTAGTTAAGTTCAGTAAACCTCAATCAGTTTCATTTGCTCTTAATAAGCACTTAGTTGTGTATAAAAGTTGGTGGAGGAAAAACTCATTGTAAGAATGAGGAGAAGAAAAAACTCCCTAAGAAACGAGGAAATTTTCTCCCACCAACTTTTTATAACACAACCATTCCGTGGTCTCAGACATCTAAGGACCTAGGAGTTACTCTAGACAAAAAAAAAAAAACCTCACATAGAAAACACACATAATATAAGTACATGAAAAGTTCTGACGCCTATTTCGAAAAGTTTAACCCTTAATTAAATGAAACTCTACAATGAATCTAGAAAACAAAGTGCTTATTTACACTTCTGTTATGCGCCCATTTTTAAAACTTATGCAAGTCAGGTATGGGCC
>BMAW01106253.1:71740-110580 GCA_019974015.1 Nephila pilipes | reverse complement strand
TTTTCAGGAATGTCATAATCGAATAAATTAAATAATAAAGGCCCTCAATCAAACTTCCTTGAGCCATGCTTCTTTTATATTACGGGAAGAGTACCACAGATTTTGACTTAAAAGTACCTGTTAGTACAGTAAGAACATAACAGATGAATGAGATGGAGGTTGGGAAATTGTAAGTTAATGAGCTTGTAAGTAAGACCGTTAATTTAAACTCTATTAAATGCTTTTGGTATGTCAAGAAAAACGGCTCCATTAGAGAGTTTATTTTGGAAACTTGATGAGATTATTTCGTTTAATTTGAGGAGGGAGTGAAGGGTAAAGAACTTTTTGGTAAAGCCATACTGGTTAGGATTAATAATATTTGCTTCAGTAAAAGTGTTAATTCTAGAAAGCAGAATTTACTCTGTTAGTTAGGCAGTGCAGACAGCTAGCGTTTAAGTCCTGGGTTACTATTTCGGTTTTATTGATTGTTTTTATTAATGTTACACTTAGTAGCAGTTCTTCGAACCTATGGCTCAACGAAAACAACTGCGAGTCCGTGACCATGACTACTTGGCCACCGCGGCAACAGGTTTCTCCTTCGAAGGGTGATGCTTACTACGCAAAGTGGGAGAGGACAATTTGCTGGCTTTGAGTGCCGGCGGCTCTTCGAACCTTCAATCTATGGGTCAGAAGAAAAGTTTCACAACCACATTTTGTAGTCCTTTTTTCAAATTTACCAAAGTGAATTGCTTTTCCAATCAATGGAAATTGCATTCTGTATTATAATGCTTGAATGTATATTTTAACAGCTATTGTCTATCGAATTGCTAGTATAAATTGGCTCTCCATTTGGTTGAACCAAATCTCCAAATTCCCCCACCAGAAGGGCAGTACTTTCATTGAAACGCGTCCAATGCTGACGGCTACTGCACTGTCTTCCTGAGACAACGTAAGCAAAAATAACCCACAATATTGATTTCACAGAATGAAACAAGCACTAAAAAAGTTTTTCAACCTTAAAAAGTCCTTCTCACGGCTTCAACAAGCAGATGTAAAGCAAAGTGGAGGCACGGCCTTTTCTTGATTACTGTACATCACTCTGCCTCATGAAATCCACAGTAGAAATGACGATGTGTAAGAAAACTCACGCTGTATGCTTTCCATTACAACGCCGTTTAGTAGTTCATCGCTTACTCTCCGCTTGTGCATTGTATGGTAAAAATTACCTGTTTGGATGTTTTCTATCACCCTTTAAATTTTTAACTATGAGTTTCGAAGCATCCTGTATACACTATTAATTTTCCTGCTCTATTTAATCTTTTCTATAGGGACATTATGTTCCCATCATCAATTAATTTATAGTAAAACTAATAAGACACATGGCGATTGGAAAGAAATTATTAAATGAAGCTTAACCGAACAATACGACGGCTTTATATTGAATCAGCGTTAGTCGAAGAAGCGCTAAATAAGGTTTTACTGTACATACGAGTACGAAAGATCGATTTATGAATCATATATCATCTATGAGAGATTTCCATCTTCGAAAGTAACAAAAAATTAATTCGACACACGTTCAGAGATTATTCAAAATGATTCCTGTTTGGCCTTCGATAGCTCCTTATTAGAAACTGATTTCATTAAAGTAACACACACTAAGTGGACTGTATCAATTTTCTCATATTTTATTTCAACCGCATACTCTGCGCGCTCAGTCGCGTCTGCTCTTTCTTTTCATTGCAAGGCGACAGCAGCGCCATTTCACAAAAGCGGTCAGGGGGCACAACATACCGCCCGCCTTGACAAATTTGAAAAATTTTCAACATAATACAAAGTATACATTATTAATTCACAATAGATAAAATATTCAAACAATTAAATACAATAATAATGAATAGTAACACATATACATATACAATTCAAATTGGCAATCAATCATAAAAAGGTAATTTAATAATCTTGTTTACTGGACGTTGATATATACCTTTGTTTGATTTCAATATTACAACTCTTATTATATTATCCTCTCCTGCGTGGACCTTAATTATTTTTGCTAGGTTCCAATTAAGAGTTTTAAAGTTATCCTCATTTTTTACCAGTACAATTTCATTTTCTTTAAACCTTTTCTCACCTTTGTGCCATTTGACACGTGACTGTAAACGATTTAAATACTCTGATGACCCTTTTCTCCAAAATATTTGAGTAAGCTTTTGTACCAATTGCCATCTATTTAACTTATTCATTGGTACCTCAGTAAAATCTGGATCTGGTAATGCTGTTAACGACGATCCAACTAAAAAATGGGCTGGGGCGAGAATAAAATCATCATTAGGATCACTAGAAATACTACTAAGAGGTCTAGAATTTAATATTGCCTCTACTTGGGTAACAAGGGTGCTCAATTCTTCATAAGTAAGAACGGCATTTCCTACAACTCTTTTTAGGTGCGATTTTAATGATTTAATGCCTGCTTCCCACAAACCTCCGAAATGAGGGGTAGCAGGTGGATTAAAATGCCAAATGATGCCTTCTGAGGCACTGAATGTTTCAAATATCCCTGTATTTTCCTTATTGAACAAATCTTTTAATATTTTCTTTAACTCATTATTTGCTCCCACGAAATTTCTACCATTATCACTATAGATATCACTGGGTTTTCCTCTACGGGAAATAAATCGTTTTAAAGCACCCATAAAAGCATCTGAGCTACAACTATTTACAATTTCAAGGTGAACTGCTTTAACAACAAAACATATAAATATACATACATAACATTTATACAATTTTTTAAAACGACCAGAAAACAACTTAATACTAAATGGTCCACAAAAATCAATACCGACTTTAGAAAATACTCTAGAAATGTTAACTCTGGCACTGGGCAAATCAGCCATCATTTGGTTTTTAGCCTTAGCACTTACCTTAAGGCATTTTAAACATTTATTCAAAACTTTTTTAACTGTGGATCTACCATTTGTGACCCAGAATTGTGTATGTAAGTTAGCCAGTGTGGCCTCAACACCTGTATGGAAATAAAACACATGATAATGATCAATAATAAAATCACAAATATTACAGTTATTAGGGATTAACATAGGATGTTTATGATTTAAAGGTAGTTCAGAATGTTGCAGTCTTCCGCCAACACGGAGTACATTCTTCTCGTCAAGAAATGGAGACAAATTTAATAATTTACTGGAATTGGATAATTTCCCCCCTTTCATAATACACTGAATATCCTTTGAAAAATACACAAATTGCACACTTCTCACTAAACAAATTAAAGCTGCAGATAATTCAGGTACAGTTAAGTTGCCAGTAGTTCTCTGTAAGGGATTTCTTGCATTTTCCTTAAATCGCATGCACCATGCAATTATTCTTTGTAATTTCGTAAATGAAGAACACTTATTAATAATGGGAAGAATCTCACTGTTGAGCACTAAAAGACAAACTGGTTCTCCTTGATGATCCTCTAGCTCTCTTTGGTATAACTCACTATTATGAAGATCGTAGCTATCACCAGGGAAGTTCACAAGGCACTCTTGAAGAAATGATGGACCGGACCACCACAAGTCACTTAATTGAATTTTCTCTGGATCAAGTCCTCTCGAAATGATGTCTGCGGGGTTTAAATCCGAAGGAACATGATGCCACTGGTTTATTTTGGTAAACTCTTGAATAATCACTACTCGATTCGCCACAAAAGTCTTTAATTCCCTAGGTTCTTTTTTAATCCACGAAAGAACTATTGTAGAGTCAGACCAATAGAAGACTGATGAAATATCCATTTTTAATGCATTCTGTACTTTAAGCATTAATTTTGTCAATAAAACAGCACTACATAACTCCAATCGAGGTATTGTTACCTGCTTAATTGGAGCTACACGCGACTTGCTCGCAACTAGCTTTACTTTAACTTCAACCGAATTGACCGTTCTGGCGTATATTGCTGCCCCATACGCCTTTTCGGAAGAGTCACAGAAGCCATGGAGTTCAATCACTTTAGCGTTTTGAATCACAATGCATCTTTCAATATTCATATCGTTCAACATCATTAAAGATTTCACAAATTCTTTCCATTCACAAGCTTCTTTCGTAGGAAGCGCCTCACTCCAATCAATTTTCAGCAACCACAATTGTTGCATGAAAATTTTGGCCTTCGTGATCACTGGACCAAGCAATCCAAGTGGATCAAAACGTCTAGCGATGATGGATAAAACTGATCTTTTAGTAGGATGAGCATTTTGCTCCACTTCTACCTTAAAGGTAAAACAGTCCGTTCTAGACTTCCAGGAAATTCCTAAAGTTTTTATTTCATCCGTAGATGAGAATTCGTATTCCTTTTCCGTTATTGGTGTAAGCTCTGAATTATTCCCACACCATTTGTGTAATGACATTTGAGCGGTTTTTAAAATCTCAATGAGCTGATGTTGCAGAGTTTTTGCCGCCTCTAATGTATTTGCACCACTCAAAACATCGTCCATGTAAAAGTCCTCACACAGGACCGATGCAGCAATTGGAAAGTTTTTTCCTTCATCAAGCGAAATTTGTTTCAGAATTCGCATCGCTAGGAAGGGAGCACTAACTGTTCCATATGTTACGGTATTAAGTTGGTATACTTTAACCGGTTCATTAATGCCCTCCTTCCACAAAATTCTTTGGAGGTTTCTTTGACTCTCATTTATATTAATCATGCGGTACATCTGACGAATATCTCCCGTAAATGCAAAGATGTGTTTACGGAATCTCACTAATAATGAAAACAAATCATCTTGGATAACTCCACCGTTATATTGAATGGAGTTTAAAGATTTTCCACTAGTAGTCAAGGTGGAAGCATTAAATACTGTTCTCAATTTTGTTGTACTTTTATGAGGCCTATAAATGCCATGATGAGGTATATAATATGTCACACCGACCTCAGCACTATCTCTGACTTCAGTCATATGTCCTAATTCTTCATATTCCTTTAAAAAATTGGAATACAAGTTTAAATACTCTTGGTCTCTAGACAAACGAGTCCATAGCGATTCAAGTCGCCTTACAGCAATATCTTTTGAATTCCCTAAACATGAAGGATGTTCTTTAAATGGCATAGTCACAATATATTTTCCTGATTTATCTCTCCTATGCGTTCGCTCATAATGTTCCTCACATACAGAATTTTCTTTACTCTTAGGTAAATCGTTTTCAATTTCCTCAATCTCCCAAAATTTTCTCAAGTTTGAATTTAAGTCATCTGCCCCACATATTAAACCGCAATAATTAGAATCTAATTTATTTGATCTTGGAATACTACCTCCCACAATATACCCAAAAACCGAATCTTGTAATATCATATTCTTTGCAATTAATTTACCAGGCTTTATTATATCATAAAAGTATTCAGCACCAATTAAAATATCTATTTTTCCCGGTATATTAAAATTAGAATCCGCAAGCTCAATAGATTCTGGAATTTGCACACACGTATCTAATTTTTGATGAGGAATTAATTCGTTATTTTTGGTACTATTAACATGGAAATATTTCTTTCAAAACTTTTATTTTTATTCGCCACAGTTGCAGTAACTCTGCGATTAACTGCCAGCGAAGCATTATTAATGCAAGTAATAGATTGATTTATCCTTTCACTTTTTAGTTGTAACCTTTGTAAGCATTGCTGAGTCATAATGCAAATCTGCGAGCCTACATCGAGCATGCATCTCACTTCTTGCCACTGCGAACATCTGTCTTTTATCAAACATTTTACAGTAGACAAGATTACATTTTTATTTTCGATTAAATTTGTTCCAACGAAAGGCGTAATCCACTCATTGAGGGAGAGAGTAGAACTTTGCTCAGTATTTTTTCCTCCCGACGGCGAATTTTTTACGACATCCGACGCATCCGCCTTCGTAGACAAAACACTTTTTGCTTCTTTAGGAAAATGAATTAGATTATTGTGAGCTTTGCCACAAAAACAATTTCTGTACGAGCATCTTTTACACTGCAATTGGGCATTAAACATTTGAAGCAAAGTTTTTTATTTTTCACTACCTCTATTCGCTCATTAACCGACAGTACTTTAAATCGCGGACAAGCATAAACCGGATGATTTTCATCTTTCAGACATATATCACAATTTTTATTTTTTACCTCATTGAAAAATACTTTAGATGCAGTTTTAAATTTATTATTATAAATTTTTTGGTCTTTTCTCGTCTCACTTAAAGGCTTCGCTTTTGATGCAAAATATAAATCACACTCTTTGCCTAACTCAAGAGGGGTAAACCATTTTTGATTTTGTCTTATGCTAATATGCGTGGCTATATCTCTATCTAAAGCTTGGAACAATTTATCCGATACTATTAGTTGTTTCAAGGTCTCGAAGTCCGCTACTCCTCTCAATTTTAAATAGTATTCGAAATTAGTTGTTAAATGCGAAGCGAATTGCACGTGAGTTTCGTTTACTCTAGAAGCGTTTCGAAAATTCTCTAATACTGCTTGCGCGGTTGGCTCAAATTCTCTCAAAACGATAGATTTTACTTCGTCGTAATTGTTTAATCTTTTTCCTCTATATAAGTTAAAATATTAGCTGCTCTATCCCCTAACAAATTCAACAAAATCTCAGCTTTAAATTTCTCAGGTATCTTTTTAGTACTATATGCTCTCTCTAACGAAGTAAAAAAGAAACCCCAATCTTGGGACTTACTTGGCGGTTTAATAGTCAACGTCCTCACACTTTTTATTAAGCTATCCAGTGATTCTTCTGGTTCGCTTTTAAACCCCTGATCAAAAGAAGTATTATTTCCATTAGGCTTCACTTGCGCTAATTGTAATTCCAATTTAATTCTTTCAATTTTTAAACGCTCTATTTCTATTTCACTATCCTGATCGGATTTTTTATTTCTATTTTCTAAAACATCCTCTACAGCACTTTTCACAGCTTCTTTGTCATTTTTGAACACATCACTATCCTCAATTAAACGCCTTAATTCACTTTTTTTCATACCCTCGTTAACAACTAAACCGATTTCCTCTGCCACGATTCTTAATTCATCTTTCTTTAACTTTGCTATACCCGACATTTTAAGTTATAACAAAATTACTCTAATTCAAGCACAATATTATCACTAGCAATTTCTTTTTTTTAAAACTCATCAAAAACAAAATTAACTTCAACTCGGGAATTTAATTAGTTTTTTACTCAAAAGAAACTTAAAATTTCTCCTACCTCATTGCCTGGACTGTTGTCACGAGACCAGGAAGTATTACTTTATAAATCCTCTATGTTTGTAGCACTCAAATAGACGCAAATTTCACACACAATTAACACGCAAACTCATCCTTCGATAATGTTAATTACTATAGTCACACGATTTCTGACTGACTCCGGCTCCTAGGACCATGTTTAGCCCTCGATAGCTCCTTATTAGAAACTGATTTCATTAAAGTAACACACACTAAGTGGACTGTATCAATTTTCTCATATTTTATTTCAACCGCATACTCTGCGCGCTCAGTCGCGTCTGCTCTTTCTTTTCATTGCAAGGCGACAGCAGCGCCATTTCACAAAAGCGGTCAGGGGGCACAACAATTCCGATTAACGAAATGTGAATGTATGTTTTGTATCAAACAAGTTTTTCTTCCTTGTGGATGATTCTCATATAAAGAAAGTGGTTCGCACTGAATTAAGACTTCGTGTTTTGTCTTTTCAAACAGACATTTGTAGTTATTTTTTTTAAAAGTTACCTATTGTATAAGCGTGTTGTGTGTTAAAAGCACTCTCGCACTTTGATTTATGCACCTGAATTTTCATTGTAAACTATTTACCTTCGTATTGTATATAATTGAGTGATAATTCTATTTTAAAATTTCGTTGGGTATTATTAACGTGAGTTTTCTATCTGTTTCAGAAGCATATAAAGATCATCAAAAACAGATTCTACTCAGGAACTGCTTTCATTTACTTCAAAAATTAAAAAAAATGTGGCATAATGCCTCAGAGGATTTGAAAGAGATGCACAATGACTTGATTAAGTTGATTCTCATTAAAGAAGGAATGGAATATGAAGGCGATCAGACAGCTTTTGATGAAATGAGAAGTAAAGATTTCACCATCTATATTTTGTTAAGTTTCATTAAAAATTAACGTTCCATTCAGATGGAAATAGATTTATATGTATATTTAAGGTAAAAGTATTCTTTCATTAATTAAAATAATTACCAGCAGTGGACGAATAACAATCTTTGGAAGGTATACGAGTATATATGATCCACTGTGTGTATCAGTTAGTGTATGTATAGTTAGTATATGTTAAGGGGACATTCTTTCAAAAATTAAAAATCAGAATACACCTATAGGTGGAAATTGGAAGCATGTTCACCGTAATTAAAACTGATGAAAAATTTATTATAATAGTAATATTATCTTTGGTTTAGTATGTATGCATTGAGTAAATCTAAATGAAAGGGAGATATTGATGAAACTTATGTAATCAGGAGAATCCAACCGAAACAAGATTAGTACCATAATATCTCAAGTTTTTATTAAAAAGAAAATTCTTTCTTATATTTTTTTGAAGAATGAATTGATATTAGTAACAATTCATTTTGTTGGAAATGTATTAATACTTTCTCTTTCTCTTAATTTATCTTATACTTTTATAGAACTTTTAAATCTTATCACTTTGTTTCTTACAAACTCACATACCTTATTTTAGCTTACTTATCCATTAATTTAGTTTACTTTCACTTATCCTCCAAAACTTCATATGAGATCAGACACACTTTTTAATAACAATAACAATATTTCGTTCATTCATTCAACTACAGTTCCTTTTGCGTTACCTTGGTGATCAGTTCAAATTACCATTAGCATTCAATCAGCCTGCGATTCACAATTTTCTCGTGTTTACGTTTGTCCGTTTCACTCGGAGACTCGGTCTGAACTGATCTGAGGGAATTGTGTGACTTCCCACACTCACCCCTTTGCAAAATACACCCTTTACAGGCGAGCTTTAAGCACGGGAGAAAACAAACGTTTTGATAAAATTCTGTGGGGATGTTGATTAAAGATTACTTTTTCAAAAATCGAATACTTGAGATTGGGATAAACTAATTTCTTTTTGTCTTTCCAAACCAGTAAACCGGTACATGTTTGTGTACTGATTACATTTATGGTTTACCAAGTCAAATTATTAAAAATCGGTACGAATGGTTACCTTGTGGCATTGAGTTTTTAGTGGTGTTCTCTTCACTAACCTCGGGGACATTTTGATGATTTGAATTGCATGATGATGATACGAAGTGTAGTGAACTGAATTACAGGTGGGGATATATAGGCGAAATATAATTGAAAGAGACGAGATGGAAGATAGAGGATAATGACAAACTGATAGATGTTGTAAATTGCAATTAATCATCGAAATTAATTGTTTTAAAGAAAGTAGTTAGAAGTGTCCCTGAACAGAATAACAGAAGTGCTTGAATCGGATTGAGTGATTTGGTAAGCTAATACCTTATTATTTGAATATAAACTAAGATTAACAGATTTAAGAGGGATTCGAAATAGAGAAGAGAAAGAAAGCGGGATTTTGCACATTCCTTAATAGATAATAAGACGTGTTGTTCTTCTTTTACGTACCATCAGTTGAAGTTTTTAACTTATTGACTATTTAATTATTCTTTAAGATGGCTGTACAGTTATACATAATGAAGGAAATATGTTACAACCTTACCATAACAATTATTAAAAAAACTAATTGATTTTTAAAAGAAAAATTCTCTCAATAAAACAACTATAACTATGCGATAAATGTACACAAATGTAATGTAAACGTTGTGATTCTACGGCTAATTATTGTTTTAAAAATGTTCCTTAAACTTGATCATTTGTAACATTACGGAGATAGAGAAACTACTGCTTGACGTGACCCCCTTAAACTTCCAACTCATGTAATAAATGCCTCTCAGGGTGACCTTTACATAAAACGGCCATAATTCGACATCGAGTATTCTATGTTCGTGAAGGTCCAGCGACTAAACAGTCGCTTCTACTTCGTCTGAAGTAGCATGGCAGGAACATGGCTAAACTGGAAACGAGTTCAGGTGGAGGTGGGAATGAGCGAGTGGGGAGGAAAGAGTTTGATGACTTGATTAAAAAAGGAAGAAAGAATCAAGTAACGAGTTCTATACTCCTAAAAGAGTTTCAAGTGGGGATGCAAGGCACGAGAGATGGTCGTTTTCATCGAGGAAGGCTTGTTGCCTATTTATGGAGCTATTGTAAGGGTTTGGAATTGTATTGTAGAAGGAGGTCGAGAGTTGTGAAATAATTTTGGGTATAGTAGGAACTTTCAATCCTTTGTGGAGGTGACGGACTGCCATGCATCTGGGGGCTTTAGCTATTGAGCGGAGGAAGATATTTTCTGTTTTTTGTATGTGGTTTCCATTGGTTTTAGCACTTTACCCCCAGATTTGGCAGCCATAGGTAATGACTGGAAGCACATAAATTTTATAAATGAGGATTTTGTTGTTGAGGGATAATTGGGATTTTTTTACCCAACAGTGCTTGAAGGGAATAAAATTTTTTAGATGCCTTGTCTATTATGAGTTGGATATAGTCCTGGAAGTTTAATTTACTGTCTAAGTAGAGGCCGAGGCAGGTGGTGCTGTTTGTCCATTCAATATAATCTTCAAAAAAGATGAATTGGAAGGGGAGGTAATCTATTGGTCAAATTGCGGATAAAATACTGTCTTGCGGACAGCCAGTGGAGATTTGATAGATATCAGAGATATTGGGGTGAAGTTTTACTTAGAAAATTCTATTATTGATGTAGCTATGGATGATACGAATGAGATAATTGGGATATTGAAGTTAGATGAGGCGGTAGATTAATCCTTCATTCTAGATCGGTCAAATGCCTTCTGGACTTCCATAAAAATGCCACCGGATGGGATTCTATTTTGAAAGTTGGATCTGATGAAGTTTGTGACTCTAAAAAGTTGATGGTAAGTAGAGGTCTCAACCCTGAAACCGTATTGATGCGTCAGGATGATATTGTGTAAGTTAGTGAAATTTTTAATTCTATTGAGGAAGATTTTTTTTTGATTGTTTTTCCGATACAAGACATGCGGTTTATTGGTCGGTAATAAAGGGGTTGTTGATGGTCTTTATTTGGTTTCGGTATCATAGTTATTATAGTGGGCTTCCAGGACTCAGGAAAGTAATTCATGAGTAGGCATTTATTGCAGGTCTTAGTTAGAAAAGTTATTACATTGATGGCGGAAAGATTTAATAGCAAAGTTACGAATTTTGTCCGGCCCAGGGTTTGTTTACTATTAAGTTTGTGGATAATGTCCATCACTTCAGAAGGGGAGATTGTGAGGGAAACTCTCTCTCTTCCCTCAGTGTGGGGAAGTCGGAAAGAAGACTCGACATTTCTAAAACAATTTATTTACTAGAAATCTATTCTATCTCTCCTCTCCCCCTTCTGAAAGCTTATACTATATATATACATTTACACAGCTTACATTTTTACTCACTCTCTGGACCGTTATACTCCTTTACCATACAACTTATTTCCAACCAATTGTTTGCATCCTTTTACATTTTATTACCAATCAAACAATGATTTAAATATTTTTTCAATTTATATGGTGATGATGTGTTATATATATTTTTTTCATTTTGAGTATGTGATATACATCTTGAAGCTTAAAGAAAATCCCTTCTTACTACTCACATATTTGAATCTTCATTCCTTTGAATTTTGTAAGTAATTTTTATATTTTGATTTGTTGATAATTTTTAGAATTATAGATTTTATTTTTATAAATTTTATCGTTGAAATTTTTTGCATTTTTTAATCATTGAACTCTTTTGTAATTTGGATTTCCCAATTCAGCCTACCAGGAATTATAGATTTTATTTTTATAGATTTTATCGCTGAATTTGTTTGCATCTTTTAATCGTGAACTCTTTTGCAATTTGGATTTCCTAATTCAGCCTACCAAGTCGCAAGGGGGGAAGGTTGGTACCATTAAACTAGTTTAACCCCGCTTAATTGGTCCTCAGCCCGATATTGCTTTTTGACTTGCTGGGTTCCATATTTTCATTTATTTTTCTTTCATTGTTACATTTCTTTCTGGATTTTTGTCTTTTTGAATATTTTGGGTTATTCTTTCATAAATTTTCAGTATATATATATATATATATATATGTGTGTGTGTGTGTCTTAATTTTCATGATCACGTTCTCTTCTTCGGAGGAAGCTTTCTAATAAAAATAATTGTTAAGGACGGAAAAATTCCCCAAGAGGACTATTAGTAAAAAGATCGCGGATAGAACCGCCCCAAGGTGGGGGGGGGAGGGAATGTTATTGTCAGGAGAAGATTGGGGTAGGTCTTAATAGAATTTTCAACTATTTCAGTGTGATCGTCATCTTCAGGATCTTCGTCGACCATGAAAGACTCTTCAAGGGATATCGCAAAAAGATTGGCTTTATCATTGTTATATCTTTGTTATAAACGAGGCCTTGGTCTCCCATGAGAGGGGGGATGACTATGGGGGAGTAGTTATTGAATTTGACGTGTTTATGTATGGAATTATCTTCTACAGAGGCAATTTGAAGGCTGTTGATGATAATGTTGTTTTCAATGAGGAGGAGTTCTTTTTTATTTAATTTCTCTTTGCATTTTATTGAGAAGAGATTTATGGGGGGGATATCTGGTTTCTTGCCACAATTTTCTTTGTCTATTTTTTTCAATTATTTTGTTTTTTGTAGAGGGAAGATGGTTGTAGGGTTTGAGAGAATTACTTTAAATTTACTGGCTTGGTTTATTGCAGAATTTATTGAAGTGATTAGGGAGGAAATGAAGTTATTGATATCACTAATGTTACTGACTGTGGGGTTTCCAGGGATGGAGTGGTGGATTTCTTTGTTGATATGCTTCCCAATTAGTGAATTGATAGGTACTTGGTGTTGGGGGGGGAGTGAAGTTTTGGATATCCACATTGAAGTGTACTGGTTCATGGTCACTTGAAATATCTGGTTTTGTTTCAACGGTAATATTTTCTGATCCGGATGAGAGGCAAAAGTCCAGAGAGGCATGATTAAATCTAGCACAGGAAGCTATCCAAGTGGGAGAGGAAGGTGCGAAAATTTTAATATTAGTACTATTGATGAAATTATATAGTTGTCTGCCCCAGTATTGTCAAAGGATGTTCGACTCCAAGAGTGATGTTTGGAATTAAAATCGCCAATAATTAAACATTGGGATCTATTGCGGAATACTTTCCTCAAGTCAGAGATGTAGTTGGGGAGGGGGTACGTTTAGTGGAAGGTCTATAAATAGAGCAGATGGCGAGGTGGCTATTATTTAGGTTGATGATAATTGTGGTGTGTTCAAAAGCAGTAGTACTAATATTAATTCTATGATGGGCTATAGAATTTTTGATAATGATGGAGATATCTCCTCCTCTGTGTGTGAGGTGGTCAGATCTATGTGTAGTATAATTAGTGAAGTTTAGGGAATCACAGGGCCTGAGAAAAATTTCCTGGAGTCAAATAATGTCTGAGTTATTGTTTCGAATAGTATTTTCCAATTCTGGGATATGGGCGTGAAGTCCGTCAGCATTCCAAGAAATGATAAATAATTTATAATTTTTTTATTGCAATTAATCATTTATAAGAGAAGTCAATGCCAAGAAGATTGACGCAAGCCATGAATTTATCGGCTTTTGTCATTTTGGAGTAAGAGATTTGGATGCAGGATTTAATTGTGGTAAACATTTCTTGAACCTGTGGGTTTTTTAGTTGGGCAGACAACGTTGATAAGTTATTTGAGGTAGGTAGTGGAGTTAGAGGGATAGGGATGTAGGTGGTAAGCACTGCTGGCTTTGGTGTGGAAGACTGTGTTTGTTGCACTTGGATCTGGGCGGCTTTCTGCCTCAATCTTTCTTCCCACTCGTTGATAACAGGAGGGATGGCAATGACTGGAGGTTGAATAAGAGTTTTAATTTCGGGTTCAGTTTCTGTTTTTTTTTTTTTTTTCTTTTGGGCACTCAAGGAAGTTGGCTGGTCAGCATCAATGTGACAACATTTAGGAGGTTCATCAATAGGTTTTTTACAAAGTTTAGTGAGGTGTTCATCGACACATTTCAGGCATCTGTGTGTGTGTGTGGGAGGTCTATTATAGTGTTGGGAGTAGTGAAAAAAAAACTTGGCGTATGTACCACTGTGGGGGTCCGATTTTTATTTTTATAGAGCAAATTTCGGATATATTGTAGATTTCTTGATTGGATTCAGATTTTGGGAGGGAAACTAGGAAGAGAGGCATCGGGAGTCCAGAGAGTATATTTAGTATGACGAAGCATTCTTTGGCCTTAAAATTTTTGACTGCTAGATCGTTTATTATTTCATCAACTGGCATGTCAACAGGCATACCTCTAATAACCTTTATTACTTTATCAATTGGTATTTGATAGGTAAAAGCTGATAAATTATGGTGTTCAACATATCTTCTAATGGTGATGTATGCGGCTGGCGTTTGTGGGAAAATTTTGAAACTTGTGCCAATGAGGCGAGCAGAAAGTTTGATTTTACTTTCCACCGATATTCAATATTTTTCAGCAACCACTTAAGGTAACCTATACCTTTAAATGCTTTAATTTTCGCATTTTTTATTTTCTTGCTGAAAATTAAAAGGCGCATCTGTGATTTTTCATAAGTATTATTTATGAAAATTTGATCAATAGCACTTGCTATAATTGATGTTTAATATTATAAGGAAGCGAGCCACGTTAAGGAAAATATCTTTATTTGCGTTTTTCTCAAATAATGATATTGAAAATATTCTTAAATCTCAAATAAAGATATTCTTAAGACTGGTGATCAGGTTAAAAGAGGTTGTTTTTTCCTATGCATTTAATGTAATACTTTTCTAATAAATTCTCACAAATTTTAGGTATATAACAATATTTGTGTAGTGATTAAGGAAATTTTGAGTCAAATTTTTTTTAAAAAAATGTAATTTAATTTAATTCAATTTTTAAAATTATTATAATGTTCAGTCTATAGCATATTATGTATATTTATAAGAACACTGCAATTAGAATTTTAAAGGCTATTGATTTTATGCAAGATGCCCTAAAGATAAGTACACGATTCATAAATGTAAGTACAGCTATTGATAATACAGCCTTTAAATACAGCTATTAATTTCGCACACATAATTATTTATAAATATGGACGTTACTTTCTTCACATAAACAGGTACATAAATATACAGAAATCTCGATTATAAAATTTAACTTCCATTGCTTTTAATTTTAAAAAGTGAGGATTACTTAAAACATGACATAAAACAAGTTCTTTTTGTTGAAGACGTCACAACTGATTTTATAATGTGAGTTCGAGAAAGTTGGGGCTTATGACGCCTAAGCAGGCCATGCTGCAACAAACTATATGTGGCTGTGACTAAACGAAAGAAAATTTGAAGAAAATGAATAAAAAAATAGTTGACAATATGGATGGCTGAAAATAGAGGGTAGAGTTGCTAGGCTATCCGGGGCACGTATCACTAAAGTAACCTCAAGGTCATGATTCATAATTATTGTACTTCCTTAAAAAAGGTAAGCTTCTGAGGCTTGCTATCAATATAATCATTATTTCTCAACTGAAATTGATTGTTACATTTAACTAATAGAAATTAGTAAAATGAAAATAATTTTGATCTATTTTTGTTCTTCATTTTAGCTGCTGTTAACAGTGTTTTTCCGCCTTCTTCTCTTTCTTCATTTGTAACAAGCAATCAAAAAACTAAAATGGCTTTTATAAACGAAGTGTCATCCATTGCTGCTGGCATTCGTCTTCATGCTTGGTACAGCAAGAAAGCAGGAAAATTTATGTTTGACGGTTAGTATGCCCATGTTCTCTCTTTTCAAATGAAGTACGAATCTGAATGGCGATTAAAGTCTTCCTTCATAATGACGCTTGCATAATATCTAAATAAACGTGGTGCAGCTCAGTTATTTCTGTAAGGATGTTTAAGACTTCCGTCTACCCGCCAATTTGATTTTGTGAATCTTGTATTATTTCTATGGAATTCTTACAACCACCATAACTCTATACTATTTTATCTATTTAAATTTTCAAAAGCGCATCCGATACAGCAAAAAAAAAAAAAAAAAAAAAAAAAAAAAAAATGAACATTTCTGCGGAATTACACCACTCCTTCCGATCACAATTTTTGAAATTATTTTTATCCTTATTTTAACGAAGCGTTAGGGGATTTTCCGGTTTTTAAAAATATTTTCAAAAATTGGAGAGAAAATGTAATTCCGCAGAAATTTTCACTATTTTTTTCTCTTTCGGATATACTTTTTTGCTTTTATATAGATATAGTATATATTTGTGGGTAGTAGAAATTACATAGGATTAACATTACATTCACGAAATCAAAATGGTTGGTAGATGGGAGCCTCAATGTGTTTCAATATATTTTCAACCAGAAATGATGCTTTTCACACAATATGCATAACACTAAAAGAAGTGGTGATATTTAAGTAATTTATTAACCATTTAGCTTCTTTAATTATTGTTTTAAGTATTACAAAAACGATATTCTGAAAATAGATTTGCTATATTGTGATTTTAGCAATTAAATAAAAAATAATAAAACAAGAGGTAAATAATGTAGAAAGTTTTATGTGATAAGTTTTAAGATAATAATGAAAAAAAAAAATGCTGTACATTTGACAAATAATATCCCAATAAAGTGTTATTTAAAATATTTTCACATTTTTTTCTAACTAGTGTTTTTACCAGTGATTTTTTTTTTTTTTGCCTTTTATCTGCGTGTTACTGATTATGTAATTTAAGCAGTTAATTCTGGATGAATTTGCACTAGGATAACACAAGTACACTGAAGGGCCATTGAATTAAGGGATAGCAAGTTAATAACGAGTTGGGCTTTTTCTGACCTTGATAACGGCAGCTACGCAACGAGACATATATCCAACAAGTTTACGTTCCACAGGAATGGCTTATCAAATATCGGCTAGAGTTGTCCATAATTCAGTAAAGGTCGCTGGTGATGTGTGTTGCGCTTTCACGCCTTTATACAAAACATCCTAAAGGTGCACAATAGGATTTAAATCTCGGTTTTCTAAATGACCAATTTTCGACAGAGAAGTCAGCGAATGCTCATCCAACCAGATAGTAGTCAAACGGGATCTGTGAGAGGTACAGTTGTCTTACTGGAATGCTAGATTTCCATGCGCAGAATAGTAGAACTTAAATGAATGGAGGTGATCGTCCAGAAATTCTATGTACCGAATCGCGTTAACAGAGATTGGTATAAGCACCAAAGATATCCTTCTCTCAAAAACTGTCAAGAGAAAAGACTCCAGTCCATGATTGAGCCCTGATCTTGAACAGTCTTAAACTGGCATGCAGGATCCATAGCTTCATGAGCTTGAGACCATATTCTCAGCCTCCCATCGACGTAAGTCGTCAGAATCTAGATTCATCACTCCATGCTACTCGTTTTCTCTTGCCCAGGTAAGAAGTGCAACTCAGTTGCAATGGTACTCTCTTGGGTATATGGCGCTCGAAGCCCGTACGGAAAAGGGAGAGTTGCACAATCCGTTTACTGATTGTACGACTGGCGCTCAGATTCATCTACATACAATATGGCTGACTACCTAATTCCACACTCGTTCAAGGTTATAATTATCCCTTGCAATTAGCCCGATCGTTAGTTTTTTCATTCCATCCGCGTATTTTCGAGATTCTCTTGACACTGTCGACCTTGAAAATCCTAGTTTTCCAACGATTTCTAAAATTGAATGGTCCATGCGTCAATGGCTTGCTATTAGTCTGCGATTAAAGTCGCCTAAATCAAAAGTTTCACCCATACTGACAGTTTAAATGACTGACTAACAACAACCATAGTTCTAGCTATATATGTAGTTACCACAGTGCCCTCACGTGCGCATAAATGAGGCGCATCTCTATGTAGTTTGCATAGAATTGTCAATCCTTAATTCAGAGGTACTTCAGTGTATTTTGTAAATTTGAAACACAGTAAATGTAAGAGAACAGGAGCTTAAATGTGAGGAGATGTAGTTTTGCCGATGAGTCGAGAAGTTGACTCACTCAAGGTGTGATTGGCTGTCAAGTAAATTGAGTGGGAGATATTCTAGGAGAATGTTTTTTGGTCTTCTTGTTGAGTTATTTTGGGTATATTTTTTTAAAATTTTCTTGAGGGAATTATTATTAGTATTGTCATTGTTGAAGAATTTTCTTGATATTTTGACCGCGAATAGTTTTACTGAACTAATAAGACTTGAATATACAGCTCCATTTGAGAATCCCCGACTACGAGCTCGTGATCATGATCACTCGGTTACCGCGACTGTCGATTATATGATTTATACATAACCATCTTTTATTTGTAAATGAAGAATCTTATTCCTGCAAAGTTTGCCCAATGAGACTTATAAAGAATGAGTATTCATATAAAAGGGGATGTGTCAAGCAACTTCTTTGAATGTATTACATTCTGATTTGTTAACTCCCTTTTTGCTACCAGGAAATTAGGCATTGGTTTAAATGAACTAACTGAATCCCGTAATTGGTTACTTTAATTTTAAATAAGAAAGCTTATTATTTTCTCCGTTATACAAATCCACACCTTTGATTGTATAATTTCAAATTTTTTCGTTGCTTCTCTGGTGAGTAGAAATAGCTATAAGCATATTCGGGAACAAAATATGAATTAGTGGATTTTATATAAAATTTTAAATGCGCAACATTTAACTCATGTTTAGCTTTTTCGCTTTCCTCTCCTCCGCTTTCACTAAGAATTCCGTTACATAAAGCATAGCTCTGGCGCATATTACATTGCATGATATAAAAGTTCCTATACTTTTGACAAGTTATTATTCTCCATAGATTTATTCGGAGATTGTAACATTTATTCATTTGTTGATTCTACTAAAATGCATAATGAAATACTTTTATAAAACTTTTGTTAGGGTTTATTTTAATATTTCTCACGTGCGATAAAATGGTTACTCCAACTGGTAAACTTATAAAATATAAGGTCTCGAATAATATTGTTTAATCGTATATTTTTCTTCAGTGTTAGTGAGGAATATAATTCAAGGAAATACAAAGAATTTAATCACTTTTCTATAGTTTCAATAAGCACAAGGATATTCAAAATTCATTGTAAGCAATAAAATATACCATGAAAATTTCAAAACGGAGGCTGTTTAATATAAATTCCCTTTTCGTTTTGTTTTTTAATACATAATTACCTTATCACATTCTTTATTTTAGTTGGACGGATAATGAAAGAAACTTTACCAAAAGTTAGTGAAGATTTGCATGAAGAGTTTAATGCTACTAAGGAGAAAATACAGGATTTAAGGGGTAAGAAATTTTGATGTGTACAAATGTTATTTCACATCAGTGTATTATTTGTTTGTACATTCTAAATTGTAGAATTGCATATAACACATAAAAATAATTACGAAACAAGAATCCTGTATTTCTTCATCATAAGGCGAACCCTTAATTTCAGTTTAAAAATTTACTCTTAATTTATTAATTTCTAAAAATAAATATATTTTAAGTTGACTTAAAATATCATTAAATGTGTAATTGAATCGTAAGGTAAAAAATTCTAAACAACAGCTGTTAAAGCCAGAAGCGCCATCTATGTAAATTTGTGTAGTTTTGTTATGTGTTCCGTTTATTAGATACCACGCTCATAAAATTTGTTTAATCAGCTTTCCCACGGTCGTAAATCTGCCAATATAATTCCTATTAGATTCTGTGTCTATAGTTGGAATTCCTTAGAATCCCCATTCCTGTGCCACGTGTTCTATTACATCTATTGTAAAAAAATCCCTACCATATTACCTATAGAACAGCAAAAAAGCCCGCTCTAAGGCTCTTACTCTTATGCTTTTCTGACTTTTTGTACTGTTTATCAAACGGCGGAGTTGTGTATCTCCCGCCGTGTGAAATTGCTCTATCTCTCCGCGTCAATAAAATAAATAGTTCAACTTGAACTTGGCTTCGACTGGTTTTCAAGGAAATAGTAATGCTAAAAGAAAGGCATTATATAATACACACACACATACACATATAGTGGCAAATATTTCGAGGCATCCAATTAATATTTAAAATCGTTTCTTATCAAGTTCATATCACATTCATACAATTATATCAAAAATCATCTTACAGACCTCTGCTTTCGCTAAGGACAACGTCTTGTCTGCGAAACTGTCTGGGCGAGCAGTGTATGATTTTCCGCTTCAGCAAGAGCTGTACCGTCAATCAAGTACAGAGTATAATATTTCAAGAATAAAGTAACAATATATATATATATATATATATATATATATATATATATATATATAAGAGCCATGACGTCACAACTCCTGCCCCGTTAAGATCTTTTTACGTTAGTAAAAAGCATTTCCAGAGAGTTTTACACGTTTATGAAATTACATTATATGCATACTAATGAAATAAAGTAAACATATGCAAATACAATGTGTTCACATATACAAAAAAATTATTTCCTAGAAATTATTACTTTAAATACATCATTTTCACATATAAATTTCCTTTTAAAATAGTCTACTTAAGCAATCATCTGTGCTGATAGCCCAAGTACCAATAATTTATGCTGATAACTTAAGCAAGTAAGGCCAATCAAATATACATTTACAGCATCACTAATCTTCCCCGCAACCAAAACAAAGTACAGAGTATACGAATATATTCATGAGTATACGAATATATACTCATGAAGCATTTTACACATACATATGAAAAGTATGACTCACAATCATCTTCTAAAAATATCTGCAATACAAATATTCAGAAAATACTCACAACATAAATTAACTTTTAATTATGTAACATTATGACTAAGTTCATTAGGATTTTCATACCAAGACATTCAGTTATGGATCATTAATATTAATTTATTTATTTGTAAATGTTTTCAAAGCTGTACATTGTATTTTACTATCAGAGATTTAGAAAAGTTATTTACTGTCAAAGAATTGTTTACATTCTCAGCTCTACTTGAAATTCCATCATCATCACTGAAATAATAAACAAGCTTGAACGTTTTGATAATTTACCATCTGAATCATTTCTCATAGAAGAATTTTCAACTTAAGAAAATTTTCATTAGCAATTTTACCTACACTTAGTTTCAATATCTATTAAAATTACATTATATGAAGTCTTATAAATGGTAAATTTAGAAATAAAGCTTATACGAACATGTTGGTATTATAAAAACTAAAATTAGATAATAATATAGATTAAATGGAGTTTCAAGACCGTCCTTTCAATGTTTAAAGTAATGAGTAATTAATTCATTACATTTTTTATTAATTATTACTGAACCCTTCTCATTATCTAAAACTATTTCTCTTTCACTCAACTCTGAATTACAAAGAATATTTTATGGCTTTTCGCTGTCTGTCAATCTATTTCGGTCATTTATTTTATTCAAATAATCTAACAATTTTCTCTCTGCATCGAAATAGAGTCAATTTTCTTCATCTTCATTATTTGCAGTAAATTCACGTTTTTCTTTTTTGTTCATCAAACAGTGCACAACAATCTGATGTTCTGCATCTTTTAAGAAGTCAATTATATCATTTTCTTCACAATTAAGATCTTCATATTTTAATGGCGTATTGCTTCAATTTTCGATTCAAAAAGTTCTCCAAACATATTTTCAACGAGAAAGTAGCCTTCAATGCCTCAAGTGTTCTAGAACAATAAATTAATTATTTATAAATATTGCAGAAAATTTTTGTTAAGGCTCTCACTGAATAATATTCTTTTAGTAACAGTAATCCCATCTAAACTAGAAGTTCTTAAAGTGTAATATGAGTACCTTTATGAACGAATGACTGATAGGGAGTAGATGCAGATGAATGAGAAGTTACCCGAGGTCTATATTTCAAATTTCTTTTAAAAAAACATCCTTCATATTTCATAAATACAGAGAGTAATGGAGGGATGCATTTTTAGGAGAAAATAGTAAGTAGGGTAATAATTACTTTCAAGCCAGAAAAAGTAAATGTGTTATTACAATGGAGATAGTTAAAGTGGTAACTCTCCATGTTATGTAGAACTTTATTTTACACTGCTTATTTTACTCATGTTATTATGTTTTAGCACAAAGAATAAATGTATACTTGATAAAAAAAATCTATTGGAACAGTTGAGAGAAATAGTTAATTATTTTACTTAATAAGGTTTTCGTATTATTTTATTTACGATTTTGAATATAAAACAAACAAATTATTTTCCTTATAATAAATATTCGAGTGTTTGCTTGTAACAGAAAATTAAGGAAGTTTTATGTGTTTTGGGAATATATTGATCAAAGAATACACTAGCTTTTTTTTCTGATTTAAAAGGTGTGAGTAAGATGAGTCCGCGAATTGTTCGCAGATAACTGCCAAAGGAAACGATATGACTCTTCTAACGAATTTCTTCTCCATTGTTGAGAAGAAAAGGACAACTTTTTAGATTCGATTGCCACAGGTGTCGAAACCTGAATGTTGCATTTCACACCAGATATCCCAAGCTGTCAAATTCAAACAAATGCAGTCTGCCGGTATAGTCATAGCAGCTGTTATTTGGGATCGAAAGGGTGTATTATTAATCCACTTTATGGTTTTTGGGGCCCAATGAATACATTGGCTGAGTGAATCTGTTGAGAAACTGTCGGTTACGAGGCCAAACGAATTTGTGGAGAAATCATCAGTATGTGCCTGAACTGTCGGAGTCTGTACGAAGTTTTACTTTGTAGATTTGCCCGTAATACCAACTAGTAGCTGATGAGCTGAATTGTTTAGAAATTGCTGTGAGAGACTGTTATTACAAGTGCTGTTTTGTAAGTGGTTGTGTTGCTGACCTGAGCAAGGGCTGCATTTGCTCATGTTGTGTCGCTAATATGTATAAGCACTACGTTTCCTGTTTGTGCAGTTAATTTTTCCAAGTTTTGATACCTGTGTGTCGTCCTGTCCCGAATATTTATGAATTAAGCATCATTAACCATAATCATTCGCGATGAATTGATTTCACTCGTACACCCTTTTGTCTACCACTTTAAATATGAAATATTTTAAAATATATCTTTTAGTTAAAGTATTGTTTTATGGCGTTTTTACAATGTCAAGCAGAAGATCTGCTATTTTAGTGTTGTTTGAGCAAGGAAAACGATAAAGTGAAATCATTCGTTTGCTTATTGTGCCACGGCAAACAGTGTCTGATGCAATCTGCCGTTCCAAAGAGCTTGGCAATGATGGTCGACGTCCAGGAAGTGGACGAAAACGTACAGTGAACACTTCAAAGAATCATAAGGCCATCAAAAAGTGAGTTCAAAGAAATCCGAGGGTTTCCATGAGAAAAATCGCTTGTGACATTTAAATAAGTGACCGATCAGTGCGGTGAGCTTGAACTCGAAACCTTGCAAGATTCAAAAAGTTCAGCTTCTCACTGAAAAACAAACAAACTCGTTTGGTTTCAAAAATGTAGAAAACTTTTGAGGAGGGCCGCAAGTCAGCGGTATGAAAGATTCATTTTCACTGACGAAGAACTCTTTATAGTCCAACAATTTCACAACTCTCATAGTGATAGGATCTGGTCTGTAGACACCTCGGCAATTGTTGAATATCGTCAGTATCCAGAGTCAGTCATAGTTCGTGGTGGTATTTGTGCTAGCAGCTAAACACCTCTGGTTTTTGTGGATGAGAGCGTTAAAACATATTAAAAAGTGTATCAGTGGGATATTCTAGAAGATATTGTACTTCTGTTGGCCAAAAAGCACACTCCTGGACGTTTCAACAAGATTCCACCCCAGTTCATAAGGCCGAAAAGACACAAGAGTGGTGCAAAGTGCATTTTTCGGACATGATATCATCTGCAGAATGGCCACCCTACTCGCCAGATTTCAATCTCATGGATTGCAATGTATGGTTCATTTTGGAGACTAGAGCCTAGACTGAACCACACAAAAGTTTGGACTCTCTAAAGCAATCACTTCGGCAGAAATGGGATAGATTAAAGGTAGAAGACTTACGGCCTTTTGCTGAAAATTTCACTAAGCGTTTGCACAACACTACAAAAGGCGGCCACTTTGAAACCGATTAAATTTATTTATAAGTAAAAGTTACTCTTCTTCTTATTATTTATATTTTGTTAATTAATTTATTTTTAATAAAATTATATTGAAAATTATTTTTCCGGGTTTTTTTTTTGTCTCACCTTGTTTTTTTTATATAAATAAATAAGTTTTTGAGAAAAATCTCAGAAAAATTATTAAAAAATAATCTCAAAATCATCCCATATAGTAGAAGGGGAAGCAGTCTTCTGATTACTACAAAATTAAATATTTATAATTTTTGTTAATTTGATAGATAAAATATTAATGAGAAGATAAAATATTAATCTTCTGCTTTTCAATTAACTTTTTAACTGGGGGTTCTAAATTAGTCAAGCTAAGTCGGAGCGGTGAGCCAACCCCCCCCTTTGAAAGTTGATTTTTAAATTTATATTTTCTTATTATCGCCATAGATGAAAATTCCGCTTCACATAAATATGTTGGTGCTAAGGAGATTAACATTTTCATTGTTTTCTCGTGTAGAGATAGCTATTCATTTTCCATTTTAATCCCAAATTCATCTGTAGACACTGATGGAAAAGTAATTTGTAACATATCTGAACTAATCTTAAGGAAGGACTCATACTCTCTGTTACTTAAATTTAATTTACTACTGCCATGTGTCTTAAAGTATTTCTTTGTCAAAAAGCTCCCTTCACACGTGTTCAAAAATAAAATGATGAGCTTATGTAGTAAGATTATCAAGAATATTGCTGATGTGTGCTGATAGAAACTCATATTTTATGGGAATATAAAAACAGTCAAGATATTTTTTGCGCTCAATTGATGAAGCCGATTTAAAAATGTGAAAGGCCAAAGTTATGTCCATTTTAAAGGCTCTTTCAATATATAATAAAACGCAAACGATTGCAAATCAATATTAAAAAATGTTTGGAAATTTTGTTTAGTGAATAATTTGAATAATTATCAATTGTATACATAAAAATTAAAGAAGTTATGTCATTCAATTGAATTCGATAATTATCAGTCACAGTTAGAACTAGAATCTATTACACAAAATTCCAAGGATGAATTTGGGACTTTACGGAAAAATGACATTTTTTGTGGAATGTTGGATATACAGAGTTAACTGTTGAATAATGTATAGTTTTCTTCATAACTGATCATTGTTTTAAAAATTTATTTTTAGATGAATTACTGAAGAAAGTCACAGAAAATATTGAAAAAGACGATAAGCAGATTTACTATCAAAAAGTACTTTTAATAAGTTTGATAAATTATAACGAATATGTAAAAATGTTAAAGGTAAGTAAGATATAAAATTCTACAGATTCTTAAAATCTTTAATCAACTAATTAATTAAATTAATTTTTATTTCAACTTTTTTTAGTCAACTTACCTTTTTTAATATATTTTTATAGGAGAATATCGACGAAGTTGCCGTTCAAACATATAAATTAGACTATACTTTTGCCATTCAAATAAAAGATATAAATTCAGATTTGAAGAGTGGAGTATTTAATAAAGTAGAAAGAGTTTACGTAAGTTTTATGAAATATTTATACGTCGAATGGATTCTAAAATGTATATATATGAGGGTAATCTCAACAGTAAGGTTTCCTAATTTCCTATTCCATGCAACGAAAGTTTATTTTTAATAATATTTACATCATTTTAAAGCTTGAATATTTATCTATTTTTCTACATAGTTGTCATTTCGGTCGATGCATTTTTGTAAGCGCTGTGGCACTTATTAAATACTCATCCTATCCCACCTCGCCCCTTATCGTTGAGAGAGAGTTGAACCACATCTTTCACCTCGTCTGCGAATGCGCGTTTAGACCAAATGTTCCTTCGACTTAGGAAACAGATAATATCCACTGGATGATTAGTCTGAATTGTAGGGTAGGACAATGATGATGTCCTGAACTAACTGTTGTAGGAGACCGACGGTTTGATGGGCGAAGTGGAGGCAATTTTTTTTTAATAACGTCGCACTGGAAGCAACACGAGGGTTATTGGTGATGGACCTCGTAATTTTGAACCACGGTCAAGTGACGAGGACGATACTTGAGCTGGCACCCCCCTCTCCTAACATCCACACCACGCAAACGGGAGGACTTTGGGCCCCGAACAGATTTAACGTGCATCAGCCCCGGCTACACGGCGGGTCTTTGGCGGCCAAGGATCGAACCCGCGACTGAACGAAAACCGTCGGCCGCTAGTCCAAGACCTTGACCTCTAGGCTACCGCGGCCCAGGAGGCAATTGTTATCGTCGAGAATGCTTATGCTCTTGCTCAACATTCCAGTCTTACGGTCCTGAATCACCCGTTCAGTGTCTCACACTGCCTGTAAGTATTCAATGGAACCCCAAAAACCATTAAATGGATTAATAATACACCTTTTCGATCCCAAATAACAGCTGCTATGACTATATCGGCCGACTGCATTTGTTTGAATTTGACAGCTTGGGATATCTGGTGTGAAATGAAACGTTCAGGTTTCGACACTCGGGACAATCGAATCTAAAAAGTTGTCATTTTCGTCTCAACAATGGCAAAGAAATTCGTCAGAGGAGTCAGATCGTTTCCTTTGGCAGTTATCTGCAAGCAATTCGCGGACTCATCTTACTCACACCTTCCAAAATTACAACTTTTCCGTCAAAATTTTGACATCCATTCATGACTCTCCGCTCACCATATTGTCGATTGGTGATCAATTTCAATAGGATTAACGGCTTTTATATTCAAAAACCGAATAACTTCGCACTTGGTGGTAACTTCAATAGAGAGCTGTCAAGCCAAGATTGAGCTTCCCAGGGAGGTGCATGACTGCTCGTTTGGGGTGGGGCATATAACAAACAGAACTGTATAGCTAACAACCAATCGAACAATTTCCTTGTGTCCGAAGCGCTTAAGAATCTCATTTTTGGGATCATTCTCATACATAAAAAAAGGCAACTTATCATTCTTTTTCTCCTTCCTTTTCGTGGTGGGTGCGGTAGCCTAATGGTCATGGTCGTGGACTCGTGGCTAAGGATTTCTGACAAGTCGTGAGTTCGAGCCTTGATGCCTGTAAAGAACCACTATGTAGCCGGAGTGATGCACATTAAAATCTGTAGAGGCTCAAAGTCCTCCTGTTGGAGAAGAACGGAAATTAGGAGAGGGAGGTGACAGCTCAAGTGTCGTCCTCGTCACTTGACAAATGTTCAAAATTAAGAGGTCCGTCTCCAATAGCCCTCGTGTTGTTTCGTTTGCGACGTTAATAAAACTAAACCATTCTTTTTTTTCGAATAGTATCAAATTAAAAATTAAAACAATATGGAATTTTAATCAGATCAGATTATTTTTTCTGTACTCAGATAAAAACTCATAAATGGACAGTCATACAGAAAATGGGATATCCTTAGTAATCTTCGCAATTCTCATCTTAACTGAATAAAATTTATATCAATGTTGATATAGCCTGAATGGATCTAAATTATAAGGTAAATTGATTGCTTCATTAATTTATAGACCACAGCGAATTAACATCAAAATTTTTTGACTCATTATGGATGCAGTTTTTCTTCGCGTATCGAATTTCTTTCTCATTTTGAAATCAGCCTAAATTTCAAATTTCGTAAAATTATGCGTTAAATCTTTTGATATATGTTGAGATATGTGGATTTAAATAATGGTCTTCTAACGTTAAATAAGCTAGTCAAACATTTAACAATGTAAAGTTATATTCTTGATATCTTTCAAAGAAAATTATACTAATTCATCGAAAAATTTCCCAAAATCTAAGAAATATTTTTAGAAATTGAAAGTTATATTAATACAAAATATGAATTATTAAATACATTTACGAAGAAAGTTGATTTAAGTTTTTAGATATTATATACAATAAATTTTAGAAAGCCTCTTAAGTCTTAAATTTCATGAACCACTTTCAATACGAAATGTGGCTATTAAATAATGAGACTGACGCTGCTACAGAAGCACGCAAATTCCAAACGCTAGCGACCGACAGCTGTTTAGCGTGAAACTTTCTTTTTCGAATGTAGTGCCTCTCGCTTCTGTTAACAAATCCGTAGTCTTCGTTCTCATTAGTTATTTTTTTTTTTGTTTCACCGGAAAAATGATAAGTGTAACTATAGAGCAATGAATAGTTGTGAAATTTCACATGTGAAATTTGGAAAAACGCTCCTAAAACTTATTTATTAAAGAAGTGTAAGATAATGAATGTTTATCTCATGCACGTGTTTTTTACTGGTTTAAGCATTTTCAAAATGGCCATGAAGGCGTTGAAGATGATTCACTCCCGGGTCATCCTCCCACGTCAAACACGGATGACAATATCAAAAAAAAATCGGTAATCTGGTTCAATCTGATCGTCGGTTAAATATTCGTGCGATTTTTGAAACTGCAGAAATTGACAAAGAATCCTTACGGCAAATTTTACATAACAATTTTAACTTGCTAAAAGTGTGTGTGAAAATGGTGCCTACGAGTGTATATAATACAGATATCGCATTAAAACTGATGAGAAAACATTATTAAAAATTTTATAAATAGCTTGGAGAGAATCGCTTAATCAAAGTAATTTAATCGACTTAACGGTTTCTCCATATATCTTTAGAATTATTCATTAGATTGAACGAAATGTTGAACATGATTACTTAGGAGCTGAATTCTGTGAATACGATATATATCGAGAAAATCAAAAAGTTCTATCGAAGATCATTAAGTAATCCTCTGATATCATAACTTATATCTCAATAAGTTAGAAGATGCCCATCTTATATGCGATGAGAATAGCAACAGTTATTAAGAGTGACCATTTTTTGATGACTGTGTAGAACATATTTTTGATGAAAAGCAGTTATATCACGAGATTATGACTGATAATATTCATACTAATTTTTCTACCTTGAAAAATATAGCTAGTATTTCTTCTTATTTTGATTTTACTTTGAAAATGTAATAATTTGTCTTGTTTTAAATATTATCATCACGAATTCATGCTTTCAATATCATGGCAATAGCAAAACGTAGGCAAAAAAGACAAAAGTATAATTTGGATTAAATCGACAATTTTGTTGTATCGAATTTAGTGAACTTGTAAATTTTTTCATTGTTTAATCCTGCGCTTTTGGGGGCTTAGTAATTAATAACTTATTTTAATCAAATAGTAAAATGTACATTTGTTATTTTGGAAACATTTACATCTAGAAACCACTATAAATATGTGAAAAACATGCTTGATAATCAATAAACGCTAGTCGAAAGAGATTAATTTTAAATCACATTATCATTTTGATATTTTAAAAGTTTTTCATCATTAGAGGAATTATACCTAAATAACAAAATAACTGAGTTCAGAATATAAAACTTAGATGTTAATAAAAGAGATTGAAAGAAATGACAAAGGATTTTCCACCCCCCTGGACCTCAAGTAAACAATGAATAATGATATAGTGTATTATTTCCTTACTAAAGTGATACAATTTATTAAAAACTCTTTTTATTGCAGCCTTTGTACAAAGATCTCGCCAAAACGTGGAAACACATGCAATTGGAAGGACATCTTTTAAATTTTTATATGAATTTATTTCAAGATCTTAAGAAATTCGCTGAGGTATGTATTTTAGTTAACAACTGGCTGAAAAAAATCATGGCGTGTCATACTTTAATTCGTTAATATCTCATCATTGTGGTTTAATATTGATCAAAAAGTTTTGAATAAATAGTGAATGAATAAATATAATTATGTTTTAGGTTTTCGTAACAATTTGCAAGGTTTGTGACGTATTTACTTCATTATTAGCAATCTTTAAGTCTAATTAAGCAGTCAACAAGTTTAAAACTTCAATTGCAGATACGTTAGAAAAGGACAACACACTTTATTATCTATCAAAGAATCTGTAAGATCGCTCTTTCTCTCCCGAATTCCTCTTAAGCCTGTTCATCCTAGTTTTTGTTCAAATAATAGTCTTAGCTTACTAAATCACTTATTCCAATTCAAACACTTCTCAATTACAGCAGATTCAACTCTTATTACTCTGATCTGAAGTCACTTCCAACTACTTTCAATATAAATGCTTAGTTACACTAATTCACTCCAATTTGCAAACATCTATCAGCTTGTCGTTATCAACTGTCTCGCTTCTCTTCCCTTTCAGTTCTATATCGCTTATATATTACTATCTCTAATTATATTCATTACACTTCTTCGTTTCATCTAATTTACCTAATCATGTTTTATTTAGGGTGGTTAGGAGTTGTTATTTTCTGCATTTCGAATTACCAAAAAGTCACCGAGATTAGTGAAGAGAAAAATCGTGAATAGCCCAACGTCACTGGTTTACTAATGTAACAGTTCCAAATAAAAAAAAATCTTTTATAAAAAAAAAAACCCCCACACTTTTTTAAAAGTAAGAAATAGACGCTGACTTTTTTGCAAAAAAAAAAGTTTGGAATTGATAATTTAACGATCAAATACTTTATTATTAAAATGATAGATGCCTAAGAGAAATATATAAATATTCCATCAAATTTTAAAAATAACTGAAAAAATTAGATATGGCCAGAAAATGTTACACAAATGATAAATAAATATGCTTATAAAATTTCCTTTACAATGTGTGCATTTATTTAATAAAAAGAGGGTGATAAATAGTTGAATTATGTATTACAATTTTCTGAGTGGCCGCGGTAGCCTTGTGGTCATGGTTGAAGCTGGTAATTTCCGTCGAGTCACGGGTTCGATCCTTGATGCCACTAAAGACCCGCCGAGTAGCGGGCCTGATACACGTTGAATCTGTCGAGTATTCCTAGTCCTCCCGTTGGCATAGTATGGAAGTTAGAAGAGGGAGGTGTCAGCTTAAGTGTCGTCCTCGTCACTTGACCGAGATTCAAAACCACGACGTCTGATGCCAATATACCTCGAGTTGCTTCTCTGCGTGACGTTAATAAGCAATTGCACAACCACATACATATTTTTGAACTTGAAAAATTTAATTTAAAAAACTTGATAAAGAATTCTTCAAAAACAGCAAAGTTTTTACTCATCAACTGTATTTTACTTTTTCTTCTATATGTCTTGAAATTTCTAAGAATTTCAATACTTACATGACATTTATTCAAAAAAATAATTGAAACCGCTTTCGAAATATTGGATGACAGAATTATAACTGTAGGTTTACAGTGATTTTTAAAGAAAAGGGTATTTTCCCATTATTTTTCCTTTATTCCAATAAGAACATTTCTAAATGAGAGAGAAAAAGTAATAATTAATTATAGAAAAATATCGCATAACTACCTTAAAACATGGGAGCTTGTAAATTGAAAGCAATTTTAAGAAAATGAGGAGAGCATTTTTGTTATTTGCGTTAATAACAAAAAAGAATTGTACATCTGCATTTTTATATTTTTTATAGTGAGTCAAAACTTTTTAGAACTTAAAAAATCATTATTTTAGACCATATGCTATTTTTGTATGGATGAGTCACCAATATTGACTCATTTATTATTTACAGCAAATTCATATGACCTTACATGGAATACGAGTTTTACTTTAATGTCAATTTTCAAATATGACATGTTCCACGACACTTATGCTATGGAATTTTGTGTATACCTCGGCAATATTCTGTTCTTGTACTAGGTATTAATTTTCTTCGCTCTTGGAATGGGACTTTTTGGGTTTGTTTACATTCTGATTCTCGGAAATCCTGGATTAATTCCCGATATATTTATTTCAGTCTTATGTGTTTTACTATTGAATGCTCCTTTTTTTATAATAAAATATTAGAAAGGTACTTGGACTCTATAATCGAATTATGGAGTTACACGTCATATACAATACTCTCCAAGTAGTCGTGGAAGCCGAGTAGTCATGATCGGGAACTTACTGCCACTGTTGTTTCTATTGAGTTGCTGTTTCGAGTCCTGTAGCCACTTAAGACCCGCCATGTTGGAGAGATGATGCACGTTAAAACTTTCGAGGCTTCAAATAATTTCGCTGGCATGGTAAGGAAGTTTGGAGAGGAAATGCCAGTTCAGGTGTCGTCCTTGTCATATGACCGAGATTGAAAGTTACGAGATAGCCCTAGTGTTGCTTTTAAGTGCGATGTTACTAAACCATCTATCCATCAAAAATATTTCTATCCAAGCAAAAAATATATCTCAGAACTATTTTGTACACTCGGCTCTATTCCCATTAATGGGTTCAGTTACACCATAAGTTTACTTAATTTGGATAAAACTTGATCTACCATTATGGAAGGTTTTACTAACTTCTTATTTAAAAAAAATACGAAACCTATTGGTGATGGTACTCGTAATTTTGAGCTTCGATCAAGTGATGAACGTGACATCTGAGCTGGCATCCCCTCTCCAAACTGTCAGAACACATTCTTCTTAGGACTTGGGAGTCTAGCACCACGATTCGACAGAAACAACACTAGCCACGAGCCTGCAACCATGACCACTTCGTTACCGCAGCCATCCTATCACTATCGATATGGTCATTCGAGAAATACATCTTTTTAAACTTTATCAAAATCATACTGAAATAAATTTTTTCAGATAGGGATAATGTAGCCTTTGTTGCCCTATATCCCTCATCAATTCAATTCATATATTCTTCCCTCTAAATTCATTCCGTTAAATTACTCCTTTAGCATTCAGCACTGCAAGAGAAAATTTTAAAAACTTGCGAACTAAAACTTTTTAAAATTCCAATTAAGGTACTAAAGGGGAAAAAATGTATCAATTGAGAACGGAGGATTACTATATATATACTTCGTTATTTTCTTTTAAGATAGCCCTATATGTTCATGTTTGAAGAAAATTTCTTCTTCCATTTTATTTGTTCTGAATTATGTTTAATTCTTTAAAAGATTCTAAAATTTTATTTTGCACCACCTCAAAATTAAACACAAATTACAGACTTTTAAGTATTAATGGACAGTTTTAATAATTACCGGAAGTAGGGAACCTGAAATCTGAAGTATTTCTTCTACTTTTTCGGCGTTTTACGAAAGAAAAAAAAATTAAAAACTTAAATAATAAAGAATATAATTAAAGATTTTAATGTTTAAACACATTTTATATGTACATTTTTCTTCCTTAATACTATTGAATATTTAGAGTAAAATTTACGTTGATTCTATGAAATGATTTAGGGTCATCTTAATTCAATTGCTGATTTAAATTTTTAACAAACTTTTTTCGATTTAACATTGTTAAAATATGATTTTTCAATTTATTTATATATATAATGATAATTGCAAGCATTAATACTCCATCAAGATAATTTCTGATTGACATAGGGCATAAAATGTTAACAGGTGTAATATTTATTCGGATCTCGTGAAATTCAACACAAATAGTTTTTATACGTGTTTTTAAAATAAAACTCTAAAACCTTTTTTTTTTTTTTTTTTTTAAAAAAAAAGCATATTTTTTTTAATGTAATGCTTTTTCGCTATTTTCAATCGCGCCTTTTGATTTGAAATTTAAAATAATGTTTTTATAAAATTTATACTCGTATTTAGACATAAAATAGACACATGGGATTTTGAATTGCATTATTAATATGAAAAAAAAAAAGGAAAATATTTTATTAAAGGTAATCTTTTGAAATTTGATGTACTGATATTTTAGAGTCTTGAATGTGTAAGAGGATTGCAACTACAAATATGAATTTATTCATTTGAGTTTAATATTTTAGAGACGAAAGATGGAAAAATTGTGAAAAATTCCTTCACAGCTCATTAAAACTCCTATAAAATATGAGCTAATTAAAACATAACTTCCAGACTATAACACTCCCAATATTCTTAGGAATGTATTTGAAAAATTAAAATATAACATTTACTATAGGTTTTTCCCCCTAGCATTTCTCACAATATCAAAATTTTCACTTGTTTTTGTTGTTGTTGTTCATATCACTTTGCTGTACAGTATCATCACAGCAAGTCCATGAACCCGTAAATTACGAGTTATGGCAAGGATTTGAGAGTTGCGGTTTCATTAGATCTGAGGATGCTAGGCTTCAGAGGAAGAAAACCGACTTTTTCCTTAACAGATGGCAGCACAATCGCAGATATCCCGGAATTTTAGATCCAGATCAGGGTTCCAGGACAATCCTGATTCAGTACCCCCCAGAGGTATTAATTTGTATGAGGACTTGGAGGACTTTGAGACCGCAACCGTATTTAACATTATTCTTCACCATCACTTATCACAATAACGTATCACTTAATTTTTCCAGTAAAAATCACATTTATCGAAATAATAGCGATATAATTTTATTAACAGTTACGTTTTCTTCATGCCGCGCGAATCCCATTCTGAAAGCTAACAATTATATTTGCTATTTCTACCAAAACATTTGGTTCCGACCGTAGTCGGGTGCTTAATTCTAGATAACTAAACGTTTAATAGAGTACTGACACTTGCCAGTTTTACGAATTCGAGATGTTGCGCTCACAACTCCTTATTCAAAATAGCTTCATAACTATTAAAATGAGTCATTCGAAGCATAGCTGCACGCATCTTACCTTTCGAGATATGCTGTAAGCATCGTCTAACTGTCGAATCTTTAATGATAATGTGTAGAAGTTTGCAACATTCCACAAAATAAGTAGTACATATCTTCACTACTTATTTTGTGTGATGGAACGTCGTATGTGTTATATATATGTGTGTGTGTGTACAAGTGAGGCAAACAAATGCGGAATTTGTACCTTCTTTCCAACAAAGAAACGCTGAATGACAAACTTACGCAACAAAACAAAATACAGCAAGGTTATTTGTCGAGGGCGCACTCTTTTAACATCTCTCAAGAATGCAAAAACTAATTTTTACTACTTTTCTGTTTTTTAATTGAAATATTCTGTAAGTTACGCGAGGGATAACATGTTTGAAATCAAAATATAAAAATATACTTATTTTTAATTCGTAATCTACGAGATGAATGATTAGAATAACAAAGTAACGCTGATTTAAATTTAGTACTGATTAGTTATCTAGTGTTATAAATTTTAATTTGTAAAGAATCTTAATGTTCATCGAAGCTTATTTTTTCAGCGCATAAATGCAATTGAATCAGATGACATATCCGAAGTACCTGAATTCGAAGTTTTTCTGGAGCAAGATCCGAATGAAAGTACACTTTCTATACTTCCGGAGGATGTGAAGAATTTTTCTGAAATTACTTTAGAATGTAAGGTTGGTATATTTTAAATTTCAAGCATTATAATTTCATAACATTTTTGACTGAAATTCACTGAATCATTTATATTAAATAGTAAAAAAAAAAAAAAAAAAAAAAAAAAAAAATTCCAAAGCTAGATTCCTCATGATCAGAAAAGTAAAGCTTATCTCACCTATAGTGAAATATTTTGAATTTCAAGCATTATTATTTTACAACTTTTAGACTGAAATTTTTGGAATCATTTATAAAAAAAATTGTAAGCAATTTTCCAAAGCTTTTTCCTTATGATCATAAAAGTAAAGCGAATCTCACCTGTAGCAAATTATGTCTTTACTGTAACTTCTGTTCTTATCATTAATATAGTTTCAATCAATATAAGTAAAATATATCTTTAGTGGAATCTTAACAACCAAGTTTATTAGTTGATTGATTTTTTTGGAGCTTATAGACTATATTTTGCCAAGCTGCGTCAAACACTCGTTAATAAATTAATAATCAACTATATCATGTAATGGTTGCAACTGCATATCTGTGATCTAGAAGTAAAGTGGAGAAAGGTAAAAAAGATAAGAATTATTTGACAAGTAATGGTCGAAAAAAACGATCGCAAGGTCATCCGGGGGTGCGTCATTCAAGTATCCAAAAGACAGGAAAACCCATGGAAGAAAGAAAATGATTCCAGGGATCGTAAATCCCGCATTTTCCTTAAGAATATACGTCTCTGAGAGGTTTGGCTCATTGAATAACTGTTCAAGAGCTTAAAGGTTATGAATTTGTTCAATGAATTCGTGATATTAAAAAGGAAATATTGCTGTCCCTTAAATCTGTGGAAGTTTCAAACTTTTTATTTAGTGTGGTCATTTTGAGAGATACATGTCTGCTCCGGATATGTTTTCATAAAGTGATTTTGACTTAAAATTTAAAATTGATCGCTTATTAACCAATATGAAATTATAAAGTAACATTATTCTCAAAATAAAATAATTAAAATGATTTTTTCTAGAGAAAAAGTCGACAATTTTTTAATTAAGTATGTCTTTTGGACCTTATTTTTTTCCCTTTCCAATTTTGATTTAGAGTCCTGCTAGTCTTTCAAATGGATTACTAGTAATTACTCGCCATATGAAAACTCGTCATTTGTAGTCAACCAGTTCGACACGTCTGTGAGTTGGCATATCACTTTCCTAACTACTCAACAAGAAGACTCACAAACTGAATTAAATGTGATGCAAGAGGGTTATCCAAATAAATAAATCAAAGTACTCAATTTCTTAAAAATCGAAAGATGATACATTTTTAAAAACCTATAGATTAATATTCATACATCGAACACTATTTTTCGGCACATCGTCGTGTTCATACACTATCCATTTTGAGAATCAAGAGATGAATTTTCTAAACCCTTTGTCATAATAATAATAATTTTTTTTTAAAAAAAAAAATCTCCTAATCGGCACATTTTTTAAGGCTACACTTACCTCATTAATGGTTGAAAAGATTTTTCACTCATAAACGACTTTAGAGAGATGAAAATTTAACGGTTTCAGATCAGGACTGTGAGAAGGGAGGTTGATGATATCGAAACCGAATGAGTCCAAGAGTTGTTTAGTGGTGTTGGCTGTATAGAGATGTGCATTGTAATGCAAAAAACACACTTTTTTCATTCACATTCCCCCTCTTATGTTTCGTATCGCCCACCGTAATTTCTTTATGGTTTCTCAACACAGCTCGGCATTGATTGCTTCCCCCGGAAAAGATTCGATGAGGCGAAGCTCTTTCCCAAAAGACAGATGTTGTGATTTTTCGGGCCGAAACAACGATTTTAATTTTTTTTTTCCTTCACACTTTAACACTCATGACAGCACTTCTCAATATGGTTCATGGCATCATCCAGAAAATTTTTTTTCATTTCGTTAACATCTACAAGAGAAGGAACCGGATTACGCTCCTTAGCTCGGCAGGATTCGGAATCGAGACACTAATTTCAACTTGACGGTACAGCAAGAGTTTTAACCGTCTGAGACAAACATACATGCATTCTACTACCAAGAATTTGATCTTGAATGCAGTGTCACCAAAATTCTTAGGAAAAAAAAATTCTTTTTGAGCTTCAGAGGCTCAATACTCATACTTTCTGGACACTGCTCTTATAGCAGCAACTAATATTCGATACGATTTATTCGGACGAAAAGACAACTGAAGCATAAGAAAATAAAAATGGTTGTCTCAATAAATTATTAATATTATCAAACAGAAAAAAAAAATCGAAATTAATTGCATTTGGAATAGGTTTCATGAATTCGAGTTAATTTGTCAATATTGCACAGTCTAGAGTTTTACCATTCGTTTAGTAAAAAAATTGATTTATAAAAAGTTACATTGTTGTCATACATCAATATTTTTAAGCATGTAAGAATCAACTAACTTGAAACATATGAAATAATTTCTGCTTGGTATATTGGTTCTTTTAAGCCATAATAAAGTTATTATATACTTTCTCAAAAATAAATTTTTAGAGGAATGATTTTATCACTAAATAATGTGCTTTCGTTGTTCCTTATTATTATATGGTTGATCAGCTTTAAAATGTAGGAAAGGTTCACGCAATTAAAAAGCAAGTTCTTTCGGAATAAATCTAAATTTTATTCTAAGGTTCTCCAGCAAGTTTGGTTTGGTTTTATTAACGTTGCACAAGAAGCAACACGAGGGGTATTGGCAACAGACCTCTTAATTTTGAACCTCAGTCAACATCTGATTTGGGACCCCCCTCTCCTAACTTGCATACCATGCCAACGACAACCTGATACTCGATAGATTGAACGTGCATCAGCCTCGGCTACATGGCAGGTCTTTTTGGCATCAAGGCTCGAACCCACGACTCGACGAAAAACCGTCGTTCGTGACCATGACTACTAGGCACCGCGGCCACTCGCCAGAAAGTACACTATAGTTCTCTTCAACAGGAATAATTGACATATAACTATACGAATAACAATTACGTCAGTTCAAAGTTCATACAATCATCGAATACAGAAATTCAAAATACGTAAACATAATATCGCATTGGACCCATATACTGCGAATACACTAACTGATAAGCACACAATGATTTTTTTTTTCTTTCTATATTCATTCTCAAAATATCTTCTAGAACCTTTCCAACTTGAGTACAATATCTAATTTTGTCGCCAAATTTATCGCCATTGTCACACTTACCGATTCAGCATTACTGCTTGGTTTATTTTTACAACGTTTTTCTGAATTTCACTTGGTGCGTGTGTCATCAAATTTTTGATCGTTAATTTAACCAACTTCCCATCAAGCTAGAGCTTTGAAATTTTGGGAATCGTACGTACTCGCCTAACAATGCAATATTTAGACATTTGCGATAAGTTTTAATTAATATTTTCTTTAATAATGCAGTTTAGCCCAATCACTTGGCACGATTTCAAAAATTTTCACCAAACTTGGCAGTTTTTTTTTTTTTTTT
>BMAW01106253.1:29991-71640 GCA_019974015.1 Nephila pilipes | reverse complement strand
ATTTTTTTTTTTTTTTTTTAAATGTTCAACGTAAAGTCCGTAAAACGGAACAGGGTAGCCACATTTAGCAAAATATTGCCAAGCAATTCTTGTCGCCAAGGGTGGTTGGGTAAAAATGCATTCCATCCATTTAATTTACCGGATGAATTAATTTTAGTTAGTTTTAACGTTTTTATGTATTTCACTAGGTGTGTATCTGTCTGTGTATTACTGTGTCATCAAGTTTTCTATCGTTAATTTAACCAACTTCCCATCAAGCTAGAGCTCTGAAATTTTGGGAACTGTTTTTACTTGCCTAACAATGCAATATTTAGATATTTGCGTCCAGTTTTAACTAATATTTCAATAATTTTTTTAATAAACTTTGCCGCCATATAAAAACGTTGTTTTTAAAAACGTTGATTTTTAATTCGAATTATTTCCTTATCTGTAAGACTATCTTTCCAGCCACTATAGTTGTTCTGTAGGGAGGACAACAAAGTTCAAAATGTTTATAGTAGTTATTTTGTTGGATGTGATTTGATATCACACTCTAAATTTTTTTCATAAATATGTTTTCTTTCCCTTCTCAGGAATATTGCACTTTCTACTGTAGCATGGGAATTTTAGTACCTTGTGACAGGAAAATAGGTATCGTCATGTATAACAATTCATGTTATGGTTTTTCAAGCAAAGATGCCATGGATTCTTTTAGAAAACAACCTGCCAAATATGTTGCTTCTGTGATAGACCATATGATCAAAATACCTCAGCTTATTTTTACCCTGCAAAAAGAAGAAAATTTTGATTTTCCAGTAATCGTAAGTTGTGATTTTTTTTAATGATGAAAATTTAGTATAAAAAGAATGTGAGAAATTATATATATATATATAGGATGGGTTTCCTGAATTTGGTTACACACACACAACATTAAACTATCTGTATTTCTTCTGAATTTGCATTATAATGCAATCAGTAAAATTTTTGAGTGTGTTCTCGTATGATATAAAAAATTAGTTAATTTGAAACGTAAAATCTTAAATTTAACTTTTACTAATTTTAATTTCAGTAAATTAAAAAAAAAAAATGAACAATTTTCATTAAAATTGTAGATTTTGAAGAGCTTCGATTACTTCAAAAGAAAGACGTAACTACAAATACTTATTTGTTTATCAGCCCTTGTAAAGCAAAATATTTTATGTGTTCTCTAGCATATCGTGGCCAATATGTCCAATGATTGTTTACTAACATCACACTTAGAAACAATACGAAGGCTATTGGGGACTTTTGAACCTCGGTTAAGAGACAAAGGTGGCTGAGCTGCCTCCACCTCTCCAAACTTCTACTAATAGCCAGAGAGAACTTGGAAGTTTTACATATTTAATGTGCATAGTCCCGTTACACGGCCGGTTTATAGTGGCACCTTAACTAAAATGAAACAGCCGGCCGCGAGCTCATGATTACAGGCTACCGCAGCTCCCGGCGATGTTACATAGAATCGCAGAGAAAAAGAAATCCATGTTCCGATTTCAATAAAACTAATCGTGCGGTTGCTTTTACTGATGCAAGGATCATATTCAGCTAAGCTGCGAACACCAGTTAATTTATAGGAGTCAAGTACACGTTCTAGTTACAAGTTCCGACATCAATAGCAGAATTACAAGTTCCGACACCAATAGCAGAATTACAAGTTCCGACACCAATAGCAGAATTACAAGTTCCGACACCAATAGCAACTGTATTTATCTAGTGCACGTGAATTTAAAATTTAATTCTAGCACATCGCATGAAGTAATATTAATAATGGTTTTTTTTTACATAAACCTCAAATGCAAATTAGTATGCGTCAACCGAAAGTGATTGACGCCAAAATAAAGATGTTTCTTTATCAACAATACAGTGAATAAGAAACCCATTTTTATATCTCTAGTCGAGTTTTATAAATTCTATATCACTGTTTTAAAATATTCAATATTTTTTTTAAAAAATTAATTTCTTGCAAAAATATTATATTTTTTTAATCTAATTATCGAATTGGATACTGTGAGTATTAAATAGATTTAATATAGATTCACACTTCAATACTCCAAAGGAAATGTGCATATAGACTTTTTTTGTATACCTAAAAAATTAATTAAGGTACTTAGTCCTAAACTATTTTTTTTTATTTGTTGCTTTTAATCACTAACAGAAATAAATGTTTGGCAGTTTGATATCATGCCTCTAACAATTAATGGATTTATTTTTATGACCAACCAAATTCTCTTGTTTCTTTGTGCTTTAGACTAGTTTCCTCACTCTTTGGACTGGTTCATTTAGGAAATTAAATTTTAAATCCTACTTTATTAGTTCTTTATAGCAGTCAATAAGATGAAGTCGCAAGGCTAGTTTTTCCAAGCCTTTGGATAATAATCTTTTATTTCTTCAGCAAATGGATCCAACAATCCTAACTATTGGATGTGGTTATTAACCCTTTACACTTCACCTAGTTACGCTTATGGTATACCAGCTACTCCAGCATTATATTAGTTACAAGAGAACATATATAAATATGGTTGCTGCAATAAAACAAAATATTTATTATTTGGCTACCTTGTATAAAATCAGTTCAAGTTTACAAATTTTCAACAAAATAAAAAATTTTATGTTTTGAAATTTGTCATGGTGTGATAATTTTGGAAACAAACACCCATGTGCATGTGGGGTTTCCAGAGGCAACTATAACAAAATTCACTATTTTCACATCCTTTTTCTATAGCAGCAATAAAAACACACATCAATTTACACCAAAGTGCTCAAGTAAGTAAAAGCCTTGGGTCGCAGTTGCAGCAAAAATGGATTTAAAGTCGCATTTACGACAATCATTGAATGCAAGGGGGTTAAAGTTTCCATAAAATAATATATATTGTAGGTAATAAGAAATATTAAAGAAATGAAGAATTTATAAGTGTATTGAAAGTGCATAACACATTTTCATTTACTTCATATTTTAAAATGTATCTATCATTTTATGAACAAAAATATGAGCCCAGTATTTTAAATTATTATGTATATTGAAAATATTGTTTTATATTTCAGAATAACAGCAAAACAAAGCAAAAGCTTCCATCATTTATTAAAGATAGAAGTGTCCAAACTGCTGTACATCCAATAGAGGAAAATATAGACTATACATATAACTGGAATCAGTGGAGTTTAAGAAAACAAGCTTTAAAATATGTAAGATAAATAGTTTTGATTTTACATTACTTCTTTAAATCTTTATTTTTGTAAATTTTAATAAGATTTTTTATTAATCTTTTTAGGCCGATCTCGCACACAAGAAAACTCATTCTACACAAACAGATCTCAGTCATTTTAGAAGAGAAAATTTTAGTCAAGTTTATTTACCAAAGTAATTGCATTCTCTTTTCATACGAAGTCAATTAAAAGGATATTAAGCTATAGACCTCTCAACGTATTAAAAAATGTGAAATATATTTTTGAATTCTTAAATTAATAATAAGTGTAAATATAAAATATTGCCAATGAAAACCAATGTATTCATAAAATAATATGCTTTATAAGTTAAACTTATCAGAATCCCTAAATATATTTTTTTAAAAAAATGTGATGATGCGAAATATGGTATGTACAGGGAGAAAATAGCCAAATATTATTTAATATAAAAATGTGTAAAGCTAATATATCTTGGAGTTGCAACAGTTTAAAGGTCTGGCATAAAATTCTATGAATATCAACATTTAAATCACGGGCTAAAATTGCAAGTTTCCCTGAAGGTAATAAAACACAATAATGAGATTTATAACCCTTTAAATTCAAAAGGGCTTCAGTCCTTATGAAGCTTGATGTGTAGTAAATGACAGTGAAGGTTTTAGGTACAAGACCCAAGTCTAACTAAGCTACATCAAACATTTGTTTAAAATATGACAGAATTTTTTTAAATCACATTAAGGTAAAATGATAGATAAAATACAAGGTAAAATGTCAAGGTTAAAATCTGAAATATTATATCAAAAGCTAATATATATGAAAAAAGCAAACAAGTTTCAGAGGTTTTACCACCATTAAGTCAAACAAGTTAAAACAGATATATTAAAAAAAGGTGGCACAGTGTCCAACATTTCTTTTGACCATGATACAAAAATTATGAAATTCATCACTATTAGCTTTACACAATTCTAGAATTATTTTAATTAAAACTCAACAAAGGAGTTGCAATACTCTAGTAGTCAAGGTTACAAGCTCTTGGGTGAATGGTTATGAATGAATCAAGACATTGAAGACAGTTGAGTAAAATAACTAAGGTTGATGCATGTTAAATTAAATTGAGCTTTAAAGGGCAGTTGCATAGTGAGTTAAGAGATAGAAGTACTAGTTCAGATGTCACCTCATTGAAACTTTAAATTATAACATTCATCATTAACAGCCATTTTCGATGTTAGTGATTTTCCCTATGAAGGGGGAGAGAGTAGTTGACTTTAGTAGGTCTGAAGAAAAATTGACTGGCCACTTTTTACTGTACCTCAACCAACTAGGCTAAAAGAGATATCTCATTAAGACTACTTAATAATGCATTTTAATTTCTGGCATTGTTGTTGCAGAGAATGGCTGCATAGCTCTAATTGTCCCTTCAGAGATTTTGGGTAGAGCGAAAATGGCCATGCCTCTTACAAAAACACAGGACATAATCTTTGTTATGGTTGGATAGCTGAAAGTGATAAACTAGCTATTGGTCCCGAGCCTTCCAACTGGGGCTGGAATTGACACCTGCTAAAATGGACATCTGATGCGAGGGTATTCTTGGTTCCCACGAGAAATAGACTCTGTAAGGTCAAAGTTTATGAGAAACAGAAATGTTGCTTGCCCTATCTCATGAGTCTAGATGTCTTTAATGAGCACCTTGTCTAGATGTGAGGGGGATACCACTAACAAACTTGCTAAGTGTGCTAATATCGCCTTGATATTATTTCAAACAAATAAAAAATTAATATAAGCACTTAATATTTTATAATTAGCAATTTTCAGTTCAGCCCACTCTCTCTTATATTAACTAGACATATGTTATAACTCCTTTTATAATAATTTCTGAATTCAGTTTTTGAGTACTAATAATTTAGCATAAAAATTCAATGTAAAATATGATTAAAAATCTAATTACAAAAACAAAATATCATTTTGCATAAGTTAATAAATATTTTTTATTACTCTTACAACAAAATTAATTGAAAAAAGGTATTGGTTAATTGGCTTCAGCAATTAATGACTTTTTTTTTTCTAAACTTAGAGACAACTGTACACAAACTAAGAGGGATGCAAGTACAACTATTACAAGAACTGGTCTTCCAGAATTATATATGAGAACAAGAAAGACATTTTTTGAATGGAGTTAATACAGTAATCTCAAAATTATTTATCAATCTATGATTCTGCCAATTTTTAGAACTTTTTAATAAATAATCTTTTGTCCCACATGATCACACGTTAAAAAATTAAATATAATTTTTTTTAAAAACAAATGTCTTAATTTTTCAGTAAAGAATTTTTCCCAATCATTTTTTGTTCAGTGGAGATTATACTTCAAAAGGAAGGGGGGGGGGACTTTTAACTTCAATTCCAACAAGAAAAAAATATTTATCTGATTAGATAAAAAAAAAAATAGTGAATATTTTACATGGACGTAACAAAAGTAAAGCAATCATAAATTACATTTTTAAGATTGAAATAATAATTAACATAAAAACTTCGTGATTCTGAAAGAGTAATAACTTAAAAGAATTTTTTTTTCAACAAGTCTTAAATCAATATTAGAAATATGCTCTAAAAATGCTAAAAAAGGACAAAATATTTAACAGTCCCCTCCATTTTTTTTTTTTTTTTTTATCAATGAATCAATTACAGAATCACGAAAAATCAAAAATGCATATGCAGTAAATTGATTTCTAAAAATTAGGCTGAAATGTAAGAGATGACTTGGTTTTAACAAATTAAATTAATAACTTGATTCAAAATTTACTATATCAATTGATAAAAAAATACCATAAAAAAAAAAAAAAAAAACTTGTATTAGACTTATTCCATTTTTTTTTTATTATTTTATACCACCAAAACTCAAAAGTATAACAGATAAATACCCCTCCCAAATTTTACATATTTTTGCAATACTCAAGATAATTTGCTATGTTCAAATAAATTATGATTAAATAATCTCTAAAGAAGATGGTAACAAAAATAAAATGAAAAACACAAAAACTAATAATAAATCACAGCATTTATGTACACTATAATACATTTTGTGGCAATCAAAAAGCAAGATACAGTTCACCAATCAGCACTATTATTTGCCAAGTAATCTCTCCTGCCAATATTCGACGCCTGTTTATTTTGCATAGCTTCCAATTTTGGACAATCTGTAATTCTATGTCCAAGACCACCACAATATGAGCAACCTCTCTCATCTGCAAAAAGAAAATATAATATCATTAAAAGTATAATTGTTCACATTCTATTCAACTATTCAAAAATAAATCTATTTTTGACAGTATACTAAGTATATTGTTTCCTACACATTAATCGCAAGACTGTTTAACACAGTTTAAGTTTTTCATTTTAATTAGTAAATTTGAATTTAATTTAATTCAATTGATTTGATTCATAACAAAAACAAATTAAATTTAAACTAATGAAATCTGAGTTTTCATATAGCTTATAAAATAATTTTTGAACTTATTCAATTAATGCAAAAGCATAAAAATGGAAGGAAATTGTATAGTTTACAAGATTCTACTTTTCTTTAACCAATGATTCTTGCTTTTCATAAAAACATTTCTTATTGTGTTAAGAAATTAAAAATCAGGCGATACACATACAAACTGAGGAATTACTATTTTACATTCAAATCTAATTACAAATAAAGTGATGTTTTGACAAGTGAAGGATGAAGAAGTGACATTTTTACCTCCAAGATCAAGATATTTCTCATTTTCAGATTGCAATGCTGCCAGGAATGGTGGTACTTTCTGTTTAGCTTCCATTAAAAGATGTTTCATGTCCAGTAACACAGATTCATCTAGAAATTAAAACAGAATTTAGAATAAATTAAAGAATAAAATTAAGAGTATCAGTAATTATTTAATTAATCTTTTTCAAACTAATCTTGTTAAGATTTATAAGAACATTCAAGATATATAAAATCTCAAAATAACAATACATGCAAAATGAAAGAAAATTTGAGGTAATTTTTAAAAGTTTAATAGAACTTAAATAATATTGTTTTAAAAATAAAATTTAAAAAATGAAAAATTGTCAAAATTTCTTAAAAATACATATATAGTTGCTCAATATTTTATATAAAGAAAATTAGATAGTTATATTTTTTTATTTCTTTTGGCAAAACAAGAACATTTACACATAATTCACAAATAACTAGGAGAAAGAAGGGTAAAACAGGCAAGTCCCCCCCTACAGCTGGTGCTGCTACCTCATGGTTTACATATGAAATAGGAACAATCATTTATGCCAAACAGTGTGCTGTTAATTTCTATTTAAGAACAATGCTTTTTTGCAATATTTATGTTTTTCAACCAAAAAATTTAGTTTGAGCATAATTTCAATACATTTTCTCATTAACAAGAATAATGTTAATATAATTCTACAAATTTTATTATAATAAGAACTCATTTTCATAATTTCTATTGTGTTGTGATGAGCAGGTCGAATTACAGAACAAAATACTGAAAAAGTCTGAATACAGAAATATCGCAATTAAATTCTTTAACATAAGTATGACTATTTCATTTTATTTAAAAATACTGTTCTTATATATATATTGTTCTTATATATAATAGTATTTTTATAAAAATACTATTCTTATTTCATTTTATTTAAAAATACTATTTTATTTAAAAATACTTAATAAGTGTGTTATTTGAACACTTTTTAAATTTGAAAAATTGAAATTTCATTTTATTACTATTACAATGTAAATTCTGTATTTAAATTCAGGCTTCGTTTTCTTAATGTTTCATATACCCAAAATAGACATACACATAGAAAAAAAAAATCTAAGAAAAGTTTTTTTTTTTTTTTTAAGGTGAGGGTTTCCTTGTTTTTTTTTTTTTTTTTTTTTTTTTTTTTTACAAATGAAAACATTTTAATTACAAGTACTAAAATGCAAAGGTTTTAATTGAAAATACATACCACAAGCTTTGTTAATGAATGTGGTAGCTATTCCTTTCTTTCCAGATCGTCCAGTTCTCCCAATACGATGAACTATGAAGAGAAAAACATTTTAAAATTCTTTCCTTAGAGATAATCTACAAAATGTTGAAAATTTTCTAATGCAAGGAATTACAAGAGTTCTACAATAAATTTATTTTAAAAATGTTGTTATTGGAATATATCATAATACTATTTTAATTCATGATATAAATTTTCTGCTCCTTAATCAGTGTAAGGTTTTGATATACTATAACATATCAATTTTTGAAAGGAACAATTACATTTAGTGAGTATGAGCAACTATGCATAAAAAGTAATGAGTATTGAAAATTGATAATGAAACAAATTATATAATATAAATCAATTTTCCTATAATATAAGCATGTTGATCATGATTTAGAAACATATTTTCATCAAAGCATTAAGTAAGAGTTATATTTTTGTTGTAGTAGAAACAAAACAGCATGGGAACACTACAAGCCACATAAATAATATACAGATTTTCACAAAACTTAAAATAAAATTTTTACTTTTAACACTTATGTTTCGATTGTTTTATCTTACATATATTGTAAAATTCATTACAGAAAAAAATAATTTAAAAGCCTATTAGTGCAATAAGTGTTTCTTAAAGATCATAATTTAGTGATGGATCACTCTGAAACTAGCTTACATTTTGGTCTGATCCTGTGTTTAGAAAAAAAAAAAGCAGGAAAGGCAATGATTTTTTTTCCCAGTAAAGAAATATTCTACACTTACATGAATTTCATACATCCTTGTTATGTTGATGCACACATCCATTACAAGATTGTTTAATACTTACACATGCTAATATATTTAACAAAATAAGAATAAAAATGTTTTAAAGAATCATTACCGTAATTTTCTATATCTTCCGGCATATCATAATTAATGACATGTTGAATGTTTTCAAAATCCAAACCCTTGGATGCAACATCTGTAGCAACTAGTACATCTTTTTCCCCCTTTCTGAAAGCTTCCACAGCACGAGAACGTTCTTCTTGATCTATACACAGATTTAGTAATAAAATATACAATGATCATTAAACAAACTATTTGAAAATAATTGTTTGCATTTTATTATATAATAAATATGATATTGCTTTAAAATTTTTAAAGTGAAATGTTAAAAGCCATCATATTGTTAGCAGAGTTTTTTTTTTTTTTTTTTTTTAAAAAAAACTGTACCACTATTTGGGTTTATTTAACTGGTTTTATCAAATAAAACTATAATAAAAGCAAAAAGTTGCTTTCTTGAATATAAACTTTTAAAATTATATTATAATACAAAAATATATATTACAATTGCAAAACCTATTAGAAAACAATACATTATGTAACAGTACTAAAATGTGGTGGAATATTTTAAAAATCTTAACTAAAATGAAGATTTTACCTTTTCCACCATGAATAGCCACAGCTTCCACATTTTTTAGTAGCAAATATTCATGAATAGCATCTACATCTTGCTTCTTTTCAGCAAATATCAAAACCTGATGAAACACAAATTTTTCAGAAAAAACGGCATACAAATTACAAGAAAGTTTGGAAGTAAACAATTTTGTTCTAATGCTCATATTCATAAGAACTATTAGCATCTACATAGATAAAAAAGATTTAACAAGAAAATATTTAATGGCATTAAAATTAGGAATATTCCAATATGATAATGTTCTGTTCTGTATTATTATGATTCTGTATTATTTTCATGATATTGTCAATGATAAATTTGTAAAAATAGGCTGTAGAAAAACACAGATAAAATATTTTTCATAAAACTACATTTCAAATGCTATTGTAATCTGTTTTTACATGTCAATGTAATTTGTATGTATGTTGCAAAATATTTCGCCACATATCACTTACTGATGATTTTAATCATCTGAATGAAGATGAAATTACAGAAGAACATCACACACACACGCACACACACACACACACATAAATATATATATATATATATATATATACACGACTGTGTAAAACAATCACACAACAAATTGATTAAGCAACATAATTAAAATTTTAATGATAAGTTTTAGGATTATGAATAACAAAAAATGTTTTTATTTTTTGCTTCTTGTAGCCAAATGCTTATAAAATGTACTGCTTTGAAAAATTATATCTGATAAATAAGTACATAAACATACAATTTGTTTCCCAGTAGGAAATAAAATGATTTACATACAACATTTTAAATTATTTCTTAAATAATAAACTTAACAAATAATTTTATTGTATTCAAATTTTACAAACAACTTCTCTGTTCTTTATTAATACTTAGAAAAACAATAAAAGTATTTAAAATACTACAGTAAATTATGAGTATTTATATGCTTAGTTTCAACACATAAATTATTTAGAAAATTCCCACACACATACATATTTCAATAAAAGTATTATCTTGAGAAATAATAAATTTTAAAAACATGGAACTTGGTCAATTTGAAGAAATTTTTTTAATGTTAAATAAAAATATTTGTATATAATAATAGAAATAAAATCAAAGAAACTTACAGGAGGAGCTGTTTTACTTAATGTATCCAACAAATGTACAATTTTTGCTTCCTGTTTCACATATTCTACTTCTTGTATAACATCAGCGCTAGCAGCCCCAGCTCGCCCAACATTAACAGTAACAGGTTTCACAAGGGCACTTCTAGCAAAATTCTGTATTTTTTTGGGCATGGTAGCTGAAAAGAGCAGAGTTTGTCTTTGGCCCTGGAAAAAAGTGGGTGAAAAAAATGCCTAATTCATGATCCTTTCAAAACTTGCGATTATTATTAAATGACAGTGAATATTTTATAATTCACTGTCATTTCATAATTTTAACAATATAAAATAAATATTAAACCTTTACCTTAAAATAGGAAAATATAGTCCTCACATCTTCTTCAAAACCCATATCAATCATCCTATCAGCTTCATCTAAGCATAAGTATCGACAAACTTTTAAATTGACCATTTTTTTGTCCAACATGTCCATTAATCTTCCTGGTGTAGCAACCATTATATGCACTCCTCTAAAAGACAGAATAAATATACACATACAGTTTTTAGGAAATCTACAAATAATAAAAAATTATTTTAAAAAGAGTTTTTATATAATTAGCATTTCCTTTTTCAAAAGTTGGAATTATTTCAAAAATGTTATAAAAATAAAATACAAAATTTGAAAAATATAAGGTACTATTAAAACTAAAAAATTAATTTGTTTAATGCTAAAGTGCATAAATCTTTCATAAAATTATACTCAGAAAACTGATAATTGAATATTTATCAGATATATAAATAGGAATCCAGTAATAAATGCCATACATTATTTTAAATAAATTAGCTTACCTTAATTCTTGATTGACTGATTATATTTATATCACATTAGAAGCAACACAAGGGCTATTAATGACGGATGTCATGATTTTGAAACTCAGTCAAGTGATGAGAATGACAAATGAGCTGGCACCTCCCTCTCTCAACTTCCACACCATGCTAATGGGAGCCTCAACAGATGTAACATGCATTAGCCTGGATACACATCGGGTCTTTAGTGGAATCAAGGCTCAAACCCATGACGTGAAGAAAACCACTGAGCACAAATCCACAACCGTGATTACTAGCACCTTGATTCTTATAAACAAACTTTAAGCATAAAAATTTTCACTTTACTATAACTTTCTAAAGTTTCATTTGTATAACAGAAATACTGACTCTTTGTTCTGTAAGTCAACTCATAATATTTATAGATATTTGATATGAAATTCAATTTACAAAAATAAGACATATTTATTTCAATAGATAAAATTTGATTACTAAAGAAGACAGTCATTCTATAATTAAAATTGTATATTACTTTTTTATGACTTCAAGTTGATCTCGAACTGATGTTCCTCCAATACACAGGCAGCATCGCAAATCAGGTAATCCTTCATTTGATAAACACTGGCCGTAATAGGATAGAATTTCATAAGTTTGCTTTGCAAGTTCTCGCTGAAAATTTTCAAAAAATTAATATAATTGTTACATTTAAAAATTTACTTTACAAAAGTAAAATTAATTATACAAGAAATGTCACACATGCAGAATATTTCTTCGGAGAAGTCAGATTTTAAATCTTTTAACATTCATACTTTACACAAAACTTAAAAATAAATAAATAATAACCAATAAGAAAGGTTTGCAACAGATAGACTCCTTCAAGTGTGTTACAGCCATATATGAAAATTTTTCTCACAATACAAATCACAAGATTAATAATCAAACAATACACCATTTTTCTTAACACATTTTAGTTATAAGGAGTGGAAATATTTAAACTTGTAAATATATAAATAATAGAAAATAAATTATTTTATCAAGTAATACATTCAAAATAAAAACAACTATATTTACAATAGTATCACACAAGAAACTTATTTTTCCTCTTTCCGAGTGAGTGATATAGTGATCCCAAGTTTATGGCACTAAAGCCAAATCAGGCTAAATTGTGTGTGTGTCATCCCCCCCACCCAGAAATTAAACATTTTAAGATATAAAACAAGTTATTTTCTCCTTAAGACAAATGAATGCTTGAAGGTAATAAAATATGTTAATAGATAGCATAATTTATAATCTCATTTATAACCTCAGTAAACAATCTTGATTTTAAATGTTATTATTTCTAGAGTTAGAAGTCGAATTTTAAAAAGAAGTTAAGTAATTTATGTATACATTGTTATAAATAAAATTTATTATTTCTCACACAAATTATATCATACATAACACTTAGTCACAAATGAAAAAACATAAAATTATCTTTTAAATTTTTTTCATTTATTATTATTATTTTGATGTTGAATAAAATCTATTTGAGAAATATTAATAAGAACAGTTTAAAAAAAAAAAAAACCATATAAAAATAATCTATAGCATTTTCCAATAAAATACAAATATTTAACAGCAAATACTCTTACAGATGGACAAATAATTAAACCATATGGTCCTTCCTCTTGAAGGAAAGGTAAATGCTTCTCCTGTTCCATAGCAAACATAATTATAGGAAGTACAAAAACTAGAGTTTTTCCAGAACCAGTGAAAGCAATTCCAATCATATCCCGACCAGACAGACTGAAAATAACAAACAAAAATTATTTATCATTGTTAAAAAATTTGAAATAATAAAATTAATCCCAAATTAATACGGAACAATATTTACTTTCCAACTAGTAAAATACATTATTAAAACAGAAAATCCACTTATTAGTATTTAAAAAATGTGCAGATATTTTAAATGATGAAATATTTACAGTTAATTAAAATGCTTTCACATATAACACACTTTAACATATTTATTTAAGTTACCATAATAACATATAAAAAGAAAACTTACACCGCGGGTAAGCCTTGCATTTGAATTGGTGTGGGTTTAGTGATACCTTTTTTCTTCAAACCCTGGATAATTCCTTTCGGGAATTTCATTTCCTACAATACAAGTTTCAATGATTAAACTACTTTACAGAGACAAAGTAACTAAAAAAAAATGAAACAAAGATAAATTATTTTGTAAATAATAAAGACTAAGTCACATTACATAAAAGCCTTTAAATAAAAAAGGAGATGGAAAGATGTGTAATAGCATGTACATATAGTATCCTAAAATTAATATTTATATACAAAACAAATTATTTAAAAAAACTGTACAATTTAATTGTTATTTCATCAAAGTTCAGAATCGAAGAAAAAAAATATTTACTCTTTCCTTTCTAAAGCTTTTAAATTTAATGCATTTTCTTTTTTAATTTTTAGAACACTATTTGTCATGATAAAAGTGTGGATATAATACTCTAACAATGCATTTTTTTTTTTTTTTTTGGAAAATTTTTTGGCAATTATTCATAAAGATAAATTTATTTATTTTTATAAATATATTTTTGATTACATATAAAATACTTTTCCCTCCCTTTTTAGTTTCTCAAAGCTCTCAAATTTAAGGACATTAAATTCATCAATTATGTTTAAGTATAAATGAAGCTTATGATTAATCATTAATTACTTGATTTAAGAGATTAAAGATTTGTTAAATAAACATGTTAGTTTAACTCTAATTAGTTTAAAGTGTTATGTTGTAAATCAAAAATTAGATTTTAAAATCTATATACAAGTTTACAAATTTGATTAAGAATTTATTATAATACATATCTTTAAGCAAATTAATTTCGATGATGAACTGCATAGCACAAAGAAATTTCACTTAAAAAACAAATACACTAATATGAATATATTGAAATGGATGCTACAAGCTTAAAATTCAGAAAAAGTATCTTTTAAAATTTACTTTTATACAAATCTTTCAAAAAATTCAAATAGCTAAGAGACAAATAAAAAAGATTTAAATATGTTTTATTAAATTGTTTGGAATTTTTATGAATAAGCTTAAACTTCTTAAGTACAATATAATAAAAATGAATACATAAGAATTAAAACACAAGTTTTTAGACAATAAAACAATAATACAGTTAGCAGAAACAAGAAAATTAAAATTAACCTTGAAAGTCTTGATCGGGGGTACTATGTCTTCTCCTTCAACTAAAATTCGATATTTGCGACGCACTCTTTCATGGCGTTTTTCAGACATTTCCAAAATGTAACGAGGTGGCCTCCATCTGAAATATATTATTATACTAAATTTTAAAAACAAATTATTTCAAGTTGCAACAGATAGCACATACTTTTAAATATTTTATTATTATTACAAAACAAGTAAATAAAATTACATCAAAAATTGATATACCAGCAAAACAGTGTAAAAATAATAAAACAACTTTAAATGGCCCTTTTTTTTCTGATATAAAATTTTGATTCATGTTACAGTTAGATTATTGAAATAATACATAAAAATACATGTAAATATATATATATATATAACTAAACATTTTACATAATACAACTAAAACAAGTAACATAAGTTAAATTAATTTCTTTTAAGAAATATAGCAATCATTATTAATAATAATTGTTGCTACATAGTGTTTTAAAGCTACAAAAACTGTTAAAGAAAGAAAATTGATTCAAATGAGAATGTTTTTAAAATAAAAATAAAATAAAAATATTAATACATAAATTTAAAATAATATAAACAAAACTACAAGTTAACTAAAAATATAGTTAAAATTACCCTGTTTTGATAGGTTCTTCATATTGAATACCCTTGGCTAATTCAGCAACACCCATCAAAGCTACATAAAAATTATTTAAAATTCATTATATATATATATACATATTATCATACAAAATACACAAACATACTTTCTTATGAACAAAAAAGGAATGAAAAATAAATTCAAAGTAATGGAAGAATTAAAAACAAACCTCTTTTTTCTGCAACGCTTTCTAAAATTTTCTCTTCCTCTTTCAGTTGCTTCTCTAAAGCACTTTCTTTACGAGCTTTATAAATAAATGGAGAAACATCAATATTACATTAAACATTAGCTGAAATAATAAAGTTTTATTCTTAACAACTTAAAGGAAAAAAATCAAATACCTTACCTTCTGCCTTTTTCTTTAATTCATTATGTTGATCTAAAAGGCTTACATTATTCTTTCTACCAAAATCATCTTCAAACTCATCTGTCTCAACATCTGTACTTGATTTGTACTTCTCTTTTTCCTGTAGTACAGCTAAACGTCCCAATCGTTGCAGCTTTAAATATATTATACTTAGTAAGTGAAATCCTAATTTAAGTAAAATTTTAACAATATAAAAATATTTAGAACAGATATATATTGTCCCCATTAGCAAATTTTTTGAGTTTACGACCAAGTAAGGTCAACAAGATAGTGATTATATAACTTTTAATTTTCTTCACCGGATTATTTAAAATATGATTTTCTGCTTATCAGATTAATAATTATTTACTTACAGCAATTTCATATTTAAATACACGTCTATAAATTGTTACAAAACCTAGCAATGTAGGAAAGCAAAAAATGTGAAAATCGTTGACATTTTTATTTGCTCTCAGTTTGTAGGGAATCCCATTTCCCAAAATTTATCTATTAAAATACACTTAAACATGAGTGAATGAATAAATTTTTTTAATACCTAAATAGATCCTTTTGAAAACAATCAAAACCTTCACTTATCATAATAATTTTCAGAAATTTCTCAATAATAGCAAATACCAATGATATTCCAGAAAACTACGATTCACTAAATAACTAAATAAAAACTAATGAAGACTATTTCAGAGATACTTAGACCATTAGATAGAAATTACAACAAAATGGCAAACTAAAAAGTAACCAATATTTAGTTAATAATCAGTGAATGCAAGGGTTGCCAGAATTCATTTATGTCTCCTAGAAAAGGTACTCATAAAGGTATATCCATCCTAGTCAAATCAGAGATGATTTTGTCAATTAGGAACAATATCACATTTGAGTCTAACAATGAAATATTTAAAATATAATAAGCTTCAGAATATAAGTTAATTTTTAAAAGTCTATTCATATTCAAAAATCAGTTTAGGTGAAGTATTGTGCACACCTTGGCAAATGATGATTTTTGTACTCCTTAGCACCTGATATTTCACTTTAACCTAAGGTGACCAGATGTCCTGCTTTTAGTAGGACAGTCCCAATTTCTAACAATTTATCCCGCATCCTGCAGAGTTTTAAGAAAGTCCTGATTTTTAGAAAGAATGCACGACAAGCTGGGGAATGACAGGAGAACGGGAAGAGAATGTATGGTTTTTGGCTTCCCTGTAGCTATTACACCAGGATATGAGTTTATATTATTTTTATAAATTTTATGATGTTAAACTTTAATAATAAAAATAATTGTTAAGAACTGAAGATCAGGAACTGCTTATCAAAGTTTGCATTGATCAGTTGCTAGAATACGACCACCATTGTTTGGACTTAATGAATAGTGGCATTTTTTGGCATTGACAGCGACGAAAACATTTTGTAGCAGTAAAATGAAGAGATAATACTTAGTACACTTTCACAGATTTTAACACTTTGTACACTTTCACAGATTTTATTCTTATGGAGACATTTTCCTCTAGTGATCTAGCATCACTTGGAACATTGTTGCAAAGGAACTACATCTCATACAAAAATTGGAAACGGAAGGGAATTTTAGAGAGGAGAAGGGTCAGGATGTAGAGTTTGTTGGTCATCCTTGAAGTAACGCCTTCACATATTGAGTTTTGTAAGTGTCTCTCATACGATACACATCATACTGCATTCTAGTTAAACAAGTGGTGTCAACATATCAGCTGTTCAGATGGTTTAGGTAAGTAATTTATTTAGGTACTAAATTTTTAATCAAGATCCCCACCCCCTCTGGCAAGGTGTCCCGCTTTTCGAATGTTAAAATCTGGTCATTTTATTTTAACCCCAAAGTCTATTCAATGGAAAGTAGCATTTAATCATTTATTTTCAAAAATATACATATTTAATTAATTCTATGGGGTTATGCATATAGTTTTAATTTAAATCAACATTCACAGGTGTAAAAATAAATTAGAACCTTTAGTTGAGGAATGTTCATTAAAAATAGTATTTGAGATATTCCAATTGATATTCAATTTTTCAACTTAAATTAGTACTCCTTTTTTATTTATTTATTTTTTATTGAAGACATAAAATGCATTTTGGGCACAAATAGAAGCATTTGGATTATCTCTTTCCCTAAATATTTGACTTGATATTAAGAAATATTTGTTTTATTTATTTCCTGATTTCATCCTTTATTAAATTTATGTAGTTAAAATTAGTTAATTTCAATTGCTATCATTCTTAAAGCCCTCTTTAAAAAACAAAAGAGAGTTACACATATAAAAAGAAAGAGAGAAAAATGGTAGTTATATTTATTGGACCTTAAAGAACTAAATAAAACACAAACTTTAAAAATATGTATCACTCTAAAAAGATAATGATGCATAACTAAAGATGAGGCATGAAATTAAAAATAACAATTAAATATAGCAAAAAAAAAAAATTAGTCTTTTAGGATTTCACATTAATTAAATTAAATAAGAATTTATATGTTAGAGGGCAGTTATGTTAAATGTTTTTATCATTTATTGAGATATTTTGGAATACTCTAGAAGCAAAAAAAAGGTTATAGCATTCAGCAGCTGGATCAACGAAATTTTTACAATCTTTTATGGTGAATTGTTTGACATCAACTTATAAGTGAAAGATTTATGTCTAATCTTTAAAGTAAAAAAAATGTAAGTACCCTTTCTTTCTATTGTCATCATAAAAGCAAATATGGAATTGATAAGAAGTAGCAACAATGAACGAGTAAGTGAATGTTGGTGTTTACAACGCAAGAGCTAAATCTGGTTATGCAAAACGGAACATTTGTTCAAACTATAGTCTAGACACAAAAAATAGTAAGAAAAAATTTGGAAGGTTGAAAACAGAGAGGACTGCCAAGGTATACCAAGAGTACATCATTACATGTTTACAAAACACAAAACTGGAAAGAAACCAGAACCCCAGGCCCACGAGAAAGAAAAAGATCACAAGGGTACAAATGGTGTCAAACTAGCTTGTAATTCGAACGCCAGGCCAAAGGCTACAAAAATGGAGATGGGCACTGCCAGATGGGCTTTTTAACTAAATCCTTAAATTTAGGGTGACAAAAATTCTAGAAAATAAAATTAAACTAAATAACATTTTTCCAAATTCAGGCACAATGTATTATGATAAGTTGTTCAATATCAAATGTTACTGACTACTTAACAATACAGAAAGTTTAGAAAAATGAATAAAATAAAGATAGATTAATAAAAATCATATTTTAAGTAAAAATTCTTACCTTCATTTTTCTTCTATCTTTTAAAGGAATATAAGGTGCATAGTTATCATTATCACTTGCATTGTCTTCTTTTTCTTCTTCCTCACGTCTATATCTCTAAATAAGAAAATACAAGCAATAAATCCTAAATCTAAAAAAATGCAACAAGTTAACTTCCAAGCACATAGTACTTTTTGTCAAATTCAAACATGCATAAGACAGATAAAAAAATTGATAGCAATTTATTGCTTCCGACCTATTTTGGTACACAATTTAAGTTGTAAGAATCTAATTAAAAATCATGGTTAAAGTCAGGAATAGGGTGTCTCCTACGAGATTGGCGACTTCCTAGATAGATCGCCAAACGTGCGTAACTTAACCGCTTAACAGTTTCTTTTTTTTGTCATATTATGTCATAAAATAAGCATATTTTTGAAACACAATTTCTTATTCCTTTCGATTGTATTAACTCAAAACAGCAGCCAAAATAATTTTAGATATTGATTTTAAGAAATTTTGCTAATTTTTATTTATTCTGAAAAAATTACATTTTCACTAAAAGTAGTCTTTTTTTCGGAACAATAGCCTAAATGGAAATACTGGCAAAACCAAATTACCAGCCACAGTTTATGCAACTTAAGGTCCTCATGTGTTTTAGCGTCAAATTTGATGTAATCTGTAAAATGTAAATATCGATAAATAAGATGAAAGCGTCAAAACGACATGATTTTTGAAAAAAAAAATAGGGAGTTGATGTTGAATGTCTCTTACCCCAAAAGTGCTCAACATCAGGTCTTTTCACATATCCCGGTAAAATATTCAAAGTGATAAAAACTTGAATTTCGTTTTTCATCTTTGGTTAACGTTTTCTTGTTCTGCTGTTTCTTTGTAAATTACAGTTTCGAATAAATGGATATGCATATTGATTAGTTTCAGCAACTATTATTTCAAGATTATCATCAAAGAAAATATCAAGAAATTGTAGGGTTCTTTCACTTATATCAATATTCAAATGAACGGCTGGATTCGCAACAAAAGAAAAACGTGGAGGTGCTAAAGGAGGATTACTAGCGTCAATTTCACAAAAGTTCCGAACTAGAATAAGGTCATCTAACATTTCCATTTCCTCATCACTAGAGTAGTCTGATAATGAACGTTTCGTAACTACCAGAATCATTTAGTGAAATTTCAGATTCACTATCTGATCCAATACCAGAGTTACCTTATATTATTAGCCACTCATTCTGCTTTTATTTTACCTCCAAATTAAATTTTTTTTTTATACAACATGTGAATCGTCGAGCAAATGAAAAACAAATTTGCGTTTCTTCCCACTTAAAAAAAGCAGTAAAAATTTGACTAGGAAACCAGTTCAAACTTGTTTCACGATCCTATTTTTACTGGACAACTAGAGTCCCTTGTTAGAAACATAGCAAATTAAAAAGAAGAAAAAACTTGAGCAAATCAGTGGAACAGTGTCGAAAAAATGTGTTGTCCGAGCGGAGTTCAGGCAAATCAGGGAAGGTCCATTTTTAAATACCCGAACAGCGTTCGGGCAAAACTGGGAAGTGGTTAAGCATTGATTATGCTTGGGGTTACCATAATCTTAATCACCACGCTTAAATCATTATCGCTCCCAAAAGTCACTAATTACCTAGGTGACACCCTATTCCTGACTTTAACCAAAAATCATAGATATTTATATTATTTAGTTTGTTTTCATGATTTACAACAGTTGAAAAAAAATATTACAGGTTCAATTTTCTCATGGGTCTTACAGAAAAATATCACATTTGTAACTGTGGAACTTTTACAAGTATTTCTAGAGTTCCCATGCAATGAAATACACATTTATAGTGATCAATTTAAACGAAATATTAAAAAAGTTTTCAAAATCAAATCGATGATATATTGAATTTTCATTTGCTAGAAATTGAGGACTGAAATGACAAGATTTATTCTCAATGAGACATTCTGTTGAATGGGTATAAATTCAATAGAAAAATATTCAGCTCATAAATATAATGATTAAAGGAAGAAATAATAACTTCAATTGAATACAAAAAAAAAAAAAAAAGAATCAATAACCAGAAATTTTACTTTAAAGCAGTAAAAAATATTTTTGGATACATTTCATGAGTTAAATGCGAGTACAAAGTTATTAAACATTTTAATACAAGAAAATATGAAGGATGGTTAGAGGTTTTATTCATGATATGATGACTTAAATATGTTCGAATTATTCGATAAAGGAATAAACATTATTTTACAAAAATTAAAGATGAATGGAAAAACACCTTCGTTTCTCTATCGTTACTTTCACGTCCTCTCTTGTTGTCAGACATTTTATTCAAATTTAAAACAATGCTTTTGTTTGATTGCTGTATTGAATGGTTTCGATTGTCGATTTTTGCCTAAAACAAAGATTGATTGGGTTTCATTGGATATTGAGCAGGAATATTTATTTTATCTTTCTTCAGAAACACAAAATGTTCTATGTTTCGCTTAATCTCATTACGGTGCAAAACAAAATTATGATTGATTGATTGTTTGGGATAATTTGGGAATTTCAGCAGTTAAGACTCCGAGACATTTTTATTATTTCTTACAAATAGGAATATCGATGTAAGATTAAAAGTGGTTAGTTGGTTGGTAATTTTAACGTTTTGCTAGAAAAGCAACACAAGGGTTATTGGTGATGACCTCACAATTTTAAACTTCGGTCTAGAGACGAGGAAGATATTTGAGCTAGCACCACACTCTCCTGACTTCACACCATGCCAACAAATTTAACAATGAGAAACTGTCTTAGTCACGAAATAAAACCTTTTGAAAACTAGTTCAAATTTAATAATTTAATCACCAGCTTTATTGAATGAAAAAAGTGGTTTTGAAAGTCCATATTTTAGTGTAACATCAATCAAATATCTTTGCTTGCTTTATAACATAGGTGTTTAAACTATGATCGTTTGAGGGCCACATCGTAAAAAAAAAAAAAAAAAAAAAAAAAAAAAAAAATGCTGGGCCACACATACAATATTTTTCAACAAATTGAAATAAATATTAACTCTATGTAGTTTTATTAAACTAAATAACTTTTTTATTATAATTTTTTTAAAATTTGAATTAGATATGTATAAGTTTGTATTTACTTTAAATTTGTAAAATTTTCGTTTCATTTAGTTTGGATTTCATAAAGATGGAAAAAATTCGAAGTTAATGAGATGGATGAATTTGCTTTTGTTGAACAAGCAAATCGATATCAGGTTCAATAGACGAGGTAGCAATTCTTACTGCATTTTCAAGATATTTGTCAGTGATCTTTGTCCTATTTTTGTTTTTTGTAAGCTTCATTCTTGAAATTAATTGTTCATAAATTTAAGTACTGCCAAAAGCTGAAGACATTAATAAACCATGATTGTGAAAAATAGGATTTTTATCACGGGGTAGGTAATCTTTATAAAACTCCTGTAAAGAAGCATTCCAAAATTTTTCTTTCAGTTGAATGTCACTTTGCAGTTCAATGCACTCCATTGAAGACAATTTATTTATTTATAGAGAAAATTAGATAAGAAATATGTTGAAGTACTCTTCATTTTTTCAAAAATTTTGAAATCTTCTTTCAAACTCTTGAATTAAATCAAAAGTTAATGCAGCATATTTAGTGCAACTCACAGGTTTATGTGGAGGCAAAGTAATGTGTCAAATCTTTTACTTTTATTTGATTAAGCCAAAATTTTAATTTTCTTTCAAACGCTGTAATTGTTTGTAACATATTATTAATAAATTGATTTTTTTCCTTGAAGTCTCAAATTTAAATCATTCAAATGTTCTGTTAAGTCTACTAAAAAAGCTAAATATAAAATTAAATCTTCATCCTCAAATTCATTCACAGATTTCCCTTTTGTTTCTATGAATATTTTTATTTCAGTTCTCAAATCGTAAAATCTTTTGAGCATTTTCCTTTTACTGAACCACCTTACTCCTGTATAATAAATAATATCTGCAAATTCATCACCCATTACCTTAAGAAACTCTTCCAATTGTCTATGATTAAGTTCTTTTACTCTTATAAAGCTAATGATTTTTATAACAACACTTAATACACTTTCCATTTTTAAAAATTTTCCACATAAATCCCCTTGATGTATATTACAATGATATACCATCAAGATTGTATTGACGGCAATTAAAGCTTCATTGTTAACCATTTTAACGAGTCCCCCATTTTTACCAATCATGGCAATGGCTCCATCGGTTATGATAGCTGATAAATTATTCATAGATAAGAAAAACCTTTTCATTGAATAAATCTACAGACTTGGTTGTGTCTTTTAACGATACTAAAGCAATCATTTCTTCTGGGATATTATAATGTTAATAGATTCCTCTTATAAAAATTACCAATTGTGCCGTATCAGAAGCGTCCGTGCTTTCGTCCATGGCCAACGAAAAAAATTTAAAATTAGTACAATTACTTTTTAAAGATTTTTCAACTGAAATTGTAAATTTAAATATTTTCATATTTTACGTTTGGGCTACATTTTAAAGGCTTTTGGACCGTACTTTAGACAAGCATGCTTTATAAGATGAGGTTACAAGCCAACTCCTTCTCAATAAATAAATTATTCATTTAAAGCAAACCCTAAACTCTTTTTTGTACCCTTCCAGCGACAGCCTGTCAAATAGTTATTAAAATAGTCCAAAATAGGGAGCAATTCAATAGTTACGAGTGATACGCAAGTTTTGTGATATTCTTAATACAAAACGGACAAATGGAATTTACACGTAATACGAATGAGAAAAAAAGCAATATCAATTTGAAAATATTATTAAGATAAAAAGCTTATCCTTTTTATATTCCCGTTGTATTTTATGTATTAAATACCAGGTATCACGGGTGTGGATTTCTATTTGACCCTTCAATGGTTATGAACGAGCCCCAGCTGGTGTCATTTGAATAGCGCATCATAATGGGCACTGGCGAGTTAAGCTCGCCCGAAATTTTGAGACCCAAATGGTTGCAGCCAAACCCTATTCGGGCAGCGAAACTTTTATCCAATGGACGCTGACGAGCTGAGTTCATCCGCGTATATTATCCTGCGTTATTCGTGATACAAGCGATATATAATATCAAAATTTAGTTAATTTGATTGCGTAAAGATGGCGGAACAAGTACCGTAAAATTTTTTACATAATAAGGAAAAATGTTGTCTATCCGGTTGTTAATCTAGTTATTTTTCTAGTGTAATTTGAAGGGAGTTCTTTTCTGAAAACGGCGGAAAGAACTTTAGATAAATATAACAAGTACATGTTTTATAAAGCTTAAAATTACGTGTATTTATTTAGATATTTTAAATTAATGTTTTAGAAACTAATACTTGTAATATTTATCATTCGTTGAACTGTTTAAAAGTCCAAGCTGCAATTAGTGTAAATATGGCACTAATATATCGCAAATAATTGCTTAAAAATTTAATATCTTAGAAACTAATATTTATCATTCACTAAAATGTTTAAAAAGGGCAAGTTACAATTGGTGTAAATATCGCATTAATGTACTGCAAATAATTCTTTGAAAACTATATTTTAAAAGCAAACGAGCTATCCATATCACCGTCAGAAGTGTGTGACATTTTCGAAGTCCTCTGTGGGGGGGAGGCTGCTGTCACTTTTAGCGAGTGTTTGATTATAGCGCTGCGTGTCATAGGAGAGCAAAAACTGATGATTTGCGCCTAATCGTCAAAGGATTAAAAAAAATCTAACAATTAAATGTTCAGTTTTATTATAAGATCTGGTCAAGAACAAAAGCTAACTTGATCGTGTTATTTTTAACTTATTTGAACATATCAAATAATTGTTAATATGAAAATCTTTTGAGCGGAAAAAGATTTGGAGAAAAAATTTCTTTCTGCTGGAATCATGCTGGTGAAAGGGTGAGACAGAGGAAAGGAAGGAGGGGAGTCAAAGTATCACCAAAAATACATTCGAATTTTTCCCCCTCTGACGGCAGTAGGATCCTCAACCACTAGGTCACCTTTTTTTTAAAAAAAAAGAAAAGATTTTATGTTGGTGAGGGAAATAAAGATGTGTCGATAATGGTGATGTGATTGTTCATAAACTTTGCACTAAGAAGCAGCACGAGGGAAATAAGCGACAGACCTTGTAATTTTGATCCTCGGTTAAGTGACGAGGGCGACAACAGAGTTGACATCACCCTCTCCAAACTTCCACACCACGGCATCACCTCTTGGAACCTTGGAACCTCTATTTGATATAACGGACTTCAGCTCTGCTGCACAAGGGGGGGTTTCTGGTGTGTGGGGCAACAAAGGTTATTATCCCTTCACGGTGGGTCTTTAGTGGCACCACGGCTGGAACCCACGATTCAATAAGACAACGTCGGAAGTGAGTCTACGACCATGACCCCACTGCGCTACCGCAGTCATTCAAAAAGCTGGTGAAACTTGATTTCTCACTTCTACATTCAGTGGACGTCAAGGAAGAGCATTGTTCCGGCTTTCCGAGTCCGAGTAATAAACAATTTTACAAGAGTTTTTTTTTTTTTTTTTTTTTTTTATCAAAGAATCCGATTTTAAAATATCTAAACGATATTTATCTTCATTATCAGTTAAATCAGTGTGTGAATGTAGTAACGTCGTTCAACAAAAGGGGGCGACGGACTTTATAATTTTGAGTTTCAGTTAAGTGTCGAGGACGACATCTGAGCTGGCATCTATCTCTCCAAACTTCCATACCATGCGATGGTTTGTGTTAAAATCTCTACAAATGTAAAGTACCGTTAGACGGCGGATCTTTAATGGCATCAGGGTTCGAAACCCACGATTCAACATAAACAATCACTTGGACTCAAATCAGAATTTCTGAGTGCAAATCATGATAATAAATCAGTTATTACTATTTGGGAAGCCTTATTTTAAAAAATAAATTTTCGAGTCCATCACTTTGAACTTGAAATTAAGAAAAATTGTGCTCTGAAGAGAATTAAGGAGAAGAGAATTAAAATAAAAGTTAGAAGAGAATTAAAATAAAAGTTAGAAGAGAATTAAAATAAGAAGATAATTAAAATAAAAGTTAGAAGATAATTAAAATAAAAGTTAGAAGATAATTAAAATAAAAGTTAGAAGAGAATTAAAATAAAAAGACAAGAAAACAGCCATCAAGGGATATAAAAAATGATACGGAAAATCTAAGAACAAACGTAAAATTTTATATTGCCTAGATGCATTCGAAATAAACCAGATTGATATGATTCGCATGCCCCAGCTGAACACGGGTAAATCCGTGAATGAGTGCTGGTGGAATGTAATGACACAAGATCCAAATTTGGTCATGCTGCGCCAAACAATATGTAACTATGATCAAGACGTCTGAAACAAAGAAAGTAAGGAATAATTGACAAGAAAAAGGCTCGAAAGTAGAGAAAAATCACTAGAGTATGTCGGAGGTGCATCACCTATGTTTACCAAAGACAATAACCCAAAAAGAGATCACTGGGATGAATCGGGATCATGATGCCCGCATCTATCTAAAGAAGGTAAGCATCGAGGACTATGCACACATTGCAATGTTACTTAACTACAGATGTATTGATTGAAAGTTCGCATATTCCATTAACCATTCAACCCCAAACAAATCAGGGAATGAGTAAATAAATTATAAATTTAATAATCTATTTTTTAAAACACATACACGCAAATTTTTCCCTCAAAAAGTTTGTCAAAGTGCATAAAGATTAATTTTCTTTTAATGAGTTAATGCTAAGCGACAAATTCAGTCATAGAACAATAACGTCAACATCAACGAATGTATTAAAAAAGTATCAGTCTGGGAAAAAAACAAAAACCCTTTTTAATAGCGAAATCTATTTTAACGTTACTTTTTAAAGTAACTCGTATTACAAAATCTAGTTACAAATTAATTGTAATTTTGTGTATAAAAAAAAGAACAATTTAATACTCACTTAATTAAAATATGTGCATTAAATAAACATAATAAAAAAATCTTTTTTAAAATTATAATATTTAGAAATTTTAATGGCTATATGAAATCCGAATCTCGTGCCTAAAATGATAATTGATTTTTATAAAGCGTGCCATGTAATCAAATTAAAATAGAAATCAGAAACATTTAAAACCAGAATGGGAAGTTTATAGTTTTGAAGAGTTTGGTTGAAGTATGTGAAGAAAAGTCTCCAGATTATTACTTTGCGATGACAGGCATTAGAATTGTAGGCTTTTTGACCTTCATATTGATATTAGGATATGCGGCAAGTGAATATAATTTAACAATCGTTCACATCAGTGATTTTAATTCCCGTTGGTTCGAGTTCAATGAAAATGAAGATAGATGTACAAATCAGGAGTCAGTGGCTAGAAAATGCTATGGAGGGTTTCCTCGTTTGTTATCACTGGTGAGTTTTAAAAGTTTAATGTGTTACAGTATGCATTAATCTATACCATTTTAGGGTAGCTTACACCTTTTTAGAGAGAAAACTTGCTAATATATGCACACATTAATGCAATGCTTCTTAGCTATAAATGCACTGATCGAAAATTCACATTTTTTTATAGCCATTCACACACAATAATAACAGACTCAGTATACATATGTCTGTGTTGGCGCTTTTTTTTTTTTTTTTTTTTTTGGCCATAATATTAGGAATTTTCTCTTAAGGTTGGCGAGATATAACGATATGGTGAGTCACCACATTACTACAAAAAACACTAAACTTATAAAGAAAAAATAATTTGATATCCAGGTGTATATTGCATCTTCGCCTAAAATGGACAATGTAGGATTTTTCACCGATTTTAGTAATTTTTGGACCAAGATGCAGTATACGCCCGGATGCCAAGTTCAATAGTTTTTTTTATCAAACTTAATAGTAATATTTAGCTTAACATAGGAATTGAAGTTGGATTCTACTTTAGAGGGCTTGGTAACACGAAATTTTTGGGTGATAAGTCGCCAAGATGGTTTTCATTATGTATGGTAATCATCGGTTGGAATGCAATTTAACCCAACAGGCATTGGGATTTCCTTTGATGATAGTTTGCCAAATGTGGCTACCCTGTTTTTACTGCTCTATGATGGCTTTAGACATTACAGCCCTTGTAATTTTCGCCAATTTTACCAATTTTTGAAATCGCACCATGTGGTTGGGCTAAATTGCATTTTCACGTAACAATACGGATTTTTCATGGAGATATAAAATCTGTAAAGAGCGATGCGCTTAGACGCGATTTCAAAAATCATTCTCAGCAGCCTCCTAAAATAGGAATTTGTCTCAATTGAAATGCATGAAACTTGGTATAAAAAGTCTCATCGCCAAAAAGATTAATACAATGGTGCAAATCTAGACGTAGGTAAATCCTAGTTTAGCTTGTTTGTCGCTGTTTTCAAAATTGCATCTAAGGGGTGCCAAAGCGGGGTTACAAAAGAAAAGCTGCTAATTTGGCGAATTATCGCCAAAAAAGCAGAACACTAAAATAGGATCTAACCCGGACGTATAATGGCATCAGTATATTGCTACGCATACTGTTACAAAATTTGGCATTGGAAGCATTATCGTGGAATAAAATGGGGCCAATTCTGGAGTGTAATGCATTAGTTCCCTTAGTATTCCATACCAGAAATTTAATAATCAGAACTAATACGTACTCTAAATTTTTGAATGAGTACCTATAATTCAGTCTGTATTTTCAATTTAATTCAAATACGAATAATCGGTACTTTTCTATTTCGCCGACGCAAATCTCGCCAAGCAGTTTTTATTGGCGACAACACACAATATACTACACATATTCCTTTTGGCGTCGGTTGTATCATTTTTGGTGACTTAATCGCTTGCACCAGGGAATTGGAAAAAGTACCCTTTTATGAATAAAATAATAAATTGCGATTGAATATGGTATTAGGTATCACACTCTAAGCGCTAAATGGACTAAATTCATGTGACGTCACGATCACATGATATCTCGAACACGTGATACCCGTAGATGTAAACAAGTCTTGTATTCATTGGCTTTGCTCTGCGTTTGTGAAACGCGTTATGCTTCATAAGCTTAAGTAACTTACATTTTTTAGATATACTACTTTTTAATTGAATGAGAAATTATCATAAAACTTTGTTTTATATATTTTTCACCCTAAATAAATACCAAAATCGAAATTTTGGATTGCTATAGTATAAATGTATGGAATCATTTTTCTATTAACAATCTGAAATAATGGCTGTAAATTTATTTTGTTTATATATAGACATTTTATTATAATTATGAAAAATCCTAATTTAACTGTGATTTTCCTGATAAAAGGGAACTTTTCCATTTCGCCGACGCAAATCTCGCCAAGCAGACTTTATTGGTGACAACACATAGGATACACTTATTCTGTTTGGCATTGGTTGTATCATTATTGGCGGCATTATCGCTTGCGCCGGCGAAATGGAAAAGTACCACTAAAGGTCTTCATTAAATGAGACATACTATAATTCAGAAAGAATTGAATTACACTTTAACAATTCACATTTATTTTTGAGACGGTTTAGAATAATAACAACACTAGAAAAAAACACCAGAGCCTTTTTTTTAACATGTTAGAATCAACCGATGATCTGTTGATACATAATAATATTTATAAACTAAATAATTTGAAAAACAAAATAAGCTTAATCAAAATAAAAAGGTAAAAATAACTCAATGGCCTTTAACAGTGCAAAAATGTATCTTTTTAAATCAGAAAATAATTTAAAGCTTATATCATAAATCTACAAAGAAAGGCCAGAAGCAAGCCTAAATAGGCTTAGCTTATCGAACAATATTTTAACTAGAGTTAAATGAGAATAATACTTCAGATACATAAAAATATACTCATATTACTTCCTGCCGAATATAAATCATTGAATAAAGTAGGAAGTATTATAATATTAAACATATTAGTCGAAATAAAATGGATATATAATATATATACAACTAGCATATAGGGAAATCCAATGTAAACATAAACCACGCCGGTTTGTTTATGATATATATCACGTGATTCTGTGAATTTAGTCCATTGGTAACCTTATTTAAGATTCATTATGCAACAGTGGACTAACATATATCATTGGAGGTCGTCAAAAATGGGATTTTTAGCAGATTAAATAGGTTACTGATCATTTTAAAGAAATGCGTTTTCTAATTCGATAAAAATAAAATTTAGAATACAACATTAACATTTTTTGGTACTTTTTCATTTTGCGGGGCGAATCTCGCTAAGCGGACTGCATTGGCGACAACACATAGTAAATACATATTCCGTTCGGCGTCGGTTTATTATTTTAGGAGACTTTATTGCTTGCGCCGTCGAAATGGAAAAATACCCATTTTTTTACTCATTTTTTTATTCTTTTTGACATCTTAGTTACTTGCGATTCTTCCTTTTCTGAATTTTTGAAATACTAAATAATACTTTAATACTGAAATCTTTTACTTCATTCACACAAGTTCTTTTAAGATGTAGTTTACGCATGAAATATGACATAAAATGCTTCATCGCCCACACCCAAAAATGGGCCATTCTGGATGTATACTACATAAACTCTCCTTTTCTTCTCATTCTTTTTTATTCGTTCTATATCTTTTGCAAGTACATGTTAAATTTTGTTTTCATTGAAAATATCACATGAGTTCTGTTGAAACAAAGCATAGTAAAATTTTATTTTAGTCCACACCTTGCGATGGAAATAAAATGGCGCCAAATCACTAATAGAGTTGCTATTATTAACATCCAATAAGACTGCAAATAGAATCCATTATTCCAAGTTCATGAAGCGCGAATGTCAAATGAAAAAATAAAAATAAATAAAGTACTAATAAAAAAAACTTACATATTTCATAAGAAAATTTTTAACAATTTTTGTAACATGACATTCTATATTACAGATCATATTTCCGAAATTATTTTCAATAATTCATTGAAAATCCACCCCCCTACATATTTCATATTTTCTCCATATAAGTTCTGCATGATACGATTCTAGGTGATGTCGATCCCTGCCTCGTGTTTTTTATTTTAAATTTTTTGTTGTTATTTATTTATTTTTATTACCCTTTTGGCAGAACATTCTTTCGGTATCTTGTGTATGAACACCTACTGTTGGATCAATAAAATTATAAATATGGTTCACAGTACTCATGGTATTCATTGTTTGGTGAATGAAAGATTAATAAGGGCATATTTATAAAAACAATTTAAAAAAAAACCATGCGAAACAGAGAACGTTAACGCATAAGAAATATCTCAATAATATATTCAGGTGCTATTTCTTTGGGACTGCAAACGTTTGGAGAGATTTTACAACTTACCATGGTCATATACCTCCGGCCCTTGACGATTCATCGTCAAGGACTGCCATTACAGGGTAATGCCTCTGAAACACTTTATACCAATGTTATTTAAGTATTCAGTTGCATTTCATTGCCGACCTAACTAGCGAAGTTAATGAATGAGTAAAGCCTATATGTTTACAAACACCCTAGATGATTTTTTAAAAGTTACTAAATACTTAACCAATTCCACAGAATTTAAAAATTCGTGACTCAAAACAAGCAAAAATTCGTGATAGAGATCGAAATTCGACTCAGTCAAAAACTTTTGCATAGGTTTTAAGCTAATATTCATGTTGAAAGTATAAGTAATTTGCATATTTTCAAGACATATTTACGAGTATAAGACTCCAAAGTATAATATCGTGGGAACAGCAATTGCTTAGCGATAAAATGATTTATAGTTTCTGAGCGTAAAAAGGATTTCACATTAAGATTGTATTTAAATTTTGATTTTTTTAATATTTGAACGAAATTTTTGTTTTATAATTTTTAGGTACGAGACATCCGAAGCAAAGAAAAGAATGTGATTGTTTTGAGTTCAGGAGAATTTTTCTGGGGAGAGCCGTACAATGTTTATCGTGGATGGAAAGTCGCCAACGTTTTAGTTCCAAAACTGAATATAGATGCTATGGTAAAAACGAATTTTTTATGAAATTTTGGCCTAAATGCAGCATACGTTCAGAGGCAACTTCTTTCCGCCCCTGAATATAATAGGTACGACGTTTTTGACCTAACATGGCTATTGACAAACGCAAAATTTGGCATGAAAACCCCAATCACCTCCGCCCCTTTCCCTAAAAGCCACCATTCTGGGCGTTTACTGCATGCATTCTGAAACTCCCACATTTCAGTATCTAACATAATGAGGCGGGAAAAAAAGAAAAAAAAACATTTGCATTTCATAACTCTTTTTGGCGATTATGATCTTTTAGTATTTGAGATATCCCTATTATTCTCAACAGTTCTCAGCTAATTTATTGTTAGCGGTTATTTGGTGATCTTCAATTTTTGCAAACATATAGATTATAGAGAATTCTAATACTATATTTATATATATGAATAATTCTTATGATTAAAGAACAAAGTTGTATAAGCTTATATTAAGTTAAATAGAATTATAACAGTACGTAATTTTTTTTAGTGGCTTAAAGGTTTTGTTTATTGTATTTTATAATTATGAAAATTAAACGAATATCTTAAGTTTTTGAGCCCAGGGAATTTAACAAAAAATTCTTTAGACAGACTTTTGAGGTAATTTTTACATACTTCTTTGAAATGTTCGTAACGTTTAATCGGAATTTTCAATCACAGTTTGAATTTCTTTTAAAATATGAGTTAAAATATCGAATCAATTGATAAATTAAAATCAATCTGAAACATTTTAAAATATTTCATTTCAAAAAGTAAAACTATATTTTACACAAACACATATTGCTGAAATCTGAGTACTCTTTTTTTTTTTTTTTTTTACTTGGTTCCTGCAGCAAATATCAGCCAGAGCTAAGAATGAAAAGCTTAATAATAGATATAATTTTTCAGAAATATTTTCTGTTTTAATAACCAGAAGTAAAAAAAAAAAAATTACAAAAATACAATACAAGAAGTACAAAACAGGTTTTTTTATTTGTTTTTTTAATTAAAACGTTTTTCTGAATTTCACTTGGTGTGTGTGTGTGTGTGTCATCAAATTTTCGATCGTTAATTTAACCAACTTCCCATCAAGCTAGAAATCTGAAACCTTGGGAATCGTTCTCACTAGCCTAACAATATGATATTTGGACATTTGCGACAAGTTTTAGCTAGTATTTTCTTCAATAATGCAGTTTATCCCAACCACTTGGCGCGATTTCAAAAATTGGCATCAAACTTGGCGATTTTTTTGTTTGGCTGAACGTTAAGTCCGTAAAACGGACCAGGGTAGCCACATTTGGCAAAATACTGCCAAATAATTCTTGTCGCCAAGAGTGATTGGGTTAAACTGCATTCCAACCATTTAATTTACCGAATTAATTAATTAATTTTAGTTACTTTTAACGTTTTTATGTATTTCACTTGGTTCGTGTTTCTGTGTGTGTGTGTCATCAAATTTTCTATCGTTAAATTAACCAACTTCCCATCAAGCTAGAGTTCTGAAATTTCGGGAACCGTTCTTACTTGCCTAACAATGCAATATTTAGATATTTGCGACCAGTTTTAACTAATATTTCAATAATCTTTCTTAATAAATTTTGCCACTATATAAAAACGTTGTTTTTAAAAACGTTGTTTTTAAAAACGTTGTTTTTAAAAACGTTGGTTTTAAAAACGTTGGTTTTTATCTCGAATTATTTACAACAGATTTGCTGTTCATTTTCCAACTTATTCGCATTGACCTACCTAGTTGCGCATAGCTACTCATGACATGAATTAAGAATGTACATTTGATGTATGGATGCAAAATTAAAACTTCAACACCATCAACTGAAAAGTAGGAAAAACTCTCATAGGATATCGTTACACTTTTTTTTTTTTAAATCGAGTTAGGGTATTTATAAAAATTCAGTCAAACAAGGCGAATAAACCTGTTTGAAAAGTTTCAAGATTATAATTAAGAAAGAATTATAGTTTAACAGTATTGTTTTATAAACGAGTTATTAGGGGAGGGGTCAGTCTAATGTATAAGAAAAAAATACAATTCTGTCGAAGAATAATTAATAATTAACTAAGCTGTAGCTAAATGAGACCTTAAAATGTTACAAATTTGCATCTTTTTAATTTGCTGTTAAAGAATAGTTCACCTCGCTTATTTTGTGGTGGGTTAATCATTATGAATCATCTGTTATCGTAATTCCATATTTCCAAAAATAAACGATACAGAATGATAAGTAATGTAATGAAAACTGAGGAAATTTTATATTGAGAAAAAGTCAATCGAGTGTTCCTCGTGACACTATTTCATGAAAGCTGTTTTAGAAACTTTCATGGTGTACCTCACATTTCGATCAGTCTCAGAGTACCAGATGACTTTATGTTACACAGCTGACCACCTAAGTCTCCTGATACGGCCCCATGCGATATCATCCTTCGAGGGTTTGTTTAAGATAAAGTATATATGCCACCATTACCCATAAATTTATTTGAACTTAAACAACGGATTTCTGCTGCTGTACAGTAAATTACCCCTGAAGATTTACAACGTGTTTGGCAGGAATTTACATATCGACTTGACATTATTCGCGTAACTAAATAAAATTTTATGGAACACTTGTAAAAAAAAAACTTCCATATTTTCCCTTTGCATTTATGTAGTTTATTTATGAAAGTATAGCATTTTGAAACCGTATGATTCATTTGGAATAACCCTTATTTTATGAAAATTTGATGAAAAAAAATCTGGATATCCGAATTTTAAAATTGCGAACAAAAGTATCAAGCCACAAAGAAAAATATGCGTATTTACATTTTTCTCAAATGTAATTTTGTAGGATTCTGATATACTTTCCTCAAAATCTTTTATCACAGTGAGTAGATATTTCAATTATATTTTCCACATTATATAATTACTAAAATTATTTCCTATATAGTGAACTTAATTTTTTTCCTAACATACTCACAAATTTTTGCTGTTGGGTAATATTTGTTTGCAAATTGTAGGTAATTTCTAATCATAAATTTTAAATATTTAAAATTGTTATTAAGTTTAAAGTTTGTTCATTGTGTAGAAGTTATCTTTATAAGTATTCTGCTAATTTTTAAAGTTATAAATGCAGTGGATTTTACATGCAACATACACCTAAACGTAAGCACATGACTTGCAAATGTAAATACAGCTGTTGATTATTAATTGTTTATTCTAATCATTTACGTTTATAAATGTAATTTTCTTTGCATTAGCAGATACTTAAGTTTCCAGATACGAGGGTGGTTCAAAAAGTACTCGCGTACTTGAAAACAGTGAAATATCATTATGCTAAATTGTTTTTATCACTGGGTGCTGCCATCTGTTAAATGGAGCCGAAACAAATTTGACATTGATTCATAAGTTAGTTTTTATTCGGCAGTCATTTGATACCAAATAAAAATTTTACCGCTGCCACATCGAGTTGTCTCCTTCGATGATAAATGGATTCACCGTTATACATCGGAAACCAAGTAACAATCAAAACAATGGGTTGCTTCCCGTGCATCTCCCCCCCCCTCCAAGAAGGCAAAGATGATCTCATCGACTGGAAAAGTTATGACAAACAATTTTTGAGATGCGAAAGGCGTCACGATCACGAATACGAGTAATTGAGGTTTAGACCGCTGTCTAGTGAGTCAAAACAAACAATTTTCGGTGCTACGAGTGCCATCTCTTGGATTTTCTAAGGACTTCTTAAAAGAACTCTCGTATCTAAATGTTAAAATATGTCTTCCAGTGCTTTTGATTTAAAAATAGTGAGAATAATTTAAATTTGGCACAAAATAAACTCATTTTCCCTGTCACATATCTCAGAGGCTTTAAGCTTTGCATCTTGTCTGTGAGTAAAAATGAATAACAAAAAATTCACTCGAAATATTAGAGTTAAATAGAGGTCTATCATAAGATCTTTTGAATTTCTGTCTGTATAATTAGAACTGATAAATGAATTAGAACATTAGAATTGATAAATGAATAAAATATGGAAAGAGTGCTGATAAATTATTATGGCGCTAAAAAATAGAGGAGAACGTTCGCGAATAATTCTCAAGCATAGCGATAAATATGAATTCCTAGCCGAAATTCCTTAAGATCTATCTAGTAGGTATATAGTAAATGTACAACACATTAATTGAATAAATAAAATATGATGAAAAGAAAATAGCGCATATTTTTGTGATTTCCACAGCAGTGTGTTGAAGAGTACATTAAAAATGGAATCATAAATTTGGGTTGGAGTGAAGAATATTTAAATTTCTTTTATATGGGATCTTGATTTAGCCTTATACTTGTTAAATTTATACTCTGTTCACCTTAACTTGGCAGTACTGAAAAAACTACGACGAGTAATTCGGAGCAGTTGTCATAAAAAGTAGGGTTACACCGAGAGAAGGGGATGACTTTAACCAACAAAATTCGCCAAATTTGGCAAGGAAAGAAAAAATTGCATGCATAATTTATTTGTTTCATTATTAAGTACGTATATTTTATTCTATTGGCTCATTCATTAAATCCGTTAATAAAAAAATTCTATATATATATATATATATATATATATATATATATATATATATATATATATATATATATATATAATCATGTTTATATATCTTCATTCAACCCATTGCCAAGCTAATCTGCAAATTAGCCTTATGAATAATTATTAAAAATCGCTTATATTTATCATATTTCAAATTACTATACAAATAAGATGGTTCAAAATACCAAATCGACCCTTTTTATAAATATTAGTGACAATGAGGAAAATATATTTGCATTGCAACAATATAATTTACATGACATGCATTTAAAGATCATCTGTACTCAATAGTTCTGAATCGCTAGGATCACTATTCACAGATGTAATTACGTTTTGATTTTCCCATATTTCGTCAGCAAGTTCATCGCTTTCCCACATCTTTCTCTTTTTCGGTTATAATTAATGCAATTCATCCAATTTTGAACAGACACATTTTCTATTCCTTAAATTATAAGATTCTTTACATCATTAAGTTTAAGAGTTTTGCTTTCCCTAGCAACTTGTCCTTTTATTTAGTTCTAAATCATCTCAATGGGATTGAGCTCACAGTGATAAGGGAGTAGTCTTAAGACTTTATGGCCAAATGCTTATGTAATTGCTTCTACTCTATAACTATCATATAAATGTTTCACTTCACTGACTTTCTGAAAAAGTTCAATTTTTGTCATATATCGGTTCCTTATAATTTTCTTTTTTTGATAACCACTCTTGAATTGCACTTTCTTTCTATGAACTTGTGAAAATGTTCTCCTTCTTCACAGAATGGTAGAGGGTATTGTCCACCACAATGATGCGATTGGGTTTTAATTTTGGCATGACATTTTCAAACCATTCCTCAAAATAATTAGAATCCATTTCTTCATGATAGTCCTCAGATTTTTTTTTCCTTCAAAAATATCTGCAGCATCCCGAACAAATCCTTCGTTGCTTCCAATGTGGGCAATGATAAGTCTCCTTCCTCTGCCTATCATTTAGCCTCGAACTTGGTCGACCTGATATCTCGTTGTCTTCGGTCGAAGCTTCTAGCTTTAAATCTCGAAAATACTCAAATATTCTTTAACAATCTATAACATCGACACCATATGCAAATTTAATCATTTAGCACATATCTGTGACCAATTTTCCTCATTTAAAATAAAGTTTGACGTTCTTTCGTTGCTCCTTTACGCTTAACGTTACCAAGCTGGAATCAATCAGAAATGAATAGATCCACTTGATAGTTAATCTATCAAGTGGATCTATACGTATAATTGAATGTTGTTGCTACAAAATCCTGCTGGTTTCGCAGATAGTTCCATTTATTCTTTTTTGCGAGGGGATACTCTGGAACTTTTAGAATGCAAAATATATTATTTTAAAATACATTATTTATTATTTATCATTTTTCCTCTTCTATAGTTATGTACTTACCAATTTTTTAAAGTTACTTTCCTGATATTAGGTTTTTTTTGTAACTTCTATATCATATAAAAATAATTATTATGTTAGTCTATAATAACTTATATTCTTATGTTAGCTTAATAAACTTATTAAGCTTATTGATATACGTTACATTCTTTTTATCTTAAGCATTTCAGTTCCAAAAAAGCTTTTTGAATATTATCAGGTAGGTATTTGTAAAATTCAGTTACTATTATTAATATGTATTTCCACAGAGTTTGTCTAATGTGGACTGTGGGGCCGGAGCAATAGAAGTATCAGCTTTTCTGCATAGTATGAAGTTTCCTGCTCTTTGCGCCAACATACAGATAAGTGGAAAATCGTATCTTCACAGGAGACTTGATAGAAGCACTATCCTTAATGTCAACGGTGAAAAGATTGGAATTGTAGGATACTTGGACACGGGCACCTTGCAATCGAGAAATGGTAAAAATAACGGTATTTACATATAATTCGGTAGATTATGAAGATTGGTGGAAATTCTGTCAAACCTGCTCCAATCATTTTGTCTTCTAATAGTCTTTAACGATATTGAAAAGTAACAACAAACGAACCATTTTGTTGAGTCACATCATTTAGTATAAAAGAGCTTATTTAGCAAAGAATAATACTTAAGTGCAAACTAATTTATCTATAAGGTATAAAGTGTTTTGCCGAAAGTCTGCTATTTGTTCACCAAAATACTTTAAATTTTTTTACTGTTCTTTGTTCCCCAAAATACTTTAAAACTGGCAAAAATTGTTGACAGAAAAACCTTCGCCAGGCAGAAGTATTGGCGAAAATGTTATCATAGTGGAAAGGGAAAAGAGTAATTATGCGTTCAAATCATACCGTTTCTAAAAATAATCACGTTATTTATCGCACTTATGTACAATCTCGCTGCGGATAATATCGACGGCTTTTTAAAGTTTGGCAACATTAGACATAGTTGTCAAGGACGGTATTTCACAGACATGAACGCTTATTGAATTTTGCAAAGCATAAATTAACTAAAAGAATATGAAAGAATAAAGTTTGAATTACCTTTAAATGACTGGAGAGAGTAACTGAGATTAATAAAACGTCAAAATTCATTCTTGAATACTAGACATTTAATATAAAATCACTCAGCACATTTTTTGCCACAACGATAAAATTATTAAATTCATTGTCGAATTTGACGACTATTTCCAAATGAGTTACGGTTTGTTAAATGCAGAATTATTTGGAAAATAATGTACATACTGCGTAAAGTTTCTTTTAAACTCATTTTAAAAGAAACAGGGTCATTATGTCCAAGAAACTAAATTTTAGTGTCGTGGCTGCTTTATTTAAGATTTACTGAAATAAGTGCAAGACTTTATTTCTCTTTCAAACATATGCGGACTGTGTTGATGAGATTAAAAAATAAAGTTAGAACGAAAAACATCATGGAGTTTCTTCATGAATATAGGTTTTTAAAATCCCTTCAATCGTCATATAAGGTTTCTAAAAAATCTCAAAGATGACTAACACTCTAACATTTTTATTCATTGACAGAGGCAAGACATTTAGTCATAAGAATAACGGTTCATAAAATATCGATATTAACATGCATGAGTAATGTTAGAGAGTAGATTGTGGATAGCGATTCAAAAATTGTTGACGCTATCCATCAGTTGGTTAACTCACCAATGCGGGAGGATGTTCAAAGCGTCTTGACATCTGGAAATTTTTTCAAAAAATTCCCTACTATTTTATTTGGAAAAAAATTAGCACTACTTTTTCGGAAAACTCTGTTCTACGAATAAATAAGAATATTATTTTTAGAGCTAGTTATTGATACTGAAGACCAAGAAATACGAAGCATATTAAAATTCAGATACTGATTATTTATTAAATAAAACAATTATTATGTACATTAGTTATAACCACAAAATACGAGTCAAGTTCAAAATACACACTTTAAATAAGATTCCTAAATTCTTATCTTCTTCTTAATTGAACTAAAAAATAATTTTAGCTACTAAATAAAAATACTAAAAAAGCTAGCTAAAGAATAATAAAAGCTACTCCTCTGATTGGCAAAACAAATTTTCAACATAAATGAGATTGCGTAGGAAATTCTATAACAATTTAGATGCCTTTTTAACCTTTTTTTTTTTTTTATCTGAATGAGACTGATTTCAGTAATATAAGATTACATTTAATGATGATCCAAAATACCTTGTTAAATGCGATTTCTAATAGGGGACAAGAAGCACAAAAAGGCCACATTTACGAAAAAAATATTATAAGCTGTCATTTAACAATATAACAACTAAAAATATTCAAATATTAATGCTTTTCAGACATCCAATTTCTTTCTTGTGTTCAGGGATTTAGAATTTTTCTCAATGACTTCTTATTTTGATTTTGCATTCATTTTCCTTACAATGAAATTTTTTTACTCAAAATGTTCTTTGTGCTTTAAATTTTACGCAAAATCCACAATATTTAAAAATTATAATTTTCGTTGTATGATATACAGAATCACACATGAAGTTTTAATAACTTTAATAATTTATTTAAAAACTTCTCACTCTAAAAAATATTTGGAGTGACTTTTTCTAGGGAAATAATGTGTGCACCGCAAAACTAAAATTTTCCTCCTATCTAATAACGATGCATAACTTTATTTATTTTATCTTTAAATATACTTTTTATATGTATGATATAAGCTCATAATAAAAGCTTAGAACTTTGCTTCCCTCTTGAGTCGAATTCTTGCATAAAAATATGCAACTTTATAGTTTTTATTTGACAAGAGACAAATATGAAAGGTAAAAATTGCTTGGAAATTGAGATGGAAATTATAATTTCAAACTAGAGGGTTTCACCCCATGTGCGCTTACATTTGCCGACACAATACTACTGCTCTTATGTTATGTTATGTTCAGTCGAAATCGTATTTAAATTTCTATGCAATCTATGTTCACACTGGTCTTTCGCTTATCATTTTAGTACTGTGTACTAATCGAAATCAAATTTCAGACACTCAAAATAATTTTAATATTTCAGATGCATTTGTAAATACTAATTAAGTAAAATCATCTATTCCAATATAAGGCAAAAGAAAGTAAGTTTTGAAATTAAAACATAATTAGCATGGCTTGGCGTTTCTTAAAATTTTAAGTCAACATTCGAAAATACGTAAATTTTATTTTGAAATGAAAGTTGTAGAAATTTGAAACAAAATCCAAACTATTAAATAAAAAGTGGCATCATAATTTAGTCTTTACCAGAAACAAAGAAAATTTCTAGGAAAACAAAACTTAAAAGTATTTAGACTTGTGTATAGCTACTATAATAAAAAGTTAAATCATAACGTAGTGTAACAACCGTTGTCCGTTTGCCAATGATTTTAGTTTTTATTACGTTTTCATTGTTCCCTTTTACTCGCGTACGTATTTCAAACCAAAATTATTTAGATTGATTCATTTATAAGCAAAGATTAAATTCCTTTTAGCGATTACGAAAACAAACATTTTGCTGTAACTGTTATTGATTTCGTAGGTCCAATTATTAACTGTTGCCAAACGTTAAAAATAAATTAAATTTGGATCCTACATAATATTACACACACACACACACACACAAACTAAAA
>BMAW01106253.1:0-19991 GCA_019974015.1 Nephila pilipes | reverse complement strand
GTATTTGCTTCGTACAGTAGTTACTAATTAATCAGGCACATTCGAGACCATGACTTTGCCGTATTGGTAATTTTACCGGATTATGGAGCTCAGTATAATTGTGAAGGGGATAGCAAAGAGATAAATCCCCTCAGACAAAAATTCAAACGATTAAAGCATGCATTTCATGTGTTTGCTCGCATTCTGATCCTGATAAGACGATCGGACAATGCACTACTTTATTCTGGCAACTACAACATTAATTTACGCATTGAACATTAATTTATTTCAATGCTTTTGGATTGATAACAAAGCACAGCTCGGAAGAAAATTTAATTTATTACAATAATAGCCGAAACAAATTGTATCAAATTACTCTACGGTTATTAAAGAGTATTATAATAAATTAAATATTTAAGAAGTTACAATAATTTTATAATTATTGTAACTTCTTAAAAAAATATATCTCATTGCTTCTGTTATTCAGATATCTCTTCCTCAAAAAATCGTTACTAAACATCACAAGTTTATGAGACCTGCAGAGTTGAATTTTTTGTTAGATTTTTTTCAAATTTTATAAATATGTAGGAAACTTGTTCCCACAAGACAAGTTTCATTTTTTTATGATCCTTTCATTCGATTCTGCCTCCTGAACATGGGTGTTCCATGGGCTTATAAAACTTTGTGAACCCATGAAATTTTATGAATATAATAAATGAATTGCAATTTTTTATTTGATATATATACCAAATAAAGAATAATGCTTGCTTTAAGGGGGAACCTTTTATCAAACATTATAAATTTAATGAAGACGTTAATTTGACTAAATATGTAACAAAAGGTAACGGAATTACAGTTTTATTTCTAATTATTTACTGATATATATCAGCGTAGATATTAATTCGATTGAATATATAGCAATATAATAGAAAACATATATATACATGATATAACTAGGCTTGTATATAACATAACTAAATATTACTCTCAGTAATCATGCTTAAAAATTAAAGTACAGAAAAAGAAGGAAAAGTTTTAATTATATTTAAAGGAGACATCAGAGTAAAGGATCTCTTACACTCATTATACGTTGGCGACTTCATGAAAAGGGTGTATATGTCGGGAGAACAATTACTGAAAATGATGGAACACTCCGTGGAGAATTACGATCCAAACGAAGCTACAGCTCCAGATTATTTTCTTCAAGTTTCAGGTAAATTGCTCGAATGATTACTTTCAATTAATAAATGCTTCCAATGTTGATGTTATTTATATTACCCCATTAATTGGAACCCAAATAATCGGGGTCCGTGGTAACTATGAAGCGGGTTAAGTGAGCCACGAGTTAAATTATTAATATAAATTGAGCTAACATTTGTCAAGATTGGTATTTTAAGCTTTCCTAGCCCTTTTCTGATTATTCTTTTATCATTATTAATGTTATCAACAAGGTGATGAATTGTATCCTCAATTTTTAACCATCAAAGTAGTGAAGACTCAAGTTGATTCAGTTCTTTAGCAATTTTCTGCCTATCTTGCTGCACCCTTTCGAAAAACATTTGATAACACTTGAGTTTTTTTCTCAATCGTATAAGCCTTTTTTTGGCGTTTGCATCTTTTCGACATTACTTTGAATTACTTCGGAAATCACTTATACAAGAAAAAAATCTTTATAACTAAAAATTTGACTAATGAAAATGGTTGAACGTATGGCTAATTTCGCTAACTGCGAGATTTTGAAGGGAAAAAAATAAAAAGAAATCCTCCAAACTAAACATGTTATCTTCCAAGAAATAGTGATTAACATATATAAAATAGAAAGGGGAATTAAAGGTATTAATATCTGCTCTAAACAGAGAATCGAGACGTCATCCAAACAAAGAATTTATCAGAATTTCATATAAAGGGAGGGGGAAGAATTATGACGCCACAGCGTTTAGAAGTGATATCAGAAATGATTGCTTATTGAGGAGCCATAGTAAAACCTCGTGTATAGCAGGTTCGCGTATTACTAAGTTTATGGACTTATGTTTAGGGACCGACAAAATCATTAGACAATCTTGGAAGTTATGAATGGGAGACGGAGATTTAACAGGTATGGTTAGTATTTTATTCTTGTGTCTTCTTTTACAGGACTCAAAGTTGTGTATGACATAACTAAGCCACCTAAAGAACGCGTGAGTTTGCTGTCAGTGCGTGCAAGGCATTCCACGGACGAATATGAACCGGTGAATCTATACAAGACATATTTCATTGCAATGCCTGGTTTCATTGCGAAAGGTGGCGATGGATATGCTCAACACGAAGTAGCAGATCCCGATGATTATGGTTTGTAAGCTCTCTGTCTTAAGTTTTAGATATAACCCTATAAGAAGAGCTACTTCTTTAGAAATATGCGCTATAACGCCCCTTTATTACTTCCTTCTCCTGCCATTACCAAGCCTATTTGGAGAATCGCACAATTACACAGTCAAATGAAGAAAATGTCATTCTCAGAGAATAATCAAGTTTTTTTTTTATTCATATCAACGAATAATCTATATTTAACCTACTCTGAGGTATTTAATTCCTTTTCGAGTCTGATTTAAGATTGTTCTTCTAACCGACCATGCGGTCATTAGAAGAATTAAAGATAAGGATTCGAGTCTTTGACCCCTTGTAAGTCCTATCTGGGGTAACTCCTAAAGCTCTTTACTCAACGCAGGTCTGATACAAATGTTTCATTTGATAACTTTTACTCACAATCTTCATCACTCACTAGACTATTAACTATTGTATGTAATAATTAAGCTCTCATTAAAAAATGTTTTATTGCAAATTATAGTGAAAAATACCTTATAACTTTTTTTTCCCTCAAAAGGTATTTTTTTAGAAAACACTGGTACACCTTCTTCAAAATCAACTTTATTCATAAAGCTGATATTTTGCACATAATGCAGTGAGGCTTAATTTTTTTGCATATAATGAATGAAACTTAATTTTTTCAAATAAATGCTCACAAATTTTAGGTATCACAAATTATTTACAAAGAAAATACGGGAAATTTGAATAAAAGATATAAAAAAAAAATATTTAATTAAATTTTTGAAATTTTCTTTAAGTATGTGATGTGGAATGTTATGTTTTAGTACATAAAATGTAATATATATAAATGTTATGTTTTAAAATACTCTGCAAAATTTTCAAGTTATAAATGCAGTAGATTTTATGCAAGATGTACCTATAGGTAAGTGCAAGGCTTACTGACGTAAATACAGTTATTGATTATTAATTACTCATTCATTATTACTTATGACTGTTAAAGTGATTTTATCTACTTGTTTATGAAGAGATATCTGTATATTTATGTACTCGTAGGTGCATAAATATACATATATCCAAATGTTAAAATAGGACTTCAATTGCTTTTAATTTTAAAAAAGTAAGGGTCTTTTAAATGTAACATAAAATCAGCTCATTGAAGGCGTCTCAGTGACATTGAAATAAAAACTGCTTACGGATATGGTATTTTGTACAGAACTAATTTGCACAAGGGTTGTTGTGAGTGTAAAGTTGGCAAAATATAAACCGTGGTTTTGACTCGAAATGTCATAGCCTCATGGAACCGTACATATTCTCCTCACGAAACTTCTGTCCCAGAAGAAAGTAATTAATGCCCAACAGTACTAAGAAACCCTGCATAATTACGGAGGTCTATACAGAACAATAGAGGGGGAATATGAACAAAGCATGTTTGTTGCATGGCAATCCACGTCTCTATACAGCAACTCTTAGACTCTTTCGGTTAGGGCATCATCAATCACCCCTCTAACAGTCCAAATCAGGAACCTCATCGCTTTGAAATCATGTATAGATGGAAAAAAAATTTCGACCGCCGTTGAGTTTCAGTGTGCATAAAAAAAATGGACCATTTAGGAGGCAGGAGATTTTTTTTTTTTTTGGCAAATTTTAAGCAACCTCATCCCTCGTCGACGTCGAAATACAATATTTGTTGTACGTAAAGGAATTTGCAAATTTTTCAAAAATGCATCACTTTTTCTATTTTTAAAATGATGAGTACTCTTACTTTTGAACAACCCTCATAAGTATAAAAAATATGACCTTTGGTATTAATCAAGAAACTAGTTGTGTTATAAGATTTAATTAAAAATCACCTATAAAGATTTCCATTTTAAAGATTTTTAGTCTTAAATGTTATGTTACATGTATGTATATTATGTATCTATGTTAAATGTATAATAATTAATGTTATTATACATTTTCTTTTAAAGACGATTTTCGACATATTTTAAGAAAATGCTTGCAAATCCAGTTACTTTATAATATTCCGTGAGTAAAATAGAGACATAAATGTTATCGTAGATATATAGAAGTTTTAGCTCTTAATCTTAAATACACAAAGTGAGAGAATTTCAGTGCAATTAACTATGAATTAAAAGTATAATAGCTATTCAATTTAAAGTTCTGGTTAACTTTGTCCTCGAAGGAGTCAAATGTACCTCAGGTATAATTAAACACATTTTTTCGTTGTGTAGTCCTTTTTTAAACGTTTTCTTAAATCGATTATTTTATTTGATTTATTAGAAATAATCTTCTCACAGGTAACATTTATCTCATCAAAAAAGCTAATTTTCATTGACTTTTAGTCTAAACTTTTTTGTGCATCTCTTTTATTGGTGATTCAAATACTGTGTTTAGGAGTAAAATAGTTTTACTTTCTTGAGCCATTGACGAATAATTATTTATAATATTTCTGCAAGCAAATATTTGTTTTATCATTCTTTTTTTTTTTTTTTCTTTTTAATAATTCTACAATTTTTGTACTATCCTTATCAGGTATTCGAAATGCGATATTTTCTAATACTTCTAAATGACTATGTTTCTAAGTGACTTGCTTTTGCTTCCTAAAATATTCAGATTTTCAAAAAAATGTATTTTGATTATACTTTAATTTATGAAGAAACTTAACTTTACTTCTATACTATTTTCTTTCTGCACAGTAACTGAGTATAGTCGCAACTCATAACTTAATTCCTCACTAAATAGAATTTTTTAAAAAATGTTATGATCACTCTCGTTGTACAGTTATAAACGCGTATATGTATATCTAATTTAATAATCTTTTTATTATCAATATTTCTTTTTTATTTTTGCAGGCCAGCCGGAAATTTTCCTCATAATTCGATACCTGCAAAATGAGCGTGTTGTAGAACCAAAACTGGATGGTCGCATATCTTTCGGATTCTATTTGGAAGGCCCTGTCACATCTAAAAGTGATAGATCTGTATTAGGAGTTAGTGGGGAAAATATCTCAGCAGCAGTTGCTTCCTTTTCAGGAGTGAACAATGTAACCATCGCATCATCAACTGTCCTAAACTCCAAAAATGAAGAAATCGAATCAGTAACACCAACAAATGGAAACGACAAAACAAATTCCACATCTTTAGCAACTCCAAAACTTAGAACCAACAAAATGAACTCTATGTCAATTTTTACCCCGCTAATAGAACACAGCACCATAAAAATAATAAATAGTTACGCAAAAGAAACTTATAAAGACATGGAATTCAATTCTTCGAATATTTCACTTATATCAGAGCCGGGAATGGGCGGCTTACCAAAATATATGTCACAAGAAGAAGCGCCATCACCTTCTCAACATACACTTATCTTTGAAGGAGGCTCAATTGATCAGGAAACTTCTTTCATCACCATTGATCATAATAATGACAGTGCAAGAAATGTACTTGAAAAAAATATGGTTACAAATCTGGATTACGAGCATACTGGCTTTAAAGAAGACCTAGGTGCTCCAATCAGAGTAAAACTCAATAGAACAATTAACCAACTGCAACAAAATTTTACAGCAACATCTTCAGTAGAGCATAATCCAAATATTGACCCTTATGCAACACTCGGAAGTCACACGATTTGGTTTGATAACAATACAATCGTCAAATCAAAAGATGTTTTGCCTTTGAATAAACCTGCACTTCATACATCCGAAAATGTAAGGAAAGAATTTGCGATACCAAATGATGTTGAGAACTTTGTTATTGACAAAGACGAAATGCTCAATTTCCATCAGAAAAATCATGAGTTAAGAGACTTTACAAGTCTTCCATCAATCAATCATACAATTGTTAACATGTCTAGTGAAGCTCCTACCATGAAAAATCTTTCCAACACTGTAAATGAAGAAAAAAGGAAGAATTTCTCTTCTTTGCTTACGAATTCTGCTTTGACTGAATTCGAAAGGGTGTTAATGAACGCAATGCTTGAGGAAGCAATCGTGAATGAAGTTATAATTGAAAATGGTGGAGCGGACTTACTGAGGCATAATTTAAAATCCGGATTGAAAAATATTTTGATGGATAAAATGGATGTAACAACTTTAACCTCATCTGATTTGAAGAATTATGAAACAACAACAAATTTCAATGACCCGACAACAGAAAACGGCAAGTCTTTCGAAACAGAAACCATTGCTTTTACCACAATGTCTGAAATCCAAGCACTCAGCACTGATTCGATCATAAAAACATCAGATCATGGGTCAACGGTAAGAACAGGAAATCAAAGCAACAATGATCATGTTGTTTTCAGTGGAAATGAGAAAAATTCAAACTATCCAATACCCGATGATTTGATGGGAAATTTAAAATCAAACAGGCAGAAAATGGAAGAAGTCAAAGAATTACTGGTAGATTCAGTCGTTGATTCTGTGTTAGAAAAAGTAAAATTAGAATTTGATCGTAGGGCTTCTGGTTCCTCTAAGATAAATGAAATTGATACAGAATTGATGCAAAAGAATAAACGAACATCAAACAAGCAACTTGGCTCATCAACAGAGGACATAAAGCCTACTACCGATAGTGATAAATTGAGTTCGACTTTTCCATCATTTATTTTAACTGATGGTGTAGAAAATGGTACTCAAATGAGTTCAGAAGCTCACACTAAAACCACTCAAATTATTTCTGATGTAACTTCAAAAGAATCAAGCTTTCTTGTGAAAGATCTTAGCCCGTCATATAATTCGACAGCTAATTTTACTTCCACAGGAGACCATAAGGACAATGTGGAATTTGCTGGAGAAGTTGCTTGGATTCCATGGATTTTGTAAACATTCTTTCTCAATAAGCGCAAATCTTTTAATCAAAATTTAATGGTTAAATGAATTTCTTTTATCTAAGAGGAAAAATTAAAAAAAATGTATTGATTATTTTTAAACAGGTGATTTTGCTCAAATTAGTTTAACTCTAAGCTCCAGACGGAATTTTAATAAAAATAGCAAACTATCTGTTTTGAATTGATGTAGTGGTTATTAAATTTTTTAATATAACATTTTTTTATAGAAACAGTGTGATATATAAAGCTGGCAAATACTTTGCAAATATGGATTTTTTTCATTATCTAAATATTTGTTATCAATTTTTATATAAAACATAGAATAAGGATCTCTGATTTTAAAAATATCACGCAGTTAAATTTCAATTCTTTTGCATTTAGAGTAATTTTGAGGGGAATTTCGATTAAAAAAATATAAAATAATATATATTTATAAACACCTATAAATGTTGTGAGGGCGTTTATGTACTTTTACCTTAAGTTTGAAAACAAATATTGATTATTATTAGTAAGAAGCTAGAGAGTTTTGAAAATTAATTCTGTGTTACTAATACTTTAAAAATGATGCATAAATTTCTTGAAAGCATCTGATATAATTTTGAGACTGCTTAAGATACCTGAGGAAAATAAAAATTTAAACTTCAGGATTTGAGAGAAAATTAATATTTAAATTTATTGTGAATTATATTTGACGTTATTAATGTTATGTTGATTTATCATTTTTTAAAATTTAAATTTCATTTTTACTCCGCTACAATGTATTTAAGGAATATTTTGCTTAAAGTTGTATAATTGAATTAAATATTCACTTGCGCAATGAGAATTGAGATTGATTATTTCCCTTATGACTACACTACAGGCTCCCATCTACAGACTATTTTGATTTCGTGAGCGTTATGTTATTCTCAGGGAAATTTCTATAACCTTCCTCAAATCTTTTTTATTTTGTCTATTTGAATGAAAAAAAAAAAACATCCGAAAGAGCAAAAGATGATGAAGGTTTCAGTAGAATTACAATTTCCCTCCGATTTTTGAAAATACTTCAGAAGTTTTTTAATGACTTGAAAACCTACAAATCAATAATTAAAATAAGAGTAAAAATATTTTTAAGAATCCTGAGGAAAATTATAATTCTGCAGAAAAACTTTTTTTTTTTTTTGCTTTTTCGGATGCACTTATTGCATTCAAATAGATAAAATAGTATGGATTTGAGGACGGAAGTAGAAATCAAAATGGCTGGTAGAAGAAAGCCTTAAAAACTAAATTTCTATTGATAGAGAAAATATGATTACTAATTACTAAATGTTAAAAAATGAAGCAGAAAAAGCATATGTTTTGGAAGTTGAATGATAGCCTAATACAGAATAATTCGATATAAAAACCAACGTTTTTAAAAATAACGTTTTTATATGGTAGCAAAGTTTATTAAAGAAAATTATTGAAATATTAGTTAAAACTGTTAGTTATTTTTAACTTTAAAATTTACTTAAAAAGATACATTTGTGAGCATATTAAGAAATTCATAATACTCATAAAATCAAAACATGCATTTGAAAGTTTGTAAGTCATTCTATTAAAAAAAATGGGAACCAGAATTCAGGAAAGGTTTATCCTTGGCGACAAGAATTATTTGGCAGTATTTTGCCAAATGTGGCTACCCTGTTCGTTTGGATTTAACACTCATAAAAACAATCGCCAAGTTTGGTGCCAATTTTTGAAATCGCGCCAAGTGTTTGGGCTAAACTGCATTATTAAAGAAAATATTAGTTAAAACTTGTCGCAAATGTCTAAATATTGCATTGTTAGGCGAGTACGAACGATTCCCAAAATTTCAAAGCTCTAGCTTGATGGGAAGTTGGTTAAATTAACGATCGAAAATTTGATGACACACACACACACACCAAGTGAAATTCAGAAAAACGTTGTAAAAATAGAAAGCAGCGAGAATGTTAATAAGTAACAACAATTTACAATATATGTTTGATGCGTTGATTCCTTAATTGCCCATTCACTCCTTCCTCTCGGGGTGGGGGAAGGGGTGGGGGAATCTCGCTGCGACATCTTGTGAGGTGTGTAAGAAGTCAAATTATAGTCTGAGGGCATTGATAGCGAACAACCCGAATTACAAAAGATACAACAAAAAACAAAAACAAAAAAAAAAAACAGAATACTCATCTGTTATATCTTTCAAGGAAAATAACATTGCTCGTTTGGAAAAAGCATTTTCTCGCACTGAAATAAAACAAATGTGCGTATAGAGAACAAACTAATCAAACCGTTAACATTGTTTTCAGCAGCTCTTTGGCATTTAATAACATTTCATTTCAAGGCCTGATTCCACTTCAGACACATCATGTAGAGGAAGAGATGTTCGTAAAATTTGTGGGGGCTCTATTACTTCGTTACCGCTGAGGAGAGTGGGAGGCCAGCTAAGACATGAATCTCATTATGGACGAAGTTAATAATAACAAGGTGCGTTTGATATGGTTAGTGGGCCGGGTACTCGAATATATGCTTCCGGCTCTATTTGGCGGACGAGGAATCCCTGGGTGTAATAATAATAATAAAATACTTTGGATTGATTCGAATAAAATTCATGTGGGGAAATTACTCTGCTGGTCATTAAAATTGCAGCATTAGGAAGAAATGATTCGACGAAATCACATGAAAGGAGGAAGAGGTTAGGATATGCAAATGATTAGTATTTCAGCGCATTTAAACGATAGTTGAAGTCACTTGCATATCGCAAGGTACAGTGTTTTCTTTTTTTCACATAAAATTAGGTGTGAAAAATCTTGGCAAGATGGGTGCCACGTTTGCTCTCAGTGGAAAATGAACGCTATAGTGTGGTCGACTCTGAGGCTATTTTGGCACTTTTTCGTCGGAATCCTGACAAGTTTCTGCGTCGATACATAACTGTGGATGAACAGTGGATCACTACTACTCTCCAAAGGAACAGTCAAAACAGTGGGATTTGAAGGCGAACGGGCTCTGAAGATAGCAAAGACGGTGAAATCCGCCAGCAAGTGAATCATCTAAACCAATTACTTGGAAAAATATAAACAATAACTGAAGGGTGCGTCGTTTTTGTACCGGTTGTGCGAAGAAATCAAGAAAAAAAACCCATCCTCAATGGAAAAAGAAAGAAATCCTCATACATTGAAAAAAACATGACAAATCATGGATGCATACCTGTCCAGTTTCGATGCCCAAAATAATGGAGTTAAAGTTCGAAATATTACAATATCCACCGAATTCAAAGGATTTGACCCCAGTGAATTTTCTTTCTATTTCCAATCTTAAAAAAATGGTTCAGCGGACAACAATTCACTTCTAGAGAAAAGAGTATCGCCCAAGTAGATGCCTATTTTGAGGACCTTCGGAAATCTTATATTTTAGATGGCTTAAAAAAGTTGGAGAAATGCTTGGAAAAGTGTATAGAACTAAAAGGAGATTAAGTTGAATAATATTAATAATAATAAATAAATAAGAAAATCTTACTGAAACAATTTGATTTTTTGTCTTTTTCTAAAGACTTATTAAGCAGCCTTCGCATAATAGCGCTAAGACATGATGTATATTGCGAAGTTTTAATATTCGTATTACAGTCGTCGAAAAAAAAAACAACTTTAATAAGTTTAGCAGTTCTCATTTTATCTAGACAAAATTAGTTAATTTATAATGTGTGTGTGACTCAATGGATTAATAGATAAATTTACTAATTTTTCATACGTAGAAGCAATACGAGGAATATTGGTGGCAAAATGTGTAATTTTAAACCTTAGTAAAGTAACGAGGACGACACTTGAGCTAGCTCCCCACTCTTCAAGCTTCCATACTACGCCTGCGAGAGAACTTTCAACCCCGACAGATTAAATGTGCATCATCCCCTCTACACAATAAGTCTTCGTGGAATCAGGACTTTAATCAGGAATTAACGAAACAACACCGACTGCAAATTCATGACCAAGACCACTATGCTAAATCGGCCACACGACTCAATGAGAACTAAATTTTGATGTTAATGGATTAATTTATTGACTCAATTTAACGTCTAAAATATTTTTCTCCTTAACGTTTTTTTTTTTTTTTTTCAGTTTATTTCACACTTTTTCTGAACTTAAGGCTCCCCTCTTCCGGCTATTTTGATTTCGTGAAAGTAAAGTTAATCCTATGAATTTCTACTTTTGTTCTCAAATCTTTATTATTTGATGTATTTGAATATAATAAAGTGCATCTGAAAGAGCAAAAAATAATGAAGGCTTCTGTGAAATTACTTTTCTTCCTCCGATTTTAAAAAATATTTTTAAAAGACTGGAAAACTCACGAACTAATAATTGAAGTAGGGGTAAAAATATTTTTAAAAACCGAAGGGAAAATGTAATTCCACAGAAGTCTTCATTATATTTTGCTCTTTCGGATGCACTTTTTTGCATTCAAATACATAATATAGTACATATTTGAGAACTGTAGTACATATATATATATATATATATATATATATATATATATATATATATATAAATTTCATAGTATTAACATTATTTTCATGAAATCAAAATGGCCGGTAAGCGGGTATTGTTTATAAGAAGAATTTTCTCATTATATGTATTTATTTGGCGTATATTATTTCTCACCTTAAAATTAGCCTCAATTTCAAAATTTATAAGATTGTGTGTGAAAGTTACGAGTAATAGAGTTATTAAGAAGTATTCCCTAATATTAAATTAGTGTCTGAAAAATTTGGTACGGTAAAAATTTTCTACCCAATATTTTGAGAGAGAGGCTTTTTATATCAAACGATATTTACATCTTTTCCGATTCCAAAAACCAGATTTTCGGAAATGGATATTATACTGTTGTAAATGCAAATTATTAAATATACTTATGAAAAAAAAATAATTGTAAGCTTCTGAAATTTTTATACACTTGGATTCCAAAAATTAAAAATGTAATAAAATTCATTTCAATAATTCAGGCAAACTGAAATCAAAATTGTGGTCAGAAATCACTGAGCTTTAGTTTAAAAGATGGCAGGATTAGTTTATCGCGCAATATTTAAAAACTGGAAAAATATTATGAAGCGCTTGCGCAGAAGAGAGAGAGAGAGAGAGAGATTTTTATGGTACCTAACAAGGTTTTTTGAGTATTTTTTGGAACTAATAATCAAATTCGAATGAAATTAAGACCACTCTCAACTTAATTCTACCACAAATAAAAAGGAGTCCATAATGAAAAAATTCTTTTTAGAAGTTATGCTGTATAACTTCCATATTTCTAATTAATATAGTTGTATACTATGTGTGTGAGTGTGTGTTAATAATTTAATTTATTTGTGCATTAACATCAAATTTTAGTTCCTTTTGAGCCTTGTTCTTTAGGAATGATACCAATTGTGTTCAGCAAAACGTATTAAGAGTAACGTATTAAATGTAATCCTTGAATTCCTATAACATCAGTTCATATACTATTTGCTTATTGACTACTGTGTATTTAATTAATGACTACTGTGTATTTATTTAATGACTACTGTGTTTATGAATTACTTTTTTTAACGATACAAAAAAAGATAAAATCCGAGCCTGTTCTGTGTTTTAAGGGTTTGCGCTTTGTTTCTGATCTAACATTGCTAACATACATTTTGTAAGAAAAGTAAATAGGAGTAGTGAGGTAACTTTTTGAGTGGCAGTGACACAAAATGTGTTTGATGAAATATGGCCATGCGGTAAATAAGTTTGGGAGCCTACGGTTTAGAACAGGAAGTAGGTAAACTGATTTTGGAAATGGACATATCATAGTATTTTTAGGCTAGGCGAATCAGATAAGCAAACTCAAGGGTATTTTCATGAGCAATGCTGTTTACAGAGCAACAACAATAAACTTGATCCAAAAAAAATTCAAGACAAATATAGTGTGTACAGTTAGAAAAATGAAGTGTAACTTCAAAAGAGCGTCAGACCACCTCTAGCTCCAAGAAACAGTTTCAAGTTTTTTAATATTAAGTGATATTTTACGCTGCATACAGAGGAATAATGAAGAAACGCACCAAGAAGGGAGATTCGGATTGAAATGAAGTTTAATACACACAATGATTCAGAATAGAGATCCACTTGATCCCAAAATCAGACCAATTAAGTAAATACAGTGTTCAATTAGACAAATGCAGTATAATTTCAAAAGTGCATCGTACAGCCTCCTGCTGCAATACATGCCGCAACACGGTTCGGCATTCAGTTGCTAGGACGTCGGATGTTGTCCTGAGGCAGATGTGTGCACATATCTTGAACAGCCACTTCCGTATAATGTACAGAGCGACGCAAACGACGTCTAGAATATCAGCTGGTCTCACAAATGCTCTGTAAAATACAAGTCCAGGGAGCGGGCTGGTTATGGAAGAGTCTGAACATGACGTAGAAAGTTTTGAGCTCCTCGAGCTGTAAGTGGAGAAGCATTATCTTGCTTAACAATTGCCTCTGAAAGTCCATTTAGGAAAGGTCCCACTTAGAGTCGAAGAATGTAGTCAGAATATCACTAGCCCATTAAGGTTCCTTGTACCACAATTAGAGTAGACCGGCTATCACAGGCTATGGGTCCCTCTTAGACCTGCTATGCGAGCAGTGTGTCGCGCGACAGCCTGGATGGAATTATGTCGTTCACCAGGAAGCCTCCACACCCGCAAGCGGTTATCATCTAAAATGAACCGGATTCATTACTAAACACCACGTTTTGTCAATCTGATGCATTCTATATCGATTTGGCTTGGCACTATTGTAGACTGAGTCGCTGATGTTTCGTGTTAATAGCAGTGCACGTAAAAGGATTGCAGATTCACAGATTCGCTTCCGCAAGGTGTCTGGAAATGGTTTGTGGAACAACTGACAGCTCTACATCTGATGGTATCGTGGGACGAGTCACTATGGGATCAGCAAGTGCTTGCCGCCCGATACTTAGATCCTTTCGCCTCGTAATATTCCTGGTTACTGAAGACTGGTTTTCCGCACGAGAGTACCATCTTCTGTCCATTGCTCCCAACATGTTCTGATGGCACACTCTGAACGATTGACCTGGAGAGCAACACGGTACGTCGACCAGTCTGCGGTATTCACGTCGATGATCAGACTCCTCTCATACTCGCTTAACTGTGCGAAGTGTCTTCCCACACGTCTGTTTGGCATTCTTCGTTCACTGAAGTCCTTCTAGAATCGTAATGTGATCATTATGTTTATGAATCTTCTACTACGCAATAGTTTATATAGGACCCACTTGCTGATTACAATGCCACTGCAGGATATGTAGTCATGCGCAGGCATCAAATTTGGATCATTTTCTTATCGGACACCATTAAACTTTGCAAAGTTTGGAAAATTGTAGCTCACTTCCTTCTTAGTGCTTTTGTTTTCTGCATTCCTGAGTGTATTCACATACACATCCTAATAGAAGAAAAAGAATACATTATTTTAATTTATTACTTAACGTACAATACCACTGGCTAAATTTTCTACAGTTACGATGAATATAATTGCTTTTATCAGAGTTAATATTTCACTATATTGGAGTTCGAAATAAGTAAAGTTTTTTTTACAAATGGTCATCCTTTAATAATGATTTGAATCGGGATTTTTAATACTTCATTTTCCAAAATATTTTTTTTCAGTGATAAATATTCCCAAATGCAGATATATATCGCCGAGTATATGATTTAATTAGTAGTTTCCGATTAGTATCTTCCGAAAGAGATATTTATAGAATTAGATAAATCCGTTTCTCTAAACATCCTTGTTAACATATTATTTTGTCGATCAATCACATCCAACTGAAGGTCGGAGAGAAGATCCGCAATTGTACAGTCAAAAGGATTGTGAAACATGGAAATGTGTGTAGCACTTGCATCAAGATACGAAAAGTGATGTAGTAGTTCTTTCATACAAAAACAATATCAATCTTCAGATCGGATTCGGCCAGTTGGCCACAGTTTGCTGATCTCAGGATAAGAATAAGGAATTCCTCTTTATTGAATTGAAATAAACATGTATAAATTTTAAATAACCTAGAATTTTACCACTGTAATAAATCATCTTTTTAATTTTTGTAAAAACGGTATCTTAAAACTATCAACCAACAGTATATATTTATCATTTCGTTATTTATGTAAATGCCAATATACCATTTAGTTATTTAGAAGATGCCTATAAAACAAGCATGATTTTTCAGGTTTTCTAACTGCATTTAACGCTCCACATTTATTACACACTTTTATAATATAAGCAGCCATTTTGAATTCAGAAGCACAATGTTAATCCTTTGGAATTTCTACCTTACTTATCAAATCTAGACTAAATGTTTTTCAAAGGAATAGGGAAAAATAATCTTTAAAATAGATATATAAATATTTTCAAAAACCGGAAGAGAAGAATATAATTCCACAGAGAGAAACTTTCACTTTTTTAGCATTTTTTTTAATTCAAATAATTCAATATTCTAAATTTTGAAGGAATGTGAGTAATTCCATAAAAATACCATTACGTTCACTAGTTCAAAACAATTGGTAGACTATAGTCTTAATTTTTTCACTTTGCAATGGGATCGCACGCATTTCGCTCCTTGACTGACTTTTGGAGCTTATTTATTACATTATTTGAATTGAGAACCTCGCTTTGAGAAAGAGCAACAGCCTATTTAATTTAATCTGACTATATAAGAAGTGAAGTCAATGTGAAATCAAATAGAGTAATTAGAGATAAGAGAAGAGAGAGGAAGTCGTGATGTTGTTGAGGACACAATATATGGGTGCGAGAAGGAGGAAGTGATTTTCTAAATGTATATTCCTGATTCTGATACAGTAACCAGAACTTTATTGGACTCGGATCCTATTTCTATTAGGAATCGGATTATTTTTCTAGAAGCATATCAGATCATTTTTTAAAAGTTAGTTAGGAATATCAACACGTAAATTTTCTGTTATTAAAATAGGAACGATCATAATAATAATATATATTTTGATTATTCTTATTTGCAGCAACATCTATTCTTATCTTTTTTGTACAATATATTTGAAATTCATTAAAATATTTTATTTTAGTTTCATATCGCATTTATATGTTAAATCAACAAAGTTTGAGATATATAAAAAGTAAAAGAAATGTTAAAATTAACTTATCACACATATAGTCACTTACGCAAGAGATAAGGTTGATTTCAGAATTTTTAAATTAATTGTCTTAGTTTTCTTACCATCACTGAAAATATACGCTTGAAGAAATTCTAAATCCATTAATTTTTCTTTCACTATAAATATTGTAACTCTAAAAGTCACTTAAGTTAATTCAAATTATAATAACATGAAAATTTTGAAACATAAATGTCGCTATTTAAACATCTAATAATTTAATGATTAATACATAATATTTCTGATGTACAGGAAATTTTTACATCTAGAATTTGAAACAAATGATTTTATTCTACAATTTAACTATATAATTTTATTTAAAATTTTGAATATATTCTCCTATTTATTGTTATAAATGTTAATTTTTACTTAATATGCATTCAAATTTTTTTTAGTTCGAAATAAGAAGGGAATTGACATCGCAAATGAAATCACTTTAAGAAGTGTATGAGAATATATACCTTCGAGGAAAAATGATTTCTTACCTTAGAAATCATTGTGAAATTTAAATTCAGCTGATAGTTTAAAGCGAACAACAGACAGTAGGCAGGAATAAAACTTACTATATTCTACGTCAGTTTTGTCTAATATATATACTCAATCTTAAAAGGGAAGTACATGGTACGAATTTCGGAAATAATAGGTTTTAAGGTCAGAAATGTTAAATTAATGCAATTGATTAATATCACACCCATTTTTTTCAGAACTATAACCGCGAAAGTATTCATGCATTGGTTCTCTATATTTTTTATTTTCCAGAAAATTAGGAAAGTAAAAATGTAAGAGTTTAATAAAATAAAAATATATATTCTGACTCTGAAGAAACTTTCACATAATTTTGGATAAACAGGCTAATTGGTTTAAAATTCCATCATTGCATTCAATCTTTTTTTTAATTTTTAAAATACAAAATTAGTCAGAGAACATTTCGGAACCTTATTATCATCGTGGCGATGTTTCCGGTCTATGTAATAGAGGATGGCTATATATTTATATATATAAATGTATGTAATAAGGAACTTAATTTTACTTTGAAATGTTTGAATCATTAATAGTTCATAACACTTTTATATAACTTAAGAATGTACGGAAAATTATGGTGATAAACAATTAAATTTTTTGATAATCGTCTATTGACAGATGGACGTACTACATGTAATTTAGGAAAGAAAAGCAGTGGAATGGAATGTAAATGTCCGTAAACATGTGTCGAATTTTTTTCACTTCAAAATAAATCTAGAAAGGTAAAATTATTAATTGATACATTTTTCACTACTCATTATACATCTAAATTATTTTAATACATTATTTCCTATTACAAATATTTTTTTGCATTCCGCAAATGAACATAATGTTACGGAAGCCTTTTTGTACTGAAAAAATTTTTTTATACTTTTTTACACTTTTTTCTTTTAACGAAAACGAACAAGACGTGATTATTAAGATTATTTTTCTTGATTTAAACATGAAACTTACATTTTTTTGAAAAACAAAAGTAATTCAACTTTCTATATTAGAGTCTTCTTTCATATGGACACATTTTAGGTTATTTTGGATGAGTAACAAAATTTCTTTTATATTATTATTACCAGACACATAGGTAATAGTTACGGAAAATAAATTTTGATAATTAACTGTTTATTAATATCGCATTTAAAAGTTAAACTAACGGCTATTTACGAAGGGCATCCTTATTTGAACCCTCGACGAAATAATAAGCCGACATCTGAACTGATACTCTGTTTTCCTATCTTCATCACTGCGCCATCGATATAAATTTTAGACACGAGAGATTTAATGCGATGGAGCTCCTTTAAAGCATGGCCCTTTAGAGACATCAGGGCTCATACGGAAGATTCGATTAAAACGATGTTGCCCCTCTACTTCCGATCATGAACACTTGGCTAACATGGTGAAATTAATTTTTCTTGATTGTACTAATAGAAGTAACATTTTTTTCATTTTTGCAAACACACAAAAAAATATTATTCGTTACACTTTTTCAAATGGTTTTCATATTAAAAAAGAGGAAGCAATAGGATCATATGCGGGAGCGCATGTTCATAGTGGCCCTTTTGTTATTTATTTAATTTTATTTTTCTAATGAAAATGCCGAATGTTATTTTGGTTGAGCTATTGTGAAAATGCTTTCGATGACACTAAACAAATTTTTCTATTCATAGGACTGAAACAGTATTGGAACTAAAGAAAACTGAACGATGGATAGACATCGCTTCAATTGTGGTGTATACAATTTGAAATTCAATAATAGCTGCGTTTCTTCAGTTCATAATTTTGATTGCTTCATAATATTACATAATAATTACTTTGGGTTTATCTTTAAAGTTAAAAGTGGCTTTAAATGAACCATTGTCTGTAAAAAATCAATTGTCGGGAGAAAAAATCTGAATTATAGTTTTCATATTTCATTGAAATGTTTTCTTTTTATTCATAGTCGAAGCAAATGTTTTCATTTACATGGAATCAATTTCAATTAATGATTTCTAAGAATTGTACTGTTCGAGGGGGTTTTAATTGGTAATAACTAAATCTTATAAACACGTATATAAATTATAATCACTGAGATTTATCGTAACCTGCTTGCTAAGTCGTATTCAAATTGTGTATTGTTAAAGTTAATGTTGGATGCACTGAGCGACGAATTTTGCTTCAGAATTTTCACTACGAAATTAATACCAATTACGGCTTTCCCTCATAGTTAATGAAGCCGATATGAAATACATAAGAATTACCATGTAGGCTATGAGCCTTTCGGTATCTAAAAGGGTATCACATTGATCGTGTTTCAGGATTAAAGATGATGAATAAGTCTCAAGTCTGTTTAAATTGCATCAAAGACATGTTTTTAAAAGTTTTTTTTTTCACATTATTTATATTATACAGTTAGGTTTTATTAAGAGAAAGAGTAGTGTGTAACCTAGTGGTCATGACCGCAGACTCTCAGCCGAGTCGTTAGCGTCGAGTCGAGGGTTCGAGAAACGATGCCACTAAAGTCAGTCCGTGTGGGAGATCTGATACACTTTTAATCTTGTAGAGGTCACAAATCTTTCCGCATTTTGTTTTGAGAGGTACGTGCGTCTTGAAGTGTTGTCCTCGTCACTCGACGGAGGTTCTGTATGACGAGGACTATCGGCAATATGCCTCGATTAGTTCTCAGTACCTGCGAAGTATACCGGATTAATAGAAAGGGAAGGATAACAAGAAATTTAAACAAAAATTTGTATATCACTGCATAAAATTGTAAAACGCAAATAAAATATCAATAACCGATACTGCAATAAAAAATACTGTTTTTAATAGAAATCATTCGTTATATCATTCCAGCAGTAGCCATCAAGGATTTTCATTACCTGGCAATCAATGTATAAACGACCACTGACGAGTCAAAAAAATTACGCGTGTGTAAAATCGCCGGATTAGTGGAAGGACTTGATAGGGGCAGTTCTGGATTACAAAGAGAGTACTGCAATCGAGAATTTTACATGTCGCGTGTGGGACATGTATTTCTTATTTCTTTATTTTGAGTTTTTATACTTCGCCCCTTAGGGTTTGATGAGCTTTATTTACTTGAAACAAGTGTGTGGAATCTACCAATTTTAAGCGCATGTGACTTTTGTAAATATATATTACATCGAAAAACCCTACCCGTGTAGTTTGACCCAGTGGGCGCTAAACATATTTAACATTTATGCTA
>BMAW01106235.1:13785-25639 GCA_019974015.1 Nephila pilipes | reverse complement strand
CGGTACACTTTAGTTTGAGTTTTGCTATTTTTTGCTTAAGATTTTTATTACATTTTTTTTAAAAATAATAGTCTCAGTTAAGTTTTAGACAAGAAAAAGAATAAAACGCAATTGAAGAATTATTGTAGTTTTAAAATATATGAAAATAGAATAAAAACATTTTTTTATTATTCAAAGAAGTATTTAGATTACGAAAATAAAATACTAGAGTCTTTTTCTTACGATAGAATCTTTATAATTTAGTTTTAAGCTGAAAAATAATATTGGAAGTTCATGAAAGTTATTTTGCGGAATTATTAAGCAAATTCTTAAGAAAGTCCAAGGTATACTTAACCATTGCTTGAAATTTTCTTTTGCTTTTCTGTACCTGTGTCACTTACAGCACAACACTTCAAAGGTTATCAATAACTCGTGAATCACTCAGAGGAGAATTTTTAAAATAAATCTTGCATTGACCTTGAAGCATATTTCCTTGGAGAAACAAAAATATTTTAGCTAAGAAATGCTCTAAAAAATTCAGGAATACAGTCGGTAAACTTCTTGGATATTTGAATTTCTTCTGTTCCGTCGTATTAAAAAACGGATTCATAAGTATCATGGAGAATTTTTCATAAAGAAAGGTTCGTTAAAAGTAAGATAAATTTAAAAAAGAAATTTCTTTACGAAAGTAATAGATAAATTTCTCTGTATATAATTAAAATTGCAACACCACGAAGGAAAAAAAATACAAAAAAGATATTTATTGTACATAAACAGTATGGCTTGATGGAAAAAAATGTTTAAATTTGCAAGTAGTTGGGAGATTTTACAGGGTTGCGAAATTAGTAGAAACAACTGCCACCTCTGGCAGCTAAAATGACCTTTGCCCGGTTATGCAAAGAGTTGAACTAGGTTTGGTTGACAGAAATGATTAACTCATTCCATGCTTCTTCAGGTCTATGCCTCACTACATCATCTGCATTTGGTGAAGAGGGGTGGAGGGCCAGTCTCTTAGCAACCTATGACCAGATGTTTTCGATGGGTGACAGATCTGGAGACCATGCAGATCAGGGCAACAATCGAAAGCCCTGTATATTATGGAAAGTCAGGACGTTCAAAATGTACAAATTTGCTTTCAAAGTTCCGTCGATCCGAACTAGAGATTAGCATGGCGTGTACCGAATGGTTACCCAAACCATTACACCAAGTGCAGGTCCCCTATGCTGATATCAAATGTAAGCAGGCGACAAGCGGTCTCATCGGAGCCTCCAGATACGTATACGGCCGTCATAATACTGCATGCAGAACCGGCAAGGTCTTAAAAGACGACATTGAGCCACTCCATTATCCTGCTTTGTCGTTCGGTGCACCAGAATCGCCGTCTCTCTCTAAGCTGCATTGTCAAGGGAAGACGAAGTAATAGTTACCGTGATGACAAACCACGCTGCTGCAAACGTCATTGCATCATATGAGCGAATACTCGGCATGTTGCAAACATGCCCCTTTCCTGACTATTGGTCCGTGATGTGTTTGCACGGATTTTTAGGGCCGACCTCACAATATGTCTGTCCTCTCGGCCTTAGTCTTGAGAGGTCGTGGAGATCCTGCATACCGTTTAGCATGACCCTCAGCAACCCATTGATTCCACATTCGCATGATAGTTGTTAGATTTCGACCAGAGCGATGGGCATTAATACAGAACAACAATCCGCACTCTCGATAGACATATACTCTAGATATACCGAATTGTGACACTTGCTGGCATGCATTTCGTCTTATTATTTCAGGCGTAACACAATATTCTGAGCAAACTCCAACCTTACAAAGCGCTTTCCGAATGAAAAATCCATTATTCAACTTTTCTTTTAAGCAGTACTTCAGATGTCGTTTTTCCTGCGTCGTCTAAATGCCCTGAAATAGTAATCATTCACATATCCTAACATCTTCTTTCTTTCATGTGAGTTTGACGTTCGTCAGATTACTCCTTCCGGGTGTTGCAATTTTAATGGTCAGCAGTATATATATATATATATATATATATATATATATATAAGGAAGTGTTCTTTCCTTTTCTCTTTTCTTATAAGAATAAAATGATGTGTTATAATGAAAGAAAAAACCACTTAATTTAAGAACATTTCTTTCAAGAAATACGAGTTAGATAATCAGGAGTTAATTTGATTTTAGTAAATGTCGCTTTTTTTATAACTTAGGAGTATTAATGATGGATGTCATAATTATAATTCGTTGTTGAATGACCAAAAGACACCAAAGCTGTCACTAAGTTCTAACTTTAACACAGGACAACGTGATTACTTTAATGGCCAATTAAAATGAATGAACATCATCCTTTTTCCATACATTACGGTCCTTCTTGAATTGTGATTGTTAATTATCGTCGCACTGAGAAGCAACACGAGGGGTTTGGGAGACAATCCTCGTAATTTTGATCCTCGGTCGAGGGACGAGGACTACATCCGAACTGTGACCTCCATCTCCAAACTTCCACACGACACCAACATTAGGACTTGAGTTTTCGACCAGATTTAACAGGCATCAGTCTCACTATATGGCAAATCTTTTGTAGCATCAGAGATCGAACCCACGATTCAACGAAAAAAACGTTGGCCGCGAGTTCGTTACCATGACTAGCAGGCTACTACAGCTAGGTCTTTCGTTAATGTATTACTGGAACTCAAAACTATACTCTATTACCCTGAAGTAATGTTTTAAATTTTAACTATAATTATTAATATTATATACAATAATTGGTGTATAAAATAATAGTGTTTCACCAAGTTTAACACAATTTAGTCTCAAAAACGTGTGATAAAGCCCAGGAAGGGAAATATTAGCTAAAATGAAATACTTTTTGCTTGACCGTTGCTCAAGATAACAAAATATTTTCGCCAAACGTGTTAATCTATATCATGATGCTCAATAATATAGAATTTTTCATAAAATATTTACATAAGCAAATTAAATCTGCCAAAATTTTAAAAATTCAATTTCTAAGAGTCGAGCTAAAACTACAGCTAATAACGTCTTGCAACGGTCATTTAAGTTTATGCCAAATTTATTTTTAATTTTTTTAAATATTTATTCCGTGTTATTCAACACTTGTCCCCAAACCCATCGATAAATTTTACCTATAGCGTGATATTGCGTTGATATTTCTCAGCTAAAATTTTAGAATTAGGCGATTATTACAAATAATTTAACATTCATATTCTTTATTGCTTACAAGTTCGGGACTATTATTTATCTATTTTTACATTAAGAAAATGCAAAAAAATATCTTTCAGAATTGTTTCTCAGAAACCTCTTTAGGAGAAACGAATTTTTTACTGAAAAATAAAGAAGCATATGAAATGATAAAAGAACCCGAATTCTACTTTCTTAAAATGTCTCGCTTTTTTAAAGTTCATTAAAGTCATTGCGAGTATCAGGAAAACGTGCGAGAAAACCACTTTCGATGTAATGTGTCCTGAGGGATATTTTACAGAATGTTCCCAGAATTAAAGAGCTGTTTTGCGAAGAAAGAAAACAGGAAAAAAATAGACACATTGTAGTTTTATGCACATATATTCTTAGAACATATTTGGATTAGGGAATAATAAACTATTCATAGCTATTCTTGATTTTTGAATGTATCAGAATATATATGTATACATGTGTTTAACGCATTCTTATAAATTTTATAAATGAATATATATTTTCTGATTTAATTATTTATTCTAGAACAGCCAATATTAATCGTATGAAATATATATTCTCTTGTTAATCATTTATTCGCAAAAATTATATTGCCCAATACAATTCATCTGTCTTAAGAAAATCTATAAGATTGTGATTTTTCTCTTAAATAAAAGCAAAATATCCAAAAGGGATTAAAATGCACTACATTTTTTTTTATTTATGAGAGTAAGGCTTCAATCTCTTTCTGTATATGTATATGTATATAAATATATATATAACTATATATATATATATATATATATATATATATATATATATATAAACCTATGTGTTTTGGTATGAATATAAATGCAGTTTATCATCTCTTTCTTTTCCTTTCATCTTTCAGCATTTTGACGCCAAATTTTTTTTTATTTAAAAAAAAAAATTGTTTCTTACAAATTCCTTCTGTTTTACTAATTTTCTGTTTGTTTGAAAGAAAATACTAATTCCTTCTGTTTATATATATTATATTCATAAATATACTAATTCCTTCTTCGAGCGTGTTTAATTACAGCCCCATATAATTCTCTCCCCCAGCTGTGTAATATTACGAGCCCCATTTTTATGACCGTTGAATTTAAAAAATTATGTCAGGTAACCTTTTTCTAGCTAACATATAAAAGCGTTATTTTTTTTTTCATTGTAATAATTGATATGTTTTTAATTTAGAATAATGTTTTGATTTTGTTTGTGTATTTCGATAACTCACTGCATTTTCCATTTAATTCTGTAGCATTCGCATGGTTTTAGTTTAATTTTTTTCATGTTTTTAGATGTTTTAATCTGCATTTTAACATGATTTTGTGTAATTAAAAATTGTCTGACATTAATTATTATATACATTCTTATATATATATATATATATATATATATATATATATATATATATATATATATAACACTTCAATCAATAATTCTCGAGACTAACCCAGAGATGGCGCTCGTAATAAACCAGTAACCAGATCTTTCTAGAGTACGAACCTTTGCTTGAAACGTGTCAAAATTTTAAGTCGATCGGACCAGAAACAGCTGAGTTATCGAGGTTGGAGTAAAGTCGTTTTGTAGTTTGTTTAAAAAATGGAAAAAACCGAGTTTCGTGTTCTGATAAAACATTGTTTTTTAATGGGTAAAAATACCGTGCAAGCGAAACAATGGATTGAAAAATGTTACCCGGACTCTTGTCCATCAAAAGCAACGATTTGTCGGTGGTTTGCCGAGTTTAAACGTGGTCGTACCGACACAAATGACGCGGAACGCTCGGGTAGACCTGTGGAAGCCGTTACACCGGAAAATGTGAGTGAAGTGACAAAAATTATAATGAAAGATCGTAAAGTGAAGCTCCGTGAGATTGCTGAGATGACACAGATATCATATGGAAGTGTTTACTGAAAAAGGCTTTTTGAAGTGAAGTGAAAAAGGATTTTTCCAAGTGGGTGCCACGATTGCTTTCGATGGAACAAAAACAGCAACGAGTCGATGATTCAGAAAGCTGTTTATCGCTATTTACTCGCAACAAAAAAGATTTCTTGCGTCGTTACGTGACCATGGACGAAACATGGATACATCACTACACTCCAGAGTCGAAGCGGCAGTGGCGCACAGCTGGCGAAAACCGTCCGAAGTGTACGAAAACGCAGCAGTCAGCTGGCAAAGTCATGGCGTCAGTTTTTTGGGATACGCATGGCGTGATTTTCATTGACTACCTCGAAAAAGGTAAATCGATCAACAGTGATTATTATATTGACTTGCTGGTGCGTTTGAAGGAGGAAATCGCAAAAAAACGACCGCACAGTCGCGGGACTTATTGATCCATGTGTTATTGTCTTTTCTTACTTTAAACTTTGTGCTACAGTGGTTCATTGCTTAAATGAAAAAATTGTGATAAGCCTCTCCAGTAAGTTGATAAATCTAAATACAATGATTTTATCTTAAAATTACGGGTTTTTTTCGAATTGTGAATTTAATATGGTTAAATGATAAAAGGATATTTTGTTTATCCCTGAGTAAAAATGATATAGTATATTCAGATCTCTATCAAATTTTATTACAGATTTTGATATAATGTAAAAATTTATTAGTTACTGGAGTTGCTTATTGAATCATCTCTATCAAAGGGCCTTGGTGCAAGAAACCATTTGTGGCCCTAAATTTTTTGTAAAGTAAAAGAAAAAAAATACAAACATGAACATATATTACCAATGCATATTTATTTAATGAATTATTTATTTATTTTTTGCCAATGTATTATTTACTTCTGAAAAATTACAATGTTTTGAAATTTCTTTTTCGATTCTTGATATAGCAAGTACACTTAAGCGTTCGGCACACATGCTTGACTAAAAAAAAACAGGATAAAGGGGAGGGATACTCAGGAGTTCCCAAAATCAAATAACAAAAATTAACCATTCGCATCATCGGGAATTAATTTAAAGATTGTCGAAATTCAGATATCTATTAAAATGTTGCTTACGATAAAATGAACTTTACATCATACTGAAAACGATAGGAATATTTTCAAATTCTCATGTACAAGAGTACATTATTTTAGTTCTTGATCATGTTGTCGAACCATCAAGATTAGTTTAAAGATTGTCGAAATTTATAGATCTACTATAACACTGTTTATGATAAAATGAACTTTACGTCATACTGACTACAATAGGAATATTGTTGAGTTTTCACATATGAGAGTACATTATTTTAGTTCTTGGTTGTATTGGGGCTCCTTAATCATGGAGTCCCGGTGCATAGCATCCGCCACACCCCTAAATGTCCGGCCTTGGTTATGTAGTCCCCTGCTTACCTTAAACTTTGTGCAACCGTGTTCCACTCGTTAACTTTAAATAATTCAAGATAAAAACCAACGTTTTTATATGGTGGCAAAGTTTATTTAAAAAAATATTCAAATATTGGTTAACACTTTGTAAAAAACCTCATATCTCTCTCGTCTTTAAGATCACTCTCTCTGCGAAATTCAATATATCTTCCATAGATGGCACCTGGTTACTACACAAATTACGTTACTAAAAAAATTATTGAAATATGAGTTAAAACTTGTCACAAATGCCTAAATATTGCATTGTTAGGCGAATAAGAACGATTCCCTAAGTTCCAGAGCTCTAGCTTAATGGGAAGTTGGTTTAATTAACGATCGAAAATTTGATGACACACACACACCAAGTGAAATTCAGAAAAACGTTTTAAAAAATGCAATAGTCATTCCATAAGAGTATTCAGTAATTCACAAATCTAAGTATAACATCAAAATAAGTAGTTTTATCTTAAAATTCCGTTTTCTTAAAAAAATATAGCGCATGTAATATGATTAAATGATAAAAAGATATTTCTTGTTTCTCATCTTTTAAATAATTTTATGCTATTTGATCCACTGCTCACTTTTATCTTTTCGAAATCGTTGACCTCTGCCCACTTTTAAAACGCAAAGGTTATTCTGTAAGCCTCTGTAGTAACATATATATTTTAAGTTTTATCAAAATCTTTGATTTTATCATAACAATTCGGTTTTTTTTTTCAAAATACGAATACTAAAAGATAAAAGGATCTTCTTTTGTTTCTTATGGTATGAAAATATTTGACAAATAAAAACTATTTACTCTTTGACGGTAATGGGTTTCCACATTTTAAATTTTCCCTAAAAATAGACTTCTGTATCAAAAGACATTCCCCCCAATGCTTGAATCACCATTTTCTTTACCATTATCCAGAAAAATAAGTAAACATTCGCCCACCTTTATCTTCCCACGTTCCTTTCGCTTCTTTTCACAGGCAAGTACCGTCGAGACATCATATTTTGAGAAATACTCACAAGATAAAACTTAATTTGAGGATACTAGCTATTGTGATGAAAGATGATTGGTTGTATCCAGCTTTTCCGAGAAAATAACATATTGATTTACTGACATAAATAATTAATCGGATGATTTGTGAAGAATTTCTTGGCTTACTGAGAATACTGAGAATTGCTCGCTGAAAAAGTAATATAGTTGAACTTTGAATTGCTGTTTACATTAGTTATATTAGAGTGATTTTATTTTAAAAACAGAAATACGAATAATATTGTGCAAAATGTTTGTCTTCACATGACAGGTCAATCGAAAGGTCCCCGGCCTACCATAGTAAAACACATTTTTTTGGCAAAATTAGATTTTTTTATTCAACATAATTTCCTTCAAGGGTGATACACTGATTATAGCGACCCTCCAACTTTTCGTTACCATTTTTGTAGTACGATTTGTCCTTTGCTTCAAAATAGGCCTCAGTTTCGGCGATCACCTCTTCATTCGACGAAAATTTCTTCCCAGCGAGCATTCTTTTGAGATCTGAGGACTGGAAATAGTCGCTGGGGGCCAGATCTGGAGAATATGGTGGATGAGGAAGCAGTTCGAAGTCCAATTCATGGATTTTTGCCATCATTTTCACTCACTTGTGACACGGTGCATTGTCTTGGTGAAGCAGCACTTTCTTTTTCTTCAAATGCGGACGTTTTTCGGCGATTTCGTCCTTCAAACAGGCCAATAACACTATGTAATAGTCGCTGTTGATGGTCCTTCCTTTTTCAAAGTAGTCAATGAAAATTATTCCATGCGCATCCCAAAATACAGACGCCATAATATTGCCACCCGACTGTTGCGTTTTCCCTCGCTTTGGAGCCGGTTCATCGTGTGCAGTCCACTCGCATGACTGTCGATTGGACTTCGGAGTGAAATGATGGGTTTCATCCATTGTCACATATCGACGCTCGTCGTTGTTTTTGGTCAAAAGTGAGCTCGCGCGGCACCCACTTTGCACAGAGCTTTCTCATACCCAAATATTCGTGAATGATATGATGTACACGTTCAGTTGATATCTTTAGAGTGTCTGCTATTTCATTCAATTTCAATTGACGGTCAATCAAAATCATTTTTTGGATTTTTTCAATGTTTTCGTCGGTAACAACCTCTTTTGGGCGTTCACCGTCTTCGGTGCTCATTTCACCACGTCTAAACTTAGCATACCAATCCTTGATGGTTGATTTTCCTGGGGCAGTGTCCGGAAACTCGGCATTAAGCCAAGTGTTTGCTTCAACTGTATTTTTTCCCTTCAAAAAGCAATATTTTATCAACACGCTAAATTCCTTTTTTTCCATTTTTTTCACAATAACAAAAGTTGCTTCACTCAAAATGCTATAATTCACAAACTAATGATCCGACAGCTGTCAAATTTATACACGCATCTTTTGAGGGTTAAGACTAACTAAAAAACATATGGATTTAATTCTAGTAGCGCCATCTATGTGTCAGGCAGGGGACTTTTCAATTGACCTGTTACAAAGAGGCTTAGGAAATGGAGAGAAAAATGTTTTACTCTTCAGTAAATTTACATCTTTGCATTCTCTTTCAAATTTATAAATGTGTTTCAAGTTGAAAAACAAAAATAATTACATTAGATGAACATTTATTGTCTCATTAAGTACTTTTTAAAATCTTATCTTTTTCCAATAAGATTCTAAATTCCCGTCATTTTCTGAACAAATTCTACACAATACAAATTATTTCATTAAGTACAGATGAAATAAACTTTAAAAGCAAAATTAATAGTTAAAATGATTTTTTAAAAGCTAGGAAATATTTTATAAATTAATTTTTTAATATTCTACATCTGATTATTATTGGAAATATTGGAATTTTAAATGCACTAATGAATATTATTAATCCTCTTAGCTTATTAAAATGATACATTTTCGTCATTAATTATGAACAATTTCAAAATTTACCTTGAGCCTTTTTTTACATAAATAGTTATTTCAGATTGATTAATTGTTTAAATCAGATTTATCTTTTCTGATAATAGTATCGAGTTAAACTTTTAATGGAAAAGGTTAATAATTGCCACAAATAACTGAAAGAACAAAGTAATTATAGTTAAATTGTTTGTTTCAGTTTTAAACTGTTTCTTCAGGGTATTTTCAAATTGACTCAATCATTAACATACAAAATATGAAAGAATTAGAAAATCTAAATAATGATTTCTTGTTGCTGGATAATCTGTTAATTATCAAAATAGATCCCTAGATCACATAATATGTTTTTTTTTTCATTCTAAATTTTATGAATCACAAAAAAAATAATTTTTTTATTCCATATTATTTTGCGAATTATATTTTCTGTTAAACTATTTATAGATGGTCCACGTGATCCTTAATTTATTGAATAGTTTATATATTATAGTTATTTATTCAAAAAACGTAATTAATAGGAGTACTTTGTACTTTTTTTTTAAATCAACGTTTGTGTCACAAACTGATTTAAATAGTGTCAGATGAATGAAGCCATTATAAAACTATATTTAAGGTGCTTACAAAAGAATATTCCATCATTAAGGAACTGCTATTGCAAAATTAAAGAAGACAACCTTCTGACAAATTAAAAATAAAATAAAAAGTTTATAACGTTTCAAATATTCGATGTGAGCACTACTAGGAACTCGAAAGATATATTAATTGATAATAGAACACAGACCACACTTTTTCCCAGCATATCCGATGTTACAATTTGAATGTCTGTAGTTGTTCATGTTTTCAATTCAGATATTTCCGCTAGAAGAGGTGGAAAAAACATTTCCTCTTTTAAGATCTCTAAAGAAAAAAAATCTCTGAAAGTTAAACCAAGGTCTTTGGAGGGCTACTGATTTAAATCAAGGTAATCACCTGTTCCACGACCAATCTTCCATATCATTCATGTTTATAATCGTGGTTAAATGGAACATTTATAATTTTATAAATTTTAAAGAGTTATTTTTAATGTAATGAATCAGACTGTAAAATGTATTTAGTTTGTAATCATAATTCTTCAAAGTTAGGATATTATTTTGTACAAATCCTGTGTAAAATTTCTAATATATAATCATTTGGAATAATTTTCCATGTCATATTCATATTTTGCTGATTCTATTCAGAAATATAGGAATTTCTTAGAGAAAATTCTGGATTCTAAAGGAATATCAAACTTTCTTCATTAATTAATTTATTCATGGTTCTATTATCAAATAAAATAGTATTATCCATGTTTTGATGTAGAAAACCAACTTAAGCGGATAGTTTTGCAATTTTTTTTAACAATTTTCTCTTTATCATTTTGAAATGAAAGCCAATGGTTAATATAAAAATTTTCCCTTACTCTGTTAACATCAGATTGAAGTTTTAACATTTTCTCTTGTTTAATAAATTATAAATTAATTCGCAAATTAAATAATTCCGCGCATTGTAATGTAAGAGATTACTAGTTCTGAATTAATTTCAATATTTTTATTTCTTTAATAATAAACGAAAAACTAATTATATATGTCACTGTCAATAATTTTTATTCGAACATTTAGTTTTCTTTCTTAATTTTGTTTTATTGTTTTTTTTTTTTTTTTTTTTTTTTTTTTTTGTTAAATGTATTATTAATTTGATTTAATATCTCGAGACGTATTCTGTATACTTGGGTGTTTAAACCACTGAAAAAATTTTAAATACCGAATAAATTTTTGTTTTGTACTGAAGGCTTTAATATTTCTTTTTGCGATCGAAAATTCAAGTGAAATTAAGTTCAGTTAATTATCCATATAAAATATAGATATCAGGACTAAAGATTTATCTTGACATTGGTATCTTTTCTAATATTAAAGGTTATCAAAAAATCTTATATTTCTTGCAGTTGCTTCTTAACAAATTGCAAAGAATGGAATTAATTTTGTATAAATAATTTTGAGTCGAATCATTTCAAAGTATTCTGGGCTTTATAAACATTTTTGAAAAAAAAAAAGGGGGAGGGAAGAATTATTTTCTTGTTCACTAACATGAGTGTGTATTACGTTGGTGTTAAATTTATGGGTTTTCATTATAAATAGCAAATCACGCAAGTAAACTTCTTTAATGCAATGATATTTTATGAATAATGAACAGTACACACATAAAAAAAATTTAAAGGTTACTTTGAACTTTCTGTTCTATCTAAATATCAATACTATAAAACATTTTGTAAGCATGAGTGGCTATTATTTCTTAACGTAACTAAACAGTTATTCATATCACATCAAGTTCATAATTGTTAAGGAAACTCCCATTTAACCATAAATCATTGTTTTTTCTTTT
>BMAW01106235.1:0-13385 GCA_019974015.1 Nephila pilipes | reverse complement strand
TCACTCACATTTTCCGGTGTAACGGCTTCCACAGGTCTACCCAAGCGTTCCGCGTCATTTGTGTCGGTACGACCACGTTTAAACTCGGCGAACCACCGACAAATCGTTGCTTTTGATGGACAAGAGTCCGGGTAACATTTTTCAATCCATTGTTTCGCTTGCACGGTGTTTTTACCATTAAAAAACAATGTTTTATCAGAACACGAAACTCGGTTTTTTTCCATTTTTTAAACAAACCACAAAACGACTTTACTCCAACCTCGATAACTCGGCTGTTTCTGGTCCGATCGACTTAAAATTTTGACACGTTTCAAGCAAAGGTTAGCACTCTAGAAAGACCTGGTTACTGGTTTACTACGAGCGCCATCTCTGGGTTAGTCTTGGAACTTATTGATCCATGTGTTACAACATTAAATTTGTTACGCTATGAGAAGTAAAAGAAAAGATTATTTCATCTGTTAACCTCTTCACATTCGCAGTTTGAAAGAAAACGAAATTTTATCACAGATTTTGACATAATGTAAAAATTTATTAGTTACTGGAGTTGCTTATTGAATGATCGTCGCATCTTAATAAGCAGTGGACCGCATTTGCCTAGTAGTTAGTCATAGTTAGCAATATTGAAATCGACCTGGTTTCAAATCCTTAATCTATCAAAGACTGTTCGTATGAAGAAATGGAGAGTGCTGCATATGAGATAGAACTAGTCCACTGAAGCCATTCATAAGGTATGATGTGGAAGTTAGGAAAATGAAATATCAGCACAGTTGTTATTCTGGTCATGTTACTATGGTTATTATTACGAAACTTGTCAGTTACAGATACATACGTTATAGGTGAGAAGTTACAACCAAAATAAAAAAGGTTTGAAATCAAAATAAATTCTACAGGCTTCTGGCATCAGATCTCACAATTTTACTTCATGATTAAGTGATGATAGAAACACTCAAGAAGGCATTTTGGTCACGAAACTTCCAAACTAATCTTCGTCTTCATTGCTGAATGGTTTTAAATGTGTAAAGATAATATATTTCTACATAAAAGTCGATGGTAAAATCAGGACTTGAATCCGCAAGTTTTGTGGGTGATGCATCTGTCCTTACTTCCAAACTATCTCGATTAGTATTGCTTGTATATTTCCATCTGTTTAACTTGCAATGAATAAAATATTGGTTATCAGTAGCAGTACAGAACATTTTTGAAACGGTAATTAAGAGAAAAATATATTTCTAAAGCATACACATTCTGAGGAAAGCATGCGCTTGTTTACCCAATATATATAAAATTTTCAAAAATTAATGAATGGTTAGCATAATATATACTCATGGACAAAAAAAAAAACTACCGCACCAAGAAGGAGTCCTCAAAATGAAACGAAATTTTACATACGTAATGGCTACTTTGATATAAAAAAACCAAAGAAAAAGGATCATTTATTCCAGAGAAAAAGGCAAAAGAACGGAGGACTTAATACCCTGTTGAACCCCCTGTAGCGTGAATGCACGATGCGATACGTTCGGGCATTGAGGCATACAAGTTCTGTATGATGTCTTGAGACATTTCGTTTCATATTTGCTGTACCCTTGCCTCTAGTTCGTTCAAATTCGTCCCAAATAGTCCCAGATATGCTCGATTGGAGACAAATCTGGGGATCGGGTAGGCCAAGGAAGGGTAGTAACAGCGCAGAGACAGTCTTGTGACACCCTTGCCGTGTGTAACTGAGCATTGTCTTGTTGAAAAATGGCTCCTGGGAACCGTTGCATGAGTGGCAACCCATGTGGTTGCGGGATGTCATGGACATACCGCCGGGCAGTCATGGTGCTTCTGATCAATACTAGGGTGACCGTGTATTGTAGGCAATGGCCCCCCATACCATCACACCAACTGTGGGAGCGGTGTGTCACTGTAAAGCAAAGGCAGGATAGAGGCGTTTACCACGGGGTCTCCACACACGAATGCGATTGTCATCACTGCTGAGATTGAATCTGGATTCGTCGCTAAAGATGACCTGGTTCCATTCCGCTGCTGTCCAGTTTCCTCGAGCACGGCATCACTCCAAACGGGGGCGTCGATGAGGGGGGGCGGGGCGTCAAGGGCAGCACACGTAATGGGAGTCGCAATCCCAAATGTTCTTCAGCCATGCGTCTTCGTATGGTTCGAGAAGACACAGGGGTGTGTGAATGTGCTACCTGTGCCTGGATGGCGGCCGATGAATCAGTTGGCTGTACGCGTGCATTTCTTACGATGTGGCGGTCTTCTCGACGACTGGTCTGTCGAGGGCTTCTTAAGCCTGGTCTTCGTGTAAATGACATCTCTCAGATCCACTGGTTGCAACACCTCCTCACAACACAGAGCAGCTTAATTGACGAGCTACTCGTCTAGCTGACCACCCAGCTTCCATCATGCCGATGATTCTCCCCCTCTCCAACTGCGACAGCTGCTCATATTGTCTTCGAAAATGGCGTAATGGCATGTCTACCTCATCTCTTCCTTTGTAAACGATTCAGCACACTCAAACAAGCTTTGGTTACCTGTTTTATACTCCACGGAGAACGACGTTAAATGCCCTCTACCGGCTATACGTAATGCGCAATCACTCTGCATTTATTATCATTTGCATATCTCCCCGACATGTACCTTCCAGCCAAGTTTCGTTACGATCCCGCAATTATTTCTTGGAGCGCTGATTTTTTTTTGTCTATGAGTGTATATGTGGCAAAGAAGACTTTTTGAGATTAGCATTTCAATAAGAATACTTTAAAATTTTCAAAAACAAAATGACAAACCTTGCTCTAAGAGATAAATAAAATTAGTTGCAAGATAGGTTAATTATTTTACATTTTTTTCTTTATTATTATGAGTTTTAGAAATGAATTTCATAGCAGGAACGTAAAAAATAATTATTTACAATTTGGATTTGGGACAAAAATATCAGGGACATTAAAGCTATTTTCCCTTAACGTTGAAAAATATGGAAAACCCAAAGCTCGATTTGTTTATTTTATTTTAATTGTCGTAGCACTATAGAAGTGCGAAGACTATTTTTGACGAGCCCCGTAATATGGAGTCACAATCAAATGACGAAAACAAATATTTGAGCTGGTGACTCCCTTTCTTAACTTCTATACTAAGTTGCGCGAAGACTTCAAGGTCCAGTTTCATTTAACACAAATCAGTCAACGTGTTTCTACTCGACAGTTGTGTAATGAAATTGAGACTCATGCATATGCCTGGGCTTCAGCATCATTGGCCACAAGCTTACAGCTATTACCATTTGGCTACTGCTGTCCACTTCAACTCAAACATATTTTCAAATAGTAAAATGTCCTAATGACGCATAAACTGACGTCTTAGCACACGATCTTTGCATATCTGTACAGTAGGTTATGTGAGAAGTTTGTTTCGAGAGATCTGCTATAATTCGAGATGATCGATGAAGACGCAGGACAATGTAAAAAATTTCCAACATCTTGAGGAATGCAATCCAAATAGGAATACTCGAGCAACAGCCCAAGGACTGTGTATTTCTCAAACCACTAAATTGGTGATTACTGTCAATATGACAAATAAATCAATACTAATTACATCGCTGTCCAGACTTAGACACCTGAGGATTATTAACACCCCAGGGATTTTGCTATTTGGTTTCCACACCAAAGTGCGGCAAAACCCGCTTTTGTTTTGCTTTTTTATTCATGGATAAGACAAGTTTTACACAGAGGAAGCTTTCAATCCATATGACACCCATTAGAAAGCTTTGGATAACCTCCATGGTATGCCAACGCTCACAGTTTAAAACCATTTCTCTGTAAATTATTAGAACGTTACTATCGAAGACCATCTCATTGAAACTTAACACTTTCTCCCTCGTATGTGGGGCAGGGAATTCTTTAGCTTCCTGCCAGAACTAAACGAATAACATGTTTTTTCGTTGTTTCACTGCTAAATGCGATAACAGCATGGCGCCTTCCCACAACACCACTAAAGTCTGGAAACATCTAAGCATTACATTTAGACACCACTGGATTTGTTGTGGATGTCCGGTTTATTGGCCTGTTAGAATTGCCGAACATATCCATCCTGTACTTCTTCTGATGTCATATAATGTCATTTAAGTATTGAATTCTTGACTCTAGTTAAGTCAGTAGAATAACTAGTAGATCACCTTTCTGTAGCTTCCGGGGAGATCCGAGACACATCGGAATTCCTCCAGAATGTTACAGATTTCGGGCGATGCTTACTTTTCTTTTGCTTTTTTCCCTTTAGCTGTTCAAGTCGATTTCAGATATTTTTATTTTCCTTAATTTAAATTCCTTTTTAAGGAATTGATGAAAAAAAATTGTTATTGCCAGTGTTAAAATGTATAGTAACTGATCTTTTAAGCTTTTGACATGGTATAATAGATAGATTCAACAGACAGCTCAATAAGGAGATGTTCACATTGCATTATACTACTTATGAGGTCATTTTCACTAATTTTCATACTTTCTACTTCTAGTATAATTTTCAAAAGAACTGAATCGCAATCATGTGGATTCAATTTGATGATAAAATATATGCTAATAAAAATTAAACACATTTAAAGATTATTTACATGGGTGTGTGCGTGTATATATATATATATATATATATATATATATATTGTTACGAAAAAAGAGCCAGTGGGCGTGTATGGGAATTGAAAATCAAGTCCAATCCGGTGGATAACGACAAATGACCCTTTATTCTGAAGTCTTCAGGACAACACACTGTCGGACAATAACAGATACACAGCATTTGCACAATTTAGTGACACAGATACTGGAACCAAACACGTGATAAGTACATTTACAGTTGTAGCAGCAATGTTCAGCTCACCAGCTTATTAATCCTCACTGCGGACAGCCTCCAAAATAATATTCTGTATTCTGATCTCCAGGGCAGATATATGTTCCCAGAAGATATATGCTGCTTCTCCAAGAGTTCTTTACTCACTCATCACTCAAAGCGCCTACAGCTTTCGGTCGATTTCGCAACTGATCTCCGCAACAGAGACTCCAAACGCCAACTCCAACAGTTCCACTAGATTCAGGCCAAACCTCCAGCAGATTCACTCGGATACGATTTCTCGTTCGGTCCACAAAGCAGACTCCACTGACAAACTGATTCCGTACTCAGACTGATTCATTCCTCAAATGTTGCTCTTGGCGTATTTATGCATTTTCCAGAAAGGCCTGATGTCACATACGAAAATTTCCGAAAAATCTGTAACTTTCTTCCCTATAAATATTTCGTCTAGGTCCCAACACTTTCACGTATTTTCCATTTGTCGCCAAAGTCGTCAAGTCACCAAATATTTGCCAAATTCGCCTCAAAGGTGAAGAGGTCATTGCTTCAACTCTCTTTTGCTAATTGGTGACATCTCTGCAAATCCATCTTTTTCTTTATAAGAGAAGCATTGCATAGAAGCGTCTACTCATGTTCATATAACCCTTGGTTAGAGACTGCCGGTAATAATCACCCGAGGTCCCAGAACGGGATCCGAACAGGCCCCACGAAGGGTCCCTTCTTTTTCACATAGAGCTCGATAGGGACGCCGAGCAGCGATTGACCGAGTTGCTTCGGCGGGTTCATTTTCGGTTTCACCCGACCAGCTGTCTTCAGACAACCGGTACAAAGAAATAAAAGCCCAATCGTCGGCACGAGAACTGGCGAAAGAACCTTGGTCCCCCGAAAGGGACTGGTGCTCAGTCAGGTCAAAAAAACTCACCGCACCACTATTCGAGACAAGCAAATTTAATCCATTGATGCACCACATTTCAAGCCATACCCAAACGGGTAGTCCGGAATATTGCTTCCCCTTCCGGCTCACACCCTACGCTCCCCCTTGGCTAGAGAGCGCCGGCAATAATCGCCCGAGGTTCAAGAACGGGACTCGAGCTGCCGTACCCAAACGTGCAGTCCTCAACTAGGACCGACTGCCAGCAGGGCTCACACAGGACGCTCAGACCGGACACCGGACGCAATAATCGTCTGAGATCCCAGTGCATATATATATATATATATATATATATATATATATATATACTAGCTGATACCCGCCCGCTTCGCTGGGCAGACGATAATATTATATTTTGGAACCTATACATAAAATATCAAGAAAATTAGAGTATTGAAACGACCTTTATGTTCTCCAGATGGTTTTTTTTATCGGCATTAATTATAACCTTGAACTCCTTTTGGTCTTTAGGAACTGACTCAACAGCAGCTTTGAAATCGTGAATATACCTGTTATGTTCATGTAGCGCCTTTTGTAATTGGCTAATTCTGGCTTAACACCTAGGAAAATACCACAATGAATGTGTTTTTCACGTTCATCATCACATAGAAAGCAAAGCTGAAGAAAAGAAGGCTGTTGAGGAGGCTCAGCCAGGCTACCTATCCTGTGGTATACCTGCCCGTGGACTTTAAATGTTGGCATAAAATTTCCCTCCTTCAATTCTTTTGCTCCAAATGACGTCATCTGAAAACATCCATTATACTTACGAATTGTAGAAAGAAAATGTTCTGAAAGCTGATCCTTATGGCTAAGAAGATCATGCAAAGGTTCAGGGTAGGATCTAATAGCAGGAAGCTGGACTTGACCACCACTGCAGCACATTCCTGGAGGTTCTTCTATCCATTTTAAAGCACGGAACCTCGAACAGGGCAAACGTTTTCCGATACTGACAATTTTATCATTTGAATAGTCAATATATATTTCATATTTAAAACCAGACAAATTTTTGGAAGTCCATGGCGCTAATTTAACTTTTCATCTTTTTTCATAGTACTTAATTACAGCTGCCTGATTCACATGGGGGTTATTAGCAAAAAATCACCCGTATTACGTAATTCTTTTTGCAAAGGGGTAACTCTATTGCGCTAGCAGCATATCTGGAACTGCAATTGAATAAGACAGAATAGCTCTTAAAAAATCATAGCATTAAAAATAATTCTGTATTCTGAAAACGATAAAATATCCAGCCATTTTAAAAAAAACCAAAGACATTTATTTCCTAGAAACAAAAAACTAAAAATAGTCAAAATACAGAAACAAACTTTTACGTAATATTTACATTAGGTTACAGTTAATGCATACATCAAAATAAATATTTTGACAGCTACTTATTTTTTTTTTATCAATGACATGAATAACATACCTTTATTATTCATTTGTTAAAAGCCAACTTCAATAACTTAGTAAGATAGCGTTTAGATTTACAAATGTAAATTATCAATCATTATTGATAATAAAATACTTTTCTCATAAATTTGAAACTTACGTCTAGGTTCCACAACAATAACAAATTATCTTTTGCTCAGCAAAACGGACAGAAATCAGCTGGGGTTACCATAGTATAGCTATTTAAAATTCACAATGCAAGGTCATTGAAATGCTTCGACTTGGTGGTGGAAAATATTTGGTGATAAATCTCTAAATGTAGGAATTTCGTGGCTCAACATTTACATTATATATGATAAACCTACAATGCATATATTCAGCGGATTGTCTTGGGTGTGCGCTACTCCGTAAGAAATTAAAATTTTAGCATTTTTCAAAATCCGCTCTTGCCAATCCACCTTCAGCCTCTCAATATTAAATTATTTCCATTTCGTACGCGCAAATCCCGCCAAGTAAACTTAATTGGTAGCAATGCACAGAATACATATAAAAAAAAATATATTCCGTTTGGCGTCGGTCATGTCATTTTTGGCGACTTTATCGCCAAAAATGACATAATTTATGGATAAGAAAGGATTAACGGATGATAATCACATTTTGGATAAGAATTCCGTAAAATCCGTTCTTAGTGAGCGTCTACATCGCAAAATGAGTAACTATACCAAATTTCAAGTCAATCGGTTGTATAGTTTTAGAGATATCGTGATGAGTCAGTCAGTGGTATTTCGCTTATATATATATATATATATATATATATATATATATATATATATATATATAAGAATGTAAATAATAATTAATATCAGACAATTTTTAATTACACAGAATCATGTTAAAATGCAGATTAAAACATCTAAAAATATGAAAAAAATTAAACTAAAACCATGCGAATGCTACAGAATTAAATGGAAAATGCAGTGAGTTATCGAAATACACAAACAAAATCAAAACATTATTCTAAATTAAAAACATATCAATTATTACAATGAAAAAAAATAACGCTTTTATATGTTAACTAGAAAAAGGTTACCTGACATAATTTTTTAAATTCAACGGTCTTAAAAATGGGGCTCGTAATATTACACAGCTGGGGGAGAGAATTATATGGGGCTGTAATTAAACACGCTCGAAGAAGGAATTAGTATATTTATGAATATAATATATATTATAAACAGAAGGAATTAGTATTTTCTTTCAAACAAACAGAAAATTAGTAAAACAGAAGGAATTTGTAAGAAACAATTTTTTTTTTTTTTAAATAAAAAAGAAAATTTGGCGTCAAAATGCTGAAAGGTGAAAGGAAAAGAAAGAGATGATAAACTGCATTTATATTCATACCAAAACACATAGGTTTATATATATATATATATATATATATATATATATATATATATATATATATATATTTATATACATATACATATACAGAAAGAGATTGAAGCCTTACTCTCCTAAATAAAAAAAAATGTAGTGCATTTTAATCCCTTTTGGATATTTTGCTTTTATTTAAGAGAAAAATCACAATCTTATAGATTTCCTTAAGACAGATGAATTGTATTGTGCAATATAATTTTTGCGAATAAATGATTAACAAGAGAATATATATTTCTTACGATTAATATTGGCTGTTCTAGAATAAAGAATTAAATCAGAAAATATATATTCATTTATAAAATTTATAAGAATGCGTTACACACATATATACATATATATTCTGATACATTCAAAAATCAAGAATAGCTATGAATAGTTTATTATTCCCTAATCCAAATATGTTCTAAAAATATATGTGCATAAAACTACAATGTGTCTATTTTTTTCCTATTTTCTTTCTTCGCAAAACAGCTCTTTAATTCTGGGAACATTCTGTAAAATATCCCTTAGGTCACATTACATCGAAAGTGGTTTTCTCGCACGTTTCCCTGATACTCGCAATGACTTTAATGAACTTTAAAAAAGCGAGACATTTTAAGAAAGTAGAATTCGGGTTCTTTTATCATTTCATATGCTTCTTTATTTTTCAGTAAAAAATTCGTTTCTCCTAAAGAGGTTTCTGAGAAACAATTCTGAAAGATATTTTTTTGCATTTTCTTAATGTAAAAATAGATAAATAATAGTCCTGAACTTGTAAGCAATAAAGAATATGAATGTTAAATTATTTGTAATAATCGCCTAATTCTAAAATTTTAGCTGAGAAATATCAACACAATTTCACGCTATAGGTAAAATTTATTGATGGGTTTGGGGACAAGTGTTAAGGGGACTTAGTACCTTTGCACCTTCAAAAGTTCGATTTTTCAAATTTAATTTTAAAAAATAGTACTAAATGTTAGGAGCATTTTAAAACAAACCGCGTCAAAATCCGACAATTATTACGTCCTGTGCAACAAAAAATGCAAATGTCTAAAGTGGCTTGTTCTATGTAATGCAATGTAAATAAACCTCTTTTTCTCAGTTTGCTATTTTCACACTTTCCCACAGGATTAAAAAAAATCTTTTGCATGCAGAGCTTTAAAATTTTACATGAGTGTTGTACTTGTAAATCTTTATTCTGTGAACCTCAATTTTGTTAATAGGATGATTAGATTTTATTTCATAACATGATGCACGAAAAAAAAGTTACTAAATACAAACTTGATAACTTTTTTAATTTTTCAATTTTTTTTAATTTAAGGTAAATTTAAAATTTGAGGTTTACAGAATAAGGTCATTATTTAGCTTTAATTTGGTATAAGAATTATAGTTCTACTGTCAATCTTTCAAAAGTTATCTTGTGGGTAACGTAAGGTAAGCTAATTTATTTTTCAAATTTTTGTACGCATATTTCGTGTTGTATAAGAAAATATATTAATTTAATAGCAAAACTTGACCCAATATTTTAAACTATGCACTTTATTACACAAACTGGCAAAGTTTCATACTGAAATGAGCAAAATTGTTGTTTTATGAAGAACTGAAAAAAGTTTGTCAAACTGTTCTACTTTTGATTTCATAAGGTACTAAGTCCCCTTAAATAACACGGAATAAATATTTAAAAAAATTAAAAATAAATTTGGCATAAACTTAAATAACCGTTGCAAGACGTTATTAGCTGTAGTTTTAGCTCGACTCTTAGAAATTGAATTTTTAAAATTTTGGCAGATTTAATTTGCTTATGTAAATATTTTATGAAAAATTCTATATTAATGAGCATCATGATATAGATTAACACGATTGGCGAAACTATTTTGTTATCTTGAGCAACGGTCAAGCAAAAATTATTTCATTTTAGCTAATATTTCCCTTCCTGGGATTTATCACACGTTTTTGAGACTAAATTGTGTTAAACTTGGTGAAACACTATTATTTTATACACCAGTTATTGTATATAATATTAATAATTATAGTTATAATTTAAAACATTACTTCAGGGTAATAGAGTATAGTTTTGAGTTCCAGTAATACATTAACGAAAGACCGTAGCTGTAGTAGCCTACTAGTCATGGTAGCGAACTCGCGGCCAACGTTTTTTATCTTTGAATCGTGGGTTCGATCTCTGATGCTACAAAAGATTTGTCATGTAGTGAAGCTGATGCCTGTTAAATCTGGTCGAAAGTCCTCATGTTGGTGTCGTGTGGAAGTTTGGAGATGTAGGTCACAGTTCAAATGTAGCCCTCATCCCTTGACAGAGGATCAAAATTACGAGGATTGTCTCCAAACCCCCTCGTGTTGCTTCTCAGTGCGACGATAATTAACAATCACAATTCACGAAGGGCCGTAATATATAGAAAAACGGTGATGTTCATTCATTTTAATTGGCCATTAAAGTAATCACGCTGTCCTGTGTTGAAGTTAGGAGAACTTAGTGACAGCTTTGGTGTCTTCCTCGTCATTCGACGACGAATTATAATTATGAGATCCATCATTAATACTCCTAAGTTATAAAAAAGCGACATTTACTAAAATCAAATTAACTCCTGATTATCTAACTCGTATTTCTTGAAAGAAATGTTCTTAAATTAAGTTGTTTTTTCTTTCATTATAACACACAATTTTATTCTTATAAGAAAAGAGAAAAGAAAAGAACACTTCCTTATATATATATATATATATATATATATATATATATATACTGCTGACCATTAAAATTGCAACACCCGGAAGGAGTAATCTGATGAACGTCAAAATCACATGAAAGAAAGAAGATGTTAGGATATGTGAATGATTACTATTTCAGGGCATTTAGACGACGCAGGAGAAACGACATCTGAAGTACTGCTTAAAAGAAAAGTTGAATAATGGATTTTTCTTTCGGAAAGCGCTTTGTAAGGTCGGAGTTTGCTCAGAATATTGTGTTACGCCTCGAATAATAAGACGAAATGCATGCCAGCAAGTGTCACAATTCGGTAGGGGCAGAGTTGTTGCCTATCGAGAGTGTGGATTGTTGTTCTGTATTAATGCCCATCGCTCTGGTCAAAATCTAACAACTATCATGCGAATATGGAATCAATGGGTTGCTGAGGATCATGCTAAACGGCATGCAGGATCTCCACGACCTCTCAAGACTAAGGCCGAGAGGACAGACATATTGTGAGGTCGGCCCTAAAAATCCGTGCAAACACATCACGGACCAATAGTCAGGAAAGGGGCATGTTTGCAACATGCCGAGTATTCGCTCATATGATGCAACGACGTTTGCAGCAGCGTGGTTTGTCATCACGGTAACTATTACTTCGTCTTCCCTTGACAATGCAGCTTAGAGAGAGACGGCGATTCTGGTGCACCGAACGACAAAGCAGGATAATGGAGTGGCTCAATGTCGTCTTTTAAGACCTTGCCGGTTCTGCATGCAGTATTATGACGGCCGTATACGTATCTGGAGGTTCCGATGAGACCGCTTGTCGCCTGCTTACATTTGATATCAGCATAGGGGACCTGCACTTGGTGTAATGGTTTGGGTAACCATTCGGTACACGACATGCTCATCTCTAGTTCGGATCGACGGAACTTTGAAAGCAAATTTGTACATTTCGAACGTCCTGACTTTCCATAATACACAGGGCTTTCGATTGTTGCCCTGATCTGCATGGTCTCCAGATCTGTCACCCATCGAAAACATCTGGTCATGGGTTGCTAAGAGACTGGCCCTCCACCCCTCTTCACCAAATGCAGATGATGTAGTGAGGCATAGACCTGAAGAAGCATGGAATGAGTTAACCATTTCTGTCAACCAAACCTAGTTCAACTCCTTGCATAACTTGGCAAAGGTCGTTTTAGCTGCCAGAGGTGGCAGTTGTTTCTACTAATTTCGCAACCCTGTAAAATCTCCCAACTACTTGCAAATTTAAACATTTTTTTTCCATCAAGCCATACTAAACAGTATGGCTTGATGGAAAAAATATATATATGATGCTTGATGGAAAAGATATATATTGTACATAAAAAGATATTTATGTACAATATATATCTTTTTTGTATTTGTTTTCCTTCGTGGTGTTGCAATTTTAATTATATACAGAGAAATTTATCTATTACTTTCGTAAAGAAATTTCTTTTTTAAATTTATCTTACTTTTAACGAACCTTTCTTTATGAAAAATTCTCCATGATACTTATGAATCCGTTTTTTAATACGACGGAACAGAAGAAATTCAAATATCCAAGAAGTTTACCGACTGTATTCCTGAAATTTTTAGAGCATTTCTTAGCTAAAATATTTTTGTTTCTCCAAGGAAATATGCTTCAAGGTCAATGCAAGATTTATTTTAAAAATTCTCCTCTAAGTGATTCACGAGTTATTGATAATCTTTGAAGTGTTGTGCTGTAAGTGACACAGGTACAGAAAAGCAAAAGAAAATTTCAAGCAATGGTTAAGTATACCTTGGACTTCCTTAAGAATTTGCTTAATAATTCCGCAAAATAACTTTCATGAACTTCCACTATTATTTTTCAGCTTAAAACTAAATTATAAAGATTCTATCGTAAGAAAAAGAGTCGAGTATTTTATTTTCGTAATCTAAATACTTCTTTGAATAATAAAAAAATGTTTTTATTCTATTTTCATATATTTTGAAACTACAATAATTCTTCAATTGCGTTTTATTCTTTTTCTCGTCTGAAAGTTAACTGAGACTATTATTTTTAAAAAAAATGTATTAAAAATCTTAAGCAAAAAATAGCAAAACTCAAACTAAAGTGTACCG
>BMAW01106233.1:0-17246 GCA_019974015.1 Nephila pilipes | reverse complement strand
CGATACGCGTATGTTGCATTTAATTTTATTTTTTACACAAATATGTGTTCAAAAAATACACAACCATGTATTTGAGAAAACGCTGTACGAAGAATCAACACTTGGCTATTGGCGATAGATCTCATTATTTTGATCATCGGTTAAGTGACGAGGACGACACTTGGACTGGAATTCCACTTACCAAACTTCCACTTCCAAAAACTTGGAGTATCATCAGATTTAAAGTGCAATTCCCCCTCCCCCTTTCCAGTGGATCTTTAGAGAAATATAGACTGGAACCCACGATTTGAGGAAAACAACTCTGGAAGGTCAGGAGATTACGATCATGACTACCTGGCTACCGTGGCCAATTTTGGTAGTAATCGAGTCATGATTACATCAAAAATCTTACTTTTCAAACAATGGAGTGTGATTCATATTAAACGAAATTGAACCTCAAATTTTTAAATCGGTGTGAATCTGATATTAAGAAAATGAGGTTCACTCTAGCGTCATGTTTGTTACTGAACCGTGGTTCAGAAATACGACATCCATATCGAACAAGTTTTGTGTAGTTTTTACCGGGATTTTAATTTAAGCCAATCCAATTCGGAATTTACGTATGTATTTAATTCGGAAACAGTCGTGTAACAATTTTAAAAAAAATAATATAATCTTTAATAAATAGACTTCACATATTGAAAAAAAAAATTGATAATTCAGATATTAAAAAAATTCTCTCTCTCTCTTTTTATTTTATATTATAATAAGTTTAAAGAATTCACAAATTGATACTTTCTTTATAATAAATAAGTGAAGTACACTATACAAAGTTTTTAATCTAAATGGTTATCATGTAAATTATTAAAATCAGATTCAAGTGTTTTATGTAGTTATATAGTCAGCTATTTTGAAATCTTTACATTGTAAATTTAATTCAATGAGTTAATTCTATTTATTGAATGGACCTAAATACTCTACAGAAACAATAATCAATTATTTAAAATGATTTAAATGGTATCTTGAGATTTAATATATGTTCCCGGTTCTTCCGAGCTTATCAAAATCATATTATTTGAAGGATCCATCATATCTATAGGATAGAATTAACTTTAGTTTTATAGATTATTCGACTCTGTGATTGAGAGAAAAGTGTAACGCTTAAAAATTTAAAGATTCAGCACTTTTTCATGTTTCGTTTTCGTTCATTATACATGTTAATTTCTAATAACAATTCACAATTGAAAAGTGTGTATCAATTGTAATTTTGCCTCTTTGCTCATTACGGAAATATGATGAGCGAAACTGGTAAAAAACTTTAAGATAATATGTTACATGCTAAAAATCCGATTTAGCAAAAACCGTTCTATAACAATATCACACTTTGATATCATTTAATATAAAACAATGAAAAAGTAAGAAAAATGGAAATGAAAAATTTTAATATTTTGTTGCAATTATTTTTAAATATGTTTACAATTGTTTAACTGTAAGAAACTTTTTATAACGAGAAAAGATATAACTTAAAAGTGTTGAACTTTTAGTCATAAATCATGTTACAATACTCGTCTTTTGTTCAATCAGTAACAAATCAAACACTTTGAAATATACTGCTGAAAGCTATTTTACTCTAGAATTATTATACTTTTTCTGAAATGTATGAAATAACCTTATTAGAAATACGACAAGCATTAAAATAAGTTAAAGTTTTTATGTTCGCTATATAGCATCCAAATATACCTTGGAAAATATTAAAAAAAAATTCACATATTTCCCTTAAATGAAATTCACATTAAATTAAATTTTTTAAAAGCTTACATTGGAGATTTTTAATGTCTGTAGAGAATACGGATAACAAAGGTTTTGAATGCATAAAAATTTGCTGTATTGACATAAAAAATCTATTTTCAAAAAAAAAAAAAAAAAAAAAAAAAAAACCATTGGGATTTATGCTTGATCCGTATCAAAAAAACAAGCTTTTGATTGGAGTCTTATAAATTTTATTGAAATATTGTTTACCATCTGGATTTTAACATAAATTATACTTGAAATTATGAAGTCAAATGCTAGTTCATTGTAATATTAAATGAAATATTTTATTTTATCTGCATTAAAATGGAATTAAACAACTGAATCCTATAAATTTGTTTTTACTTTTCTTGTGACTAATTCAATGTTTCAAAGCTTTTTCTCCAGTTTTGATCTGAAAGTTGTAATGACTCAAGGGCGAAAGTATTCTAGTTAGGTGTGTTAAGTCGAAATAATTGTGATTCAAAATTCTTGTGTTTTCACATGGAGAATATATTTTCCATTTTTTAAAAAGATTATTTATAAATGATCAATCATATACTTTAAGTTCGAAAGCTGTAATTTAATGTCTTGAAGTTTTATTACCAATTTGATTTTAATCAGTTTTTACACCAATGTTTTTTTCTAGTTAAATTATCAGTAATATATTAATTAAGAAATGTAACTATTTTCCGGAAAAATACCATTTTCCGCCTTGGACGTCAAGGACGATTCCAGCTGCATTGAGGAAATCCCTTCCTAACAGAGTCTTATTTCTTTTTGCTTCAGGCAATACTAGAAATTCTGTTGGGATAACTTTGCCTTCAATGTACAAGTTGACGACAGCACTCAGAGCAGTAATGGTCTGTCGAAATCCATCAACCATCATTAATGAAATGATCTTGTTCGCAAAGATGATGTCATGCTCTTGCAGGAATTTGAACAGTTTTTCACCTGCAATGGTATGGGAAGCACCGGTATCCGCACATACAGCAATCTTTTCTCCAAAAATTCTAAGAACAATCAAACTTGAGGGATCCGCGTTTGAATTCAAGTTGAATAACGTCATACAGTTCACTGCTGTTTCCGTTTCATTAGCTCTCTTGCAGGTAGGACACCTTGACTTGATGACTCCAGGAGTCCCGCATCCGTAACACTGGATGGGCTTCCTTCCTTCAGTTCTAGAACTTGGGAATTTAGGTACTGTTCTAGAGGGTCCTGGTGAGTGGTTATCATAGGAGCCTCCAACAGGTGGTCTTTTCTTTATTGGAAAGGGTTTCCTGAATTCTTCTTTCTTCTTGAAAGTCTGATTTGGATTATTTTTCATTCCAGGCCTTAGGCTATCGTATGCGTCCAATTTCTCAGCTAATTCCAAAGGATCATTCAAATCCGCCCAAATATCCAGAAAGTGTTCTTTGATATTTGCAGGAGATTTTCTTTTCATCTGATCAGCGATGATTAGACTTTTAAGTTGATCAAACGTGGTTATCTTCAATTCTTTGATCCAACCTTCAAGATAAGAACTTAATTCGAAATAAAAGTCTCTCCATGTCGAGTCAGGGTTTTTCTTCTGTTGGGAAAAATACTGCCTAAACCTATCTCCTATAACTCGAAATCTTTTAAGAAGCATTTCTTTTACCTTTTCATAGTTTTGAGAATCATCTTCATCCTCTCTTGCGATGAGCTGAGCTATATCAGGTGGCAATGAGCCAATCAGGTATGCTGTCCAAGTTTTTTCATGAATGTTCATGAATTTTACTTGACGTTCGAAAATAGTCAGGTATAGACCCATTTCGTCTTCCTTCGAGTTGAATCTCGGAATAATTCTACTTAGCTCAAGCTTTGGGTTTTCTAACTGTTGGTTTACAACAGATGTTTGTGATAACTTCTGCATTTCAAGTTGAATTTTCAATTTTTCCAGTTCGAATTCTCTTTCTCGTTGCTGGGCCACCTCCACAGCTTTCTGTTTCTCTTCCAATTCCACAACTTTCTGTTTCTCTGTTGCCATACGATCTTCCACAATGACACTGAGCATATCCTTGACGAATTCCTCATCATACCTATCACTTGCGGTTATGAGATCTTTTAGTTCAATAATTTTGAGATTGTCCGACGGAGCCAAACCCAATTCTGTGGCTAACGTCCTTAAATCCTCTTTTCTGGATCTTCCCAAAAATGCCATTTTTCGTCACTTTTTAGTCTATTTCAAATTTAATTTTCTAACGTTCAATTAAAGTTAATGAATAAAAGTTCACTAAGTGACAGTGTTAATTCTGTTATCTGAAAACGTTATAGTCACACAATACTTATTCACTAAAATTTTCGTTATATATAAAATAATACTTATGCACTTAGAATTTCAGTTATATATAAAATAATACTTATGTACTTAAAATTTCAGTTATATATAAAAATAACATTTTTATGCACTTTTGCTGAAAAACAATAAAATTCCTTAACATCAAATTATGATAATTAATTTGCAAATCAATATTAAGGAGATAAAAAGGAAACAATTTTTTTATATCAAATATCTGCTAATTCCTTTCATCAAAATCAAAACCAAAATAAGTTTATATAACATTCATTATTAATCAAAACAGTATCAGCAATTAACATGAAATCGTTTATACAAAAATTCAAATATGTTTAAGTAGGAATAGCATTCATAAATCATTTTATTAACCTTGGAGTTACCAATATTGCAAACTTGTTTACACTCAGAAGTAATTAATATTATTTTCCAAATTTTTTATTAAAAACCAGAAATGTAAATACTTTATGAATAACATACAACTTTTCAAATGTTATAGCAATTCCTTTCCAACTCCGTTATATATTTTATAAAAATTTTATTTTTATATTAGTTATAAAAACAGAACCAAAAAAAAATCATTATGATAAGAATTGCAATCAACATAATAAGAGTCAAAGTGACATGCTTTGAATAAATACCAATAATTTCTTGAAAACAAAACTACATATGTGTTAATGGTATAAAATTTTTAAATTAGGAAGAAAATATGCATTCATTAATAATAAGCTAACTTTTGATTAGCCTTAATCAGAACAAACAGTATACTGCAACATACAATAATACGAGTAACATAAATCACATTTTTATGCTGAATAAGAGAGTATAATTTATGTAGAATAATTCGAGATAAAAACCAACGTTTTTAAAAACAACGTTTTTATATAGTGGCAAAATTTATTAAGAAAGATTATTGAAATATTAGTTAAAACTGGTCGCAAATATCTAAATATTGCATTGTTAGGCAAGTAAGAACGGTTCCCGAAATTTCAGAACTCTAGCTTGATGGGAAGTTGGTTAATTTAACGATAGAAAATTTGATGACACACACACACACACACAGAAACACGAACCAAGTGAAATACATAAAAACGTTAAAAGTAACTAAAATTAATTAATTAATTCGGTAAATTAAATGGTTGGAATGCAGTTTAACCCAATCACTCTTGGCGACAAGAATTATTTGGCAGTATTTTGCCAAATGTGGCTACCCTGGTCCGTTTTACGGACTTAACGTTCAGCCAAACAAAAAAATCGCCAAGTTTGATGCCAATTTTTGAAATCGCGCCAAGTGGTTGGGATAAACTGCATTATTGAAGAAAATATTAGCTAAAACTTGTCGCAAATGTCCAAATATCGTATTGTTAGGCTAGTGAGAACGATTCCCAAGGTTTCAGATTTCTAGCTTGATGGGAAGTTGGTTAAATTAACGATCGAAAATTTGATGACACACACACACCAAGTGAAATTCAGAAAAACGTTTTAAAAAAATAACACTTATCTTAGATAGCACATAATAAATTTGCTGGATGCAAGTATCTTTTATTCGCAGTGTTGCCACTCACCATTAAGTTTTATATTTCCTGTTTCTTTAATTCTACTCTTAGCTTATTCCAACTTGGAATCTGGCAACTTCTTTTTAGTTTTGGTTGCGGAATTAGAATAAACAAAATTGGCTTTTTGATGTCGTTACGTAAGTTACTCTTTTAATAGTATATATATAAGTTTTCATCAATATTATGTACGTATTCTATGCATAATAACTTTCTCTACTGTAAAAAGCCTCATTATCTCTGTGTCGTGTTGTGAAAATAAATATATTTGAAACGAAAGGAGAGTTTGTATTGAGTCATAACAAAGTGGCGTCCGTGACAGGACATAATACTTTGCATTACGTTGTGAGATAGAAGTAAATTTATATACGAATTGGATATTACTTTCGATTGCTGAACTGGAAGGTAAATAATTCATGGATCTTTTTCTCACTTATTCTGAGTTGTTTTATTCAAAGTAGTTCATATTTTATTTCATTGTTTATTATTGTAAGTGAACTATTTTCAAATTGAAGATATTTGTGTTGAGTATATATGTTCAGATTCATTCACATTTAAAATAAGTAAAAGGCAGAACAAGCAGAGATTGAGGCTAAATTAAGAAATGAAAGAACGAATTTAAGACGTCTTTTTACTGTATCGGCAAACACGTTCGATGATATTCATCATAAGATTGATAAAGTAAAAGACATTCACGTTCAATATAACAAAGTTGTCGAGAAAGCTGAGCGTTTAATTAAAGTTGATGATGAAATTAAAGAATGTATTATTTTTACTGATGAAGAATATGATACGACGGAATCATACAGAGACAGATTTACTGAAATAAGAGTTGTTTATGAAAAACAATATACACAAGATGAAAGTAGCTCTGTAGTTTCCAGTAAATACTCACATGACAATTTAAAATTGCCAAAATTACGTATGAAAGAGTATGATCTAATACCTAGAACCTGGGTCGCTTTTTGGGGACAGTTTTGTCGTATTGATGAAGATGAGAATATAAGAGAAGAAGATAAATTTCAATATTTATTATCTTCTTTAAAACCAAAAACAATGGCTCGTGATATTGTGGAAAGTTACCCACCGTCTAAGGACAATTATACGAAAGTTATAGAGCATTTGAAGTCCCGATTTGGGAGGAAGGATTTACTGATTGAAGTTTACATTCGAGATTTATTAGCATTAGTCAACAGTAAATCGAATATCAAGTTAAATGATTTGTACGATAAACTTGGTTCATATTTACGTGCATTAGAGACATTAGGTGTGATAACGTCTAATTATGCAGCAATGTTGTATCCAGTTGTTGAATCGTGTCTCCCAACAGAAATCTTAAAAGCATGGGATAGATATAGGCTGAATAGAGAAGACAAAGAAGATGATCCTGTTGTCTCGAAGGATAAAGTCCTAGAAAATCTTATGATTTTTTTACGTCATGAAGTAGAAGGCGAAGAACACTGTTTTCTAGCAGAAACTTCATTTGGCGATGGTATGAAAAGGAAAGAATCTCGTAAACCACCACTAAGAGATGAACCCACTGCTGCTACTCTAATTGCCAATACATCCGTTGGAAGAAATCAGTGTATTTTCTGTGAGCGTGCTCATGCAAGTCAAGACTGCCAGAAAATCTCCAACTTGGCTTATGAGGACAGAAAGGGACAAGTTATGCGCAAGAGATGTTGCCTCGTTTGCCTTAAGCCTGGTCATATGGCAAAAAGGTGCCATAGTTCCGTTAAATGTTTGATTTGTGGACGAAGGCATTATGCTTTACTATGTCCACATTTACGAAAGGATAAAATTTCCTCGAAGAGTAGAGAAGTTGATGAGGAGCAACATTCTACGGAAACTTTGTTAACAAACCTTCCCTTAGAACGTAAAATTTATCTAAAAACTATCACTGTCAGACTACGACATAAAAATAAAGAAGTCTGTGTTCGCGCATTGATGGATGATGGTTCCCATCGTTCTTATATTGTAAAGAGTTTAGTTGCAGAGTTGGATATTTCTCCTTCTGGAACGGAAGTGCTTTCTCAAGGATTGTTTGGAGGCGGAATTTCTCCATCTATGGAGTATGGGAGATTCACAGTAACGGTTGAAAGCTTGGATCGTAAATATTCGACTTCAATGTCTTTTCTTGATCAACCGAAAATTTGCTCAACTTTACCTAGAATAAGTGATAGAAATTTAATTGCTGAACTTGCTTCTCGAGGGATTAAACTGACTGATGTTGGACAAGATACGCCGCCCATAAGAGTTCTTCTGGGAGCAGATGTGCTTGGAAGAATATTAACCGGAAGAATAGAGATACTTACGTCCGGAATATCAGCCATAGAAACTTTATTGGGTTGGACCATTTTAGGATTAGGGAAGAAAAAACAATCTGTTAACATGGTTACACTAGCTCTGCAAAATATCGAGCTTCCAAAGATTTGGGATTTAGAAGTTTTGGGAATTAAAGATCCCATTGAAAGAAAAAATAAGTCAATTCTGGCCGAAGAAACTCTGCTCCATTTCAAGGAAACTGTGAAATTAAAAGATCTACGATATGAAGTAGCATTACCTTGGTTGACTGGTCACCCACCAATGTACAATATGTCTGATGTCGCTGAATCTAGACTACGTTCAGTTACAAAACGTCTAGTGAAAGAAGATATCTATAAAGTTTACGATGATGTTTTGAGACAATGGCAAAGGGAAGGTATAATAGAAGCTATCGCAGAGAATGAAATTTCAAACCCAGGTCATTATCTTCCTCATAGACCAGTCATCAAATCAGCAAGCCTCACTACTAAAGTTCGTCCAGTTTTTGACGCATCCTTCAAACAACCAGGATATGCTTCTCTAAATGAATGTTTAAGTGTTGGACCTAGCCTCTCAGAACAGATTCCTCCTCTTCTCTTAAGATTTCACACTAATAACTTCGGAGTGATTGCTGACATTAAGCAAGCTTTTTTACAATTAAGTGTCAGACCAGAGGATCGTGATTTTTTGAGATTCTTGTGGTGGGATTCCAAAGATAGTTCAAAATTGGAATTTTTCAGACATTGTAGAGTTGTCTTCGGAGTTGCATCAAGCCCTTTTCTTTTGAATGCTAGTATTCGCCATCACTTGGATTCAACTGAATTCCAAAATGAGTCTCTTCAACCGACAGTCCAGAAACTTAAACGGGGATTTTATGTGGACAATTTAACAGTCAGTGTTGAAAATAAAGAAGAATTATTAGGGTTCAAGGAACAAACCATACTAATAATGAATGCAGCGTCCTTTGAATTACGGAGTTGGGCTCACACAGGAATTAAACATCTAGAAAGTCAAAATGTGCTCGGACTTAAATGGGATACCGAGACCGATGAGCTCTACTGTGTTCATCCTGAAGCTGATATGGGAATAAGTGATACTATTTATAAGAGGAAATTACTTTCAATTGTAAATAGTATATAAGATCCTATTGGTTTCACCTCACCTGCGACTTTATTACCAAAATTATTGTTGCAAGGAGCCTGGCGTAATAAATTGAACTGGGACGAGGAGTTACCACCTGATATGCAAAAACGGTATCAACGGTGGGCTAAACATTTTGATCTTATTGAAAGCTGTAGAATTCCTCGCAAGCTATTTTATGGAAGTTTTGAAAAGGCTACCTTGCACATATTTACGGATGCTTCTGCTCATGGGTATGCGTGTTGTGCTTTTTTACGGTGTGAAGAAGAGGGAGAAGTGAAAATCTCATTGGTTTCCGCAAAGGCTAGAGTAGCACCTGTATCGAGACCTACAATTCCCCGATTGGAACTATTAGGAGCAGCCATTGGAGCTAGAATTGCTTCAACAATTAAAGAAGCGCTTGACTTATCTTTGGAAACATATTTTTGGACGGATTCTATGGTAGTTCTGAGATGGATTACTAACTCAGAACCATGAAAAACATTTGTGGGTAACAGAGTAAAAGAAATACGAGAACTCACAAATGTTGAAGATTGGAGATTTGTTCCTGGAGATGTCAATCCGGCAGATATACCTTCAAGACCATGCAATTGGTTTGAACTTTTACGAAGCCAATGGTGGGAGGGTCCAAAATGGCTCTACGAACCTCCGGAGTTTTGGCCCTATGCTGAAATAACTCTACCAGAAGAGGCATTAGTAGAAATACGAAAGTCTGTTGCTGTAAATCTTAATATCAACACCAAAGAATGTCTTGGAAGTAGATTTTTATACTTTTCCAGTTATCCAAGAATCGTCCGAATGACAGCTTGGATATTGAGATTTTGTCGGAACATAAGAGTGAATTCAGACAAGCTGACAAAAGAGCTGTCATACGAAGAAATTCAAAGAGCCGAAGAAGCGTTGATCCGATTAATACAATCAGAATGGCCGTCTGATATTCGTGAAAAATACACACAGACAATTCAGTTCTACGAAGAAAATAAGATTTTGAAAGTTCGTTCGAGACTTATACTTGGAGAAGATCCAGAAGATTTTGTACGACCTACAGTTTTACCAGATTATCCAATTGTCAGGAGACTTATTGATTATATTCATCAGAAGCTTCACCAAGCTGGTGTGCAAACTACTCTGTCTCATTTACGCGAACGGTTTTGGATTCCCCGAGGCCGTAGAGTAGTCAGAGAAGTTTTGAAAAGATGCATTACATGCAAGAGATATACATCAAAGCCTGTGCAACCAAATAGTCCAGCTCCTCTTCCTGCCGACAGAATAAATCGCGTTGCTGCGTTTCAAGTGACTGGTGCTGATCTAGCAGGTCCCTTATTCTTAAAAGGAAGTCAAAAGGCTTGGATTGTGATATTTACGTGCGCAGTTTATCGTGGTATTCACTTGGAATTAGTAACCTCTCTGTCAACTGAAGCTTTCATGCAAGCTTTAAGAAGATTTTTTGCTCGAAGAGGACGTTGCTCAGTGATATACACTGATAATGGCAAAAAATTTTTGGGAACATCAAGAGCGTTCAACTCACTCAATTGGCAAGAAATAACAGCTGAATGTGCCATAGAGAAGATCAAATGGCATTTCAATCCTCCTACTGCACCATGGTATGGAGGTTGGTGGGAGAGAATGATACGTACCATCAAACAACTTTTGAGGAAAGTTCTTGGTCGTGCTTCTGTATCTTACGAAGAAATGCTGACTTTGCTATGTGAGTGTGAGAGCATAGTCAATGGACGCCCACTTACTTATATATATGATGATCCTAATGAATTGAAGGCTATCAAACCATCAGACTTCATCCAAGACATTAAAGGCACTGAAGTTTTGGACTTGGACATTGTAGACGCTAAGCATTTACGTAAGCGTATACGTTATCTTCAAAATCTACGCTATCAATTACGTCAACGGTTCCAAAAAGAATATTTATCAGAGCTTATTCGGAATCCACAGTTAGCTCCCAAGCGATGTAACTTATCAGTAGGAGATATTGTTCTCGTGGGCTCGGACAATGTTAAACGGTTAAACTGGCTTTTGGGACGCGTCATCGAAATGTTTCAAGGAAAGGACAACATCGAACGAGTCGCCAAATTGCGCGTGTCTAATGGAGAAATTATCCGACCTATTCAGAGAATTTATCCCTTAGAATTGAGCTCTTCTGAGATTTTCGAGGATGTACCTGTAATAGTTAAAAGTGCTCCCGATACCTCTTCTAGTGCTAAACAGTGTTCTACTTCAAATGACCAATCTTTTCAATCTGAAGATCTTCCTAAAGAACAAGAAGAAACTCTGAAGAAAACACGACTTGGTCGTCAAATTGTCCCTCCGAAAAGATTGGACTTATAGACTGAACTTCAACTTTGATTTCAGTACATTTTATATAATCTGTTTAGTATTTTAGTGTATTCATTAACAATTGTTAATTAAGATTTCTGTAGTATTTACTTGTATTGCATCTAATTTATATTTTGTTTTGTATTGCTTTAAGCAAGTTATGCCCGCAATACAAAAGGTGGGAGGATGTTGCCACTCACCATTAAGTTTTATATTTCCTGTTTCTTTAATTCTACTCTTAGCTTATTCCAACTTGGAATCTGGCAACTTCTTTTTAGTTTTGGTTACGGAATTAGAATAAACAAAATTGGCTTTTTGATGTCGTTACGTAAGTTACGCTTTTAATAGTATATATATAAGTTTTCATCAATATTATGTACGTATTCTATGCATAATAACTTTCTCTACTGTAAATAGCCTCATTATCTCTGTCGTGTTGTGAAAATAAATATATTTGAAACGAAAGGAGAGTTTGTATTGAGTCATAACACGCAGGATGCGAACCTCTTTTTTCTTTTCTTTTTTGTCGGGGTGACAAAACCTCAACACCTAAACATGATGGTAAAAAGGCGAGACAGAGCTGGGATAGGCCGCGCGTTGGGCGCCAATTTTGTAACCGACGTTCTTATGCCATAACTGCTTTAACGCAAAAGAATTCAACATCTCGGGGTAAATTACTATATTTTTAATGACATAAAACATCACAGTTACAAAGACGGAAGTAAAACTATTAACAGTAACATTTAGAAGGAAAAAAAGTTTATCACAAGTAAACTTTAACTTAGTCCAGGGTTGGACAGCAACAGGAGACTTTACTCCACGAAATCCCAGCTCTCTCTGGCACGGTAACGGTAACGGCTAAAGTTACGAGGTACCTATTTAAAATATTAAACTTACCCTCTCATCATAATTTATAAATTTAATGAGCATAATTAGTTAAAGTTTTATCGTAATTTAAGTTGCTATCATAATTAGGATCAAGGCAACAAGCACCTGGGTGTTCGACAGAGTGAGGCGACTGCCGAAACTAGTTGGAAATTAAAATTACGAGAGCGCGCACTGCTATTGGATGCCGTAGCAAGAGAAGCTAAGAAGCATACATAGCGGTGCGTGGGGTCTAGGTTAGGGGCAGGACATCAGTTCGAAGACGAAAAACGGCTTCGAGAAAGCTGTCGTCCGCGGGATTTTGAGAGGTTATAACAAGGCGAAAAATAAGTTAAAATTAAATTGAGATAAAAAGAAATGCCGTACCGAAACCAATTTAGAGAAAAATGCAATTAAAAATTTTGAGGGAAATTTAAAACGCGAGGAGATGAGTTTGAAAAACAAGAATTAAGCTGAATTTAGCGCTAAAAGCGACATCTGGTGACGAAAAATGTTAAGGATCTTAGGAAAATGTAGTTAAAAATTTAAATAGTATCTAATTTTCTAGAATTAAAGATTTTAAAATTTTGAGAGTTCTCGATAGTGTTACGCGAGGTCCATTTTGACCATGGGGCAGTGCCACTTATCGATGGGAATTCCTGAATTTTGAAAATAATCAGGATATCACTGATGCATTACTTCTGTGCGCTCGCAGCCTTTTTAGGGCTGGGAAATGGACATATGAATGTCCGAGCGCGGCTCTCGGTCTTTTTTGCGAAGATGCGATTGACGCATCATACGCGGGGAGTTGCTGAAGCAGTGCATTAGGTATTTGAGGGATCCTGATGAAGAAATTTAATGATTGTTTTTTAATGAACTCTAGAATTGGTTCAATTTTTAGATCTTTATGCAGGACTTCATTCCGGACAAACCAGGGTGCATTTATCATTTTCCTAAGGTGTGTGTTTTGAAAGACGTGCAGTCGTTTCAAATGGGTGGTTGCAGCGGACGCCCAGATAGGCGATGCATACAACATGATCGGTCTTAAGATGGACTTGTAGAGCAAGATTTTGTGCCTGATCGCCAGCTTGCTCTTACGAGAAATCAAGCGAGTGAGCAAACTGCTCATTCCGATAGCCTTTTGATGGGCATTTCGGATGTGGGGGGCAAAATTTAATTTGGCGTCTAAAATTAACCCTAGGTACTTATATTCAGTGACCCAGGGGACGGGTTGATCAAAAATGGTGACTGCTGGCAAATTGCCAATACACCGTTGTTTCGTAAAGAGGAGGCAAGCGCTTTTAGATGCATTAACTTTAATTTTCCAGTCAATGAGCCAGAGCTGTAAACGAGAAATGTATGTCTGCAATCTTTCAATAATTTTTCGATTGCAGATGTCTTGGGACATAAAAGCAGTGTCATCAGCATACATTGCTAAGTGAATGTTGGCAGCCTTCGGGATGTCATTTACGTACAAAGAAAAAATTCTTGGACTTAAAATCGATCCCTGGGGGACTCCACTAAGGATTGGACGGGGGGAGGAGACTGCGTTTTCGACTCGAACTCTGAAACTGCGAGAGTCAAGGAACGAGTGTATAATTTTGATAAGTTGGTCCGAAATTCCAAGTCGCATCATCTTGGAAATGAGCCCATCATGCCAAATTTTATCAAAAGCTTTGGCAATATCGATAAAAAAGCATACCCGTGGCTTTGTTATTGGAAAAGCCTTGCTGGACCGTCTCAGTAACTCTAAGTAACTGTGTTACTGTAGAGCACTTGGGAACAAAACCATGCTGCTCTGGAATAACAATATTCCTGGAATTGCAGAACTGGTCCAGGCGATTCAAAATAACACATTCATATGCTTTGCTCAGCGAACTGAGTAACGATATGGGCCGATAATTTTGAGGATTCGAATCATCTGAACTAGGCTTGAGAATGGGGACCACCACGGCAATCTTCCAAGCCTTAGGGAAGTAACAGTTCTCCATTAAAAAGTTAAAGATCAGCGTGAGAAGAAAAATAAATTTAAGTGGGAGATTTTTAAGAATGCGATTAGAAATTAAATCCAATCCTGGAGCTTTCTTAATTTTGGTATTATGTATAAAGTCCAAAATTTCGCTAGCCTGGACTGGTTCCAGGTCTAGGCAAGTGGAGGAGGCCAAAAACCTTTGGACTTTCCGCGTAGTATGAGCTGAGAATCTGGGATTCTCGTCTTCATTTGGTTCGAATTGATTTTGAAGGCTATCAGCTATAACTTCCGCCTTTTCAATAGGAGCTACAGCAACACTGCCGAGGGCGCCCTTCAGGGGCGGAATGGTGTGAAAAGGCTTTGTGAGTCGGGAGGTTTCCCTCCAAAGGGTGTTTGTATCAGGCGATAGGCCTTCAATGTGTTTTTCCCATCTTTCCTGGGAAAAGTGTTTAATGTCTCGTTTAATCTCATTACTGAGTGTACGGAGTTCAGATTTAAGAGCCGGATTCCTACATCTTTGCCAGACTCTCCGTACATAATTTTTGCGACGAATTTTAGTTCTGATTTCTATAGGGAGTCTCAGAGGAGGAGGTTTAAATTTTGGTTTTGAGGCCGTCACAAGTGCCTCAGAAATAGTTACACCAATTTGCTCTATAGATTTTTCAATATCTTCATTGCTGGAGGTTTCTGGAATGGGGAGGGGTTTTGAATTTAAAATAAATTTAAAATTCTCCCAATTGGTAGAGAGTTGCTCTGGTAATTTTAAAAATGCAGAGTTAGTGTGAAGAGTCAAGATGACCGGTAAATGATCTGAGCTCAGATCATGGATGACTCTTATATCATAATTAAAAGGAATATTTTTAAAGATTGCAAGATCAATAATAGAATCCCTAGCCCCCGGTCGGGACCTATGGTTAATGTGCGTAGGGGTGTACGGTGCAACAACCCTAGCACCAGGAGTTCTGCTTATAACATTTTTGAGTTTATAGCCAAAATTGTTTGATCTTGAATCGTGCCAATCTTTATGACAGGCATTCATATCTCCAGCAATAATTAAACTTTGACCAGAATTAAGAAGTTTAATAAAATCCTCCTCAGGGAACTGGTGTCGATTGTGGGGGGTGTAGCGAATATAAGCAGAAATTATTCGCAAAGGTGGATAATTATTAATTTTAATTTCGATAGCAGTTGCATCGATATACTGTAACCTCGGTAAGAGGACTCTGCAATGTTCATAATTACTTTTACAGTATATAGCGGTGCCTCCGTCAATACGAGGAGTTAAAGTTATTCTATCGTCTTTGTGAAGACGATAGTTGGCGATCTGGGGTTCATGCCCCGGTTGGAGCTTTGTTTCTTGAACCAAAAACAGATCAAAATTTTGCTCTGTGACGAAGTTTCTGACTTCGTCAATCTTGGAACGCAGACCATTTGCGTTCCAGAACCCAAGAGAAATGTCGTGCACGTCACGATTGAATTTTAATGTTGGGGTGGGGCGCGGTAAGCGCACCCGTGCTTAAGTGCGACATAGGCCTCAAAAATAATGCAGGCCTTGTCGTCAGCTGCTGTGACTTGGCGAAGGTCAGGGAGACACTCCCGGAATGCCCGAGCAAAAAGTTGCTCGTCTACATTCGCGTCACTGGCGATAGCCATAACAGCTCGGAATATTTCCCCAAAATTTCCGGAGCTGGGGGAAGCCGTAGAATTTTGAACAGGGGCGGTATGAACCATAGTCTGTCCGGATAGGATTTGGGAGTATGATACTTGTGGAGTTGCCTGTCGATAACTCTCGAGAGGACGCTGGCTCTTGGGAGAGTTAACAATTTTTGGTTTAAGGGCCGAATTTTTATTTTTTAAATTTTTGTTAGAATTTTGATTATTAGTAATTTTGCTATTAAGTTTAGGGCCTGAATTCTTGCCCTTAGGGAATCGGGGGCATTGGCGCCAATTCGCCGCGTGTTCCCCGCCACAGTTTGCACACCTTAGAGGAGTGTCGAAGTCATTGGGGCAGTCCCTAGCTCGGTGAGCCCCTGCGCACTTGACGCATTTAATAGGGAGGTGGCAAACCTCAGAGGAGTGAAAAAACCCCTGACACCTCCAGCATTGAGAGGGGCGCTTGTTGCCCCGATAATTCTCAATGCTGATGACTGTTCCGAACATGTCGGTGTAGTTGTAAATTGATTCTGCATTGAGGTTATTTAGAATTTGGAAATATATGAGGGGCATCGGAGCCTTGGTTTGAAATTTACTTAAGCGGGAGATTTTGTGCACAGTAAAACCTGCGCTCTCAATCTCCTGCTTAACTTCTTCTAAGTCGGTGGGAGTCCACGTAAAATTAATTTTAGAGGACGATCAGCTTTCAACATATATGACTTGAACTCCACGCCTTCAGTGCGTAGGAAGTTCGCAAGCTTTCTGTATTCCGTCTCATGGTTAACCGTGAGGCGGAGGAAGCTGCCGCTCAGTTTGCTGTATAGCCTCTCTCTGGCAAAAAACTAGATGACAAAGCCACGCTCTAACTGTGAGGATTATTCCCATCATGTGGCGCCATCTACATTCTCGTTTTGAAATTAGTGTGTTACAGAAACTAAAAAATTCTACATATGTTTACATAATTATAAAATGGTTAAAAATATCCTTGATTACAACAATAAAAATTGAGAAAATGTAAATACGAATCTGAATTGTGTATGTTATTTTTTAAAAAAATGCTCTTAAAATTCTCAGAATCAATCCTAATCAACGACAGGAATAGTTTATACAGTTTGCATTTACAATCAAATGACGTTGATTCAAATATTGCTAACTTGAATTCAGCATAAACAGAACGCAATAAAATTACTTAAATATTGTGTTGTGAATGAAATACTCGAAGAAAATTATAAAATATTGTTAAACCTTGAGTAAAATTTTTAAAAAGTAAGAGGTTAAGAAAAATGAATTATTTGAAGAACGGAAAGTAAAAAAGTCAACACATACAATTCGTCTTTATAATTTACAT
>BMAW01106228.1:0-31854 GCA_019974015.1 Nephila pilipes | reverse complement strand
TATTTCTTTTAGAAAAGGTGCGAATTCCTCGATTTTTAAAAATTGCTAAAAAGCATGAGAAATATTCTTTGCATTTTTTCAGTGATGCAAGCATGTATGCCTATGCGGCAGTAGCTTTCCTTCGAGTTGAAACGAGTGAATGTGTCAAAGTATAGTTGTTATGTGGTAAATCTAGAGTTTTCCCAACTGTAAAGAAAAAGACAACTATTGTCAGGTTAGAGTTGTTGGCAGCCATAATCATCTTATCTCTTCTATTACCCATGAGATCCCACATGAGGAAATCTATTTTTGGAGTGATTCGACGACAGTAATAACTTGGATTAAAAGAGAAGATGCTTGGAGTACCTTTGTCCAAAATCGAGTCTCCGAAATCAAGACTCTGGCTCCGAAAGAAAACTGGAGACATGTACCTGGTTCGTTAAACCCTGCAGGTTTCCTAAAAAGAGGATATTTTGCGAAGAAATTGATACAGTCTAAATGGTATGAGGGCCCTGACTGGCTATACTTACCTGCTGAGAAATGGCCTTGTTCAGATTTTGTCGTCAAAGAAGATGAAGTTCTAAAGGAACGGAAGAAAACTGTTGTTTCATCTTCAACTTCCTGTTTGAGTGCTCTAACAAAAAAAGGTGGATATAGTACAATCAAATTAGTACTATCGTTACTTTTCTCGGTGTGAGAAAATTGTACGTATGATCGGTTGAATTTTGAGATTTTTGAGAAATTGTAGAAAACCAAAAGAACAGAGAATAATTCAAAATAAAAACCAACGTTTTTAAAAACAACGTTTTTATATGGTGGCAAAGTTTATTAAAAAAATTATTAAAATATTAGTTAAAACTGGTCGCAAATATCTAAATATTGCATTGTTAGGCAAATAAGAACGGTTCCCAAAATGTCAGAGCTCTAGCTTGATGGGAAGTTGGTTAAATTAACAATAGACAATTTGATGACACACTGATACACATACATACAGACACACACCAAGTGAAATACATAACAACGTTAAAATTAACTAAAATTAATTAATCCGGTAAATTAAATGGTTGGAATACAGTTTAGTCAAACCACTCTTTGAGACAGGAATTATTTGGCCGTATTTTGCCAAATGTTGCTAAATTGGTCCGCGAAGCGGACTTAACATTCAGCAAAAAAAAAAATTCGCCAAGTTTGGCAATTATTCAAATTGCGCCAAGTGATTGGGTTAAACTGCATTATTTAAAAAGTATATGAGTTAAAACTTGTCGCAAACGTCTAAATATTGCATTGTTAGGCGAGTCCCAAAATTTCAAAGCTCTAGCTTGATGGGAAGTTGGTTAAATTAAGGATCGAAAATTTGATGACACACACACACCAAGTGAAATTCAGAAAATTCGATATAAAAACCATCGTTTTTAAAAACAACGTTTTTATATATTGGCAAAGTTTATTAGAGAAAATTATTGAAATATTAGTTATTTTTAACTTTAAAATTTACTTAAAAAGAGACATTTGTAAGCGTATTGAAAAATTCATAATACTCATAAAATCAAAACATGCATTTGAAAGTTTGTAAGTCTTTCTATTAAAAAAAATGGGAACCAGAATTCAGAAAAAATTATTGTGATAAGACACGGCGCCAAATATTGAAAACTTTCTTGCGAATGATTACTGACTAAAAGTCAGCAACCCTCACTATCTCGAAGATAGTAAAGGGGAGATAGTATATCCCCTTTGTGAGTACAAAAGGTTTACGATACCTTATGCGGCGTGGGGAGTGCCCGGTGTTCCCAGAGGGGGAAAGAAATTTTTTCCTCAATCCCGAAAGCGCCGAGAGGAAAGAATATTTTGACTTATTAAAATTATTGAAATATTAATTAAAACTTGTCGCAAACGTCTAAATATTGCATTGTTAGGCGAGTACGAACGATTCCCAAAATTTCAAAGCTTGGTGGGAAGTTGGTTAAATTAAGGATCGAAAATTTGATGACACACACACACACACACACCAAGTGAAATTCAGAAAAACGTTTTAAAATAGGAAAATCTGGATACAGAGGAATTTGCAGAAACGGAGAAAAGAGTAATAAAGAGACAATACAAAGAGAAACATTTTTTTTGACGAGAATAATGAAAAATTTAGAGCTTTGTAAGTTTACATAGATGAAGATGGTCTCATCAGATTAAAAACAAAAAATGATTATCGCGAAGACTGCTATTCTTTTAGAAGATCAGTGATTCTTCCTTTTCAACACCATATTGTGAAACTTATAATAGTTTCCTTTCACAAAAGACGGTCATTTGGGGACTCAAATACTACTTAATCTGGTGAGGGAGCATTTTTTGGATTTTAAATGAAAGAAAAATTGTACGACTGGCTATATCAAGATGTGTTACGTACAAGAGACATTCTGGTAAAAATTTAAATGCAGACACAGCCCCCATCACCAAAGATAGAATCAGAGATGCTTTAGTATTTGAAGTTGTGGGAATAGACCTAGCTGGCCCATTGTATTTAAAGGAGGAAAAGAAGACTTGGGTATGTCTCTTCACTTACGCAGTGTACAGAGCTGTACATCTTGAGCTTTTGTCAGATGTTTCCACTGACACCTTTTTATTGGCTTTGCGTAGATTTGTGACAAGGAGAGGCAGATGCTCAGTAATTTCTTGTGACAATGGAACCAATTTTGTTGGGGCTGATAATTTGTTAAACTTTGAACTGGGATCGTATCATTGAGAACGGATCTGTAAATCGCATCAGTGGAAATTCAATCCTCCTCCTGCCTTCTGGTGGGAGCGATTGATCCGAATCATGAAAGATGTTTTAAAGAGAGTGATAGGCCATGCATGTTTATCATATGAGGAATTGATCACGATTCTATGTGATTGTGAATCGATTATCAACTCAAGGCCTTTCACTTATATTTGAGAGAGCGATTCTGAATTTGTTCCTCTGTCGCCATCATTATTCCTTCAAGGCATCAAGGAAATTGGAGTACCAGATTGTGATGCAGCAGATCACAAAAACATAAATAAAAGGATAAAATATCGACTTGCAATGCAAAAAGATCTTAGGAGAAGTTTCAGGTCTAAGTACTTAGGTTCGTTAGTTCAAAGACCAAAGCTGTTGAAGTGGTCCACGATTTATGTTGGAGATGTCGTTCTTATAGGCAACGGCAATCAGAAACGCATCAACTGGCCTTTGGGTCGAGTAATAGAAATTATTCCTGGAAAAAAAGGAACTATCAGGTTCGTGAGACTTCGAACTGCCGATGGAGAAACGCTAAGACCGAATCAACGGCTGTTTCTGCTGGAGATTACTTGTCAAATGGCTGAAGATGTCGAAGTTAAGATGCAAAGAGAGCAAGTAGTTCCTGTTACCGAAGAGTCCCATACACGAATAATAATTCCTGCAGATCCCGTTTCGTAGACTGTAAGAACTCAGTCTGGAAAAATCATCAATGAACCGAAAAGACTCGATTTGTGACTTAGCAATTTGTTGAGTTGTGAAGTCTCCCAACTCAAGGTGGGAGAATGTGAGAAAACCGACTTAAATTTTGTACGCGTGCATTTTTTTTACCTTGTAACTTTGTATTTCTACATCTGGCAACATTGTGTTATGTTTATATTTTGAGTTTAACGTTGGAATGTTCGCAGTAAGATGTATTTAAAAATGTAAATAGTATAAATAAAATAGTGGTAGAAAGTATTGAGAGTTTGTCGAGCTATAGCTTTCTACATTATATGAGTTTTGAGGTTTAGAAATATCGATTAATTTTTGTTTTCAGATTCCAGTTTTCAGAGTTTCAGCAAGTTTGTTTGTTCAGTTTGGTAGTTGTTAGGTCAGAAGTGTTTCTCTCTCGGTGCCGAGAGGGGGAATTATCATTGTCCGATAGGGAAATTCCTATCGAGAGTGAGCGGTGCAGTGTGTGTATTGTGATTTTTGATTGTGGGGATTTATGGAAAAGTAGGAATTTAAATAGAAATATGAATCTATTTAAATTTCTTGTGATCTATGTAGTAATGGGGTATTTCTGAGAGGGGTATATTTTTCTATGGCTTCAATTGTTCTGTTTATGGATGTGTCTATTTAAGAGAGTCTTTTGAGGAATGTTTTGACGGATGGATAGCTTATAGAATTTCTGATGTCTCTATTTCTCTTGCTTTTACTTGTTGCTTTTACTATTGTTCGGAGGTATACTGTTTGGGAGTTTTCTAATAGGTCTAGTGTGGTGTCTATGCAATGTGACCAGACTGGAACAAGTATAAATTAGGATAGATCTGATTATCAGAGTATAGATAAGCAGTTTATTACATCTACTTAATGTAGATTTTCGCAAAATAAGGGGACACATATCATTAACTACAGTTTTATACTCTTTTTTAATGTGTGCAATGTGTTGTTTAAAAGTGAGTTTCTTATCTAACGTGACACCAAGGTACTTGGTGGACCAGGGAAGTGTATAGTTTTCCAGATAGATATCTGGTTCTATCTAATTATTGCTTTTAGAAAAGAAGGTGGCCTCTGTCTTGGAAACATTCAGGGCAATATCCCAAGTAGAGTACCAGTTTTTAGTTCCGTGAGGTGCTTGTTGAGTGCGTGACCCATACTCTTTGGGCTATCGTTTTTATCTAGTATCGCAGTGTTCTCTTGCATTAATGCAGAGAATTGTGTTGTGGTGTGAGGGAATGTCACTCATGTACAAGTTGAATAAAGTCGGAGAAATTATTCCGCCCTGTGGTACTCCGACTTTAACTAATCTGTGATCTCAGTAAGTCCCGTTAAACGTGATCGAAAAATTTCTATTTTTTAAATAAGATCTTATTAATTTTGTAAGATGGGGCGGTAAATTTAATAAATTTGAAGAGAAGGCCGGTATGTCAAATTGGTCGGAGGCTTTTTGAATTGATTTAGTCTATTAAGCATGAGTTTTTCAGCTTTGCTGAGAATTGGGAGCAAGGATTTTGGTCTGTAGTTTTCAGGTCGGGTTGTATCTTTGCCCGGCTTTAGGATCGGTATGATTGTTGTGGTTTTCTAGGCATTCGGGATATGATCGAGTTTGAACATGTCTTGGATAATATTTCGAAGTAGAAAAATACTGAGGGGTGTAAGGTTTTTGATCATTTTATTTGTGAATCCTTCTCTTCCTGGAGCTTTTTTTTTAAATTTTAATCTTTTTAATGTAGGCTGCTATTTCAGACGCTAAGGGAGGGGGTGGATTTTGAAGATTGTTATCGTCTGCTATGTAACCGTGAACGACATGTATTACTGTTCTGTTATTACTGTACTGTTAAAAATTATGTAGAGGCCTTAAAATACACCCCACAATTAAACAAAATCATGATAACTGTTGGTGATAGGGGAATATTTAAGATCTTCAGTGACTTTAATATTTACCTAGGAAAAAAATGCGTACATTGCACAGCCTTTCAAACAAACGAGAGTAACGATTATTTTCAATAAATTTCTTTAATTATAAAACTGTTGTTCCTTTCATACATGAGGACTTTCCAGCTAATTATCAATTTATTAACTGTTTTTTAATAATGTTGTAAAACTAGTTCATGCAATAGCTCATGAATCGCCCTCTATTCCTAAACAAAGTCGAGAAGCTCTTAGTTCGTTCTCTGATCCTCTTCTCTTCTCCGCCTTCTCTCTTCTCCCGATGTAGCTAAACTCCGAATGCCAGTTCGCGTTCCAACGTCCTTTGCTGATATGCGATAAAATTGGGTTGCCATCTATCTTTCTCTCAGGAACTAGTTCAGAAAATAGAAATAATTTGTACATAATAATATTGTAAATATTCTTCATCTCGTCTATCCATAAAATAAAATAATGATTCAACTTCGAGCCTCATCAATGAAATGGGAAATGCCAACACCGAACTTTCCCCCCTAGACTCCAAAGCACTAGATAGTGTGTTATCCAGACGGATACCTCCTACATACTTTTTTGCAATTATTGAACTTTTTTAATTTAGAATTTTCATTAACTTCAAATTCTAATAAATACTAGTGATTATGTTAATATTTTTATATAATTAAAATTTGATATAACCTGAATTTCTAATTAAAATCACATCTTTTATAATGTACCTTCTGAAGGGGCACCTCTATTTAAGAGACAAAGTGTCTGGTCCGGTGAGTGTCCCTTTATTGGGAGGTATTACTATATTTTGTCTTTAAAACATTTTGAAAGATGTATTATTTTGGAAGATATTCACGATTCTTAAGTACTTTATATGATTGTGATTCAATAGCAATAATACATGAGTAGGATTATGAGAGATGTATTCATCCTTCACCACTAGTCTCTGTTTCAATAGCTGGTTTTATGAGATATAGAGCAACAAAGACTATATTATCTCCAATAGCCTTCGTGTTGTTTCAACGTGCAACGTCAATAAACAATCATTCGATGTATATTAAAATAGAGTTTTCAAGGGTTTTGAAATTTCTTCCAAAAATTGTGTTTCTCGGTAAAATGTATTGTCTTATGCAGTTGATTCAAAGAAATGGAAAAAGCATTTTTTTAAAAAAATTCTCTCAACAAATTTCATCTTACGTGGTTTATCGTCTTTCAAATGTAGGGAAGGTCCTAGCAATTTTAAAACATATTCTTTCCGAATGAATCCAACTTTTATTCCAAGACTCTCAAGAATAAAATTATTTCCTTTAAACAAGAAACAATTAACACACGCATATATACGATAGCACTAATGCAAAGTTTGCCCAATCACAGCAGTTCGAAATACGTAAACCGATAATACATTATGAATGTATACTTTACATATATTCTTAATTGATACACACAGTGACCCAATAGATTTTTCTAGACGCTAATTTTTGTTCTAGAGTCTTCTGTTTTCATCTAGGGGCATTTAGATCTGTTGTTAAGTTCACCCCTACATATCCAGCATTACTTCCCAGCATATTCTCACATTGTTAGTAAAGTGGTCTTTTCAGCAACAATAGTTCAGCAGAGCAGGCAACAAAGTCCAAATCTTTCACGAGACAATATATACAGTCAGGCTCTGTTAACACACAAGTCTTCTTTACACGTGGTTTTACAAAGGCTGTTTCGATAAGCAATTGGTTGTATTACTCCTAGACATTGCGGCGTCATAATTTTACCCCTGAAAATTCAGATTAATCTTTTGTTCGGATGACGACTTTCTTTTAAGCACAAAAATTAATCGTTTCACACACATCTTTCATTTTAATAAGTATTTTACACAAAATATACAACAAATACGTAAATTTGCTTGTTAAAAAGTATTGGCAAAGTTCTAACTCCTATGCAAATCTTGTAATGTTAAGGTCACGTGTTTAAGAAAATCTTGTTAGTATAAAGTCTGGAATGCTACTTCAAAACTTTTAAAACATTATTTTACTAATACTGAGATAAAAGGGCTTCGAAGTCGAAAGAGTTGGATGTTAATGTGTTCAGAATATGATTATTCAGTTCAGAAATGAGAGTTTGACTTATCGTGCAGTAAGAATGTAACTAAGCATAACTTTATTTGTTGTTAGAGGTGTTGTAATAAAGCTCAACGAGACAGGATCGACGGAAAATAAGATTAGAATGGGATGGCTTCGAATATTTCCTGCTAGGGAAAAACATGGCATTATCAAAGAGGTTAAGAAAAACCCTAAAAATAAGTGCACCTTAGTTAGCCAAAAATATTATTAATACTTTTCACACAATTTTTACTGTACAAACTATACGGAATGTTTTATATGAATGAAGTTATTTTGGAAGAGCAGCAAGAAAAAAACCCGTTATCTCAGAAATAATAACAAGAGAATGAGATTATGTTTTGCAAAATGTCATGTTCATTTATCAGACAAGTTTTGGAACACAGTTATTTTCTCCGACGAGTCAAAATTTAACATTCTCGAAAGTGATGGACGACAATATGTGTGGAGAAAGTCAAGCACCGAACTAGAAAAACAACATTTAACACTGAATGAGGGAGCGTTGTAGTTTGGGGCTGTATGGCAGCAAATGGAGTTGGTAATATGTGCTTCATTGATTGTACTATGACAGCATTTACGTACATTGATGTATTGCGTCATAATTTGAAATTCAGAACTCAAAAAAAAAAAAAAAAAAATTGGCTTAGGATCATCATTTGTATTTCAATAGGACAATGACCCTAAGTATACAGCGAACCTTAATCGAGAGTGGTTACTCTATAACTCTCCTCGCCAGTTAAAGACACCGACTCAATTGCCTGACATAAATCCAATTGAAAATTTATGGCACAGATTGGACATAGAAGTTTGGAAACATAAAATTTCACGTAAAGATGAACTTAAGCATATACTCCTGCAAGAATGGCCCAAAATTCCCAACAGTACAACCCAGACTTTGGTTATCTCTATGAGAAATATATCACAAGCTATTATAAATGCATACAAAATATTAAATATGCCCTGATTTTGCTCTAATATTTTGCTGTATAATCTTGCTAATACTTTTTTTACATGCTAATTTACATTTTTGTTGTAAACTTTGTGTAAAGTGCATATTAAAATGAAAGTTTCATTAGATTTATGTTTTTATTACCTTCTGTGTTCGTTATGTCCAGCTAAAATCGTCAAGGATTTCCTTTGTTAGCTAATATGATCAATTATAAGTATATATATATATATATAGAGAGAGAGAGAGAGAATGTTGAAAGAGTGTAAATAAAACAAAAAGTTTATACGATCGAGGAAAAACTCAGTGTTATCGAACGAGTATGAAAAAGAGAAAAAAAAGTAGTAATTGCCAGAGAACTTAGTCTACCTGAGCTTACACGCATGGACAGTTAAATATATGATGATAAATTTCGTCAGTTTGTGGGCAAATATATAGGTATGACCAGAAAAATGGTTAGGACCATGGAAAACACCAATCTTGGAAAATTGATTTAATTAACCAGTTATTTTGTAGTTTAATGCAAAAATTCGTTATCCAGAAAAAATTATATATTCTGTGTTAGAATTTACGTATTATCTCTCAGTTTATATTAATACAATAACTAGCGGCTCTTTTAAATTGTGGTGTAGTAATCATGGACCCCGATTTCGTGTGAGGCTACACACACACGCACGCGCACACACACACAATCTGCAGCGTAAAAAGTGACGCACCAAAAAGGAGTTTCTGAAATTATGCACATATCTTACAATAGAATATGCAAATGATTAACTTTTGACATCTAATGACAGACTAGTTGAAGCCCCAGCACATCACAACAGAGAATCTGATCAGTGCATAAAATAGAGGACATTCTAATTCTAAGGCGTAACTTCCGTATGAATATGATTCCATCAATTCACGTACTTAGCACACGGATTCCTGAACAGTATGTCACTATCTGAGAGAGAACATGTACTCAAGAAAAAATTGTGATCAAATTGCGTTGAAACGGTAGCCCAGTGGTCATGGTCGCGAACGGCGTTGTTTTCGTCTAGTCGTGGGTTCGAGCCCTGAAATATCAACCGTGCAGCGGGGCTGATGAAAACTAAATCTGTCGTGCCCTCCCCCACATCCTCCCATTGGCGGAGTTTGAAAGTTAAGAAAGGGAGGTACCAGCTCAGGTGTCGTATTCGTCACATGATTGAGGTTTAGAATTGCCAGATCCATCACCAATAGCCATCGTGTGGCTTCTGAGTGCAAGGTTAATGAACAATAAAAAAATTACAAACCGACTGGCTGTGAAAATTATTCTTGTTCATTTAAAAAAATTCCGTCGAATTTTCGAATTCAGCGACATAACATTGCACTAAAATATTTGTTGGACTGAATTCTAATGAAGAAAGGTACGAAAGAGCACGGCTACTTTACTCGCAATCTATAGGATGTCTACTGCGTTTTTTGAGTAAACCTTTTACCACAGAGCCTCAAATCTTTCATCAAGAGGTTTTAGAGAGTGGTGGAATACCAAGTTAATGAAGAGCCAAGAAAAAGTCGAAATCTTATAGATTCTCTATAAACATATTTAAAAAACACAGAGGCAATGTTTAGTTAGCACCAAAGCCTAAGAATACAAATTCATGACGATATTCCTTACTGGGAACATGTATTACTGCAAGTTATAACTGTAATTTGTACTTTATTAGAAAGAGGTCTTAATTTTGAGTTATAATAGAGAAATTCCGTTCACCTCATAACAAAGATTTTTTAGGATTGCTGGAACTCTTTAGTCAATTTGATTCTGTTTAGCAACACATTAGCAAGTATGGAAACGTTAGGAAAGGGAAAATCTCGTATTTATCAAAATCCATTAGCAAATAGTTGAACACGATTATAACGCAAATAAGAGATTCTAGGTATTATAGTCAATGAGTCGACTCTACATTTGATTTGAAACACACGGACCCGTTCAGGATAGTTATTCGATATCTGAAAGAAGGACAGCCAATAGAACTTTTTCTAACCTTTCTTGAATTAAAAATGCACCGTTCACGTGATGATAAGGCAAAACAGGTTTTGAATACATTGAAAACGAATGTCAAATTGATTTTACAAAATGAAGGGGTCAGTCGTGTGATAGTATTACAAATAAGTCAGTGAATTTTAATGGTTTGCAGCAAAATAATGAGACATGCTATAATCAGAAATAGTCGCAGGGTCAAATCTGACGAGAAAATTTAATTTTGACATTAGTATTCGTTAATTTACTCTACTAAAATGTTTCAAGTCGAATTTTATCAAAATATAAATTATATACACATTGGTTTTTATTACATTTAATATATTTCTTTTTTTTATATTCTAAGTAAATAATGTTTTATTTGTTATAAACATGCGATAAAACTTAAAATACGACGGAAACAAAATACTATAATAGATTTTTTTAAGCTGGGTTTAGAGACGAGGATCCACAGGCGAGAAACGCTTAAGGCATCAAGAAGTCTAAATCAGGCACTGGTTGCTGGGTCCAGCTCCGTAGGATGAGGTTACAGAAATTCGCCAGGTAGATGGATGGGTGATCCGTAAAGCATTTCAGTTGTTGTAAACTGTAAATCTGCTTTCCAAGAAACCCATAATCCTAGGAGAATTGTGAGGAGTACAGTATTACATTTTTCTGAGTCTTGATAGCATGATAAACTGATAGGTAATGAAACCAAAGCCCTTCACCGTTTAATGCAAGATGATATGCAGTGGCAGGTTGATAAGCTGTCTCTAAGGAGGACATTATTAGAGGATTAAATTGTGAGGGCTTGCTCCATAGAGGATTCAAACTGTGATCAATCTCAGGGGATGACGAAAACGTTTTATAGAATCAATGTAAAAGACTGTAGCATCGGAACTATTAATTATAAAATAGTTTTGAAAATTTGTCAACACATGTAAGGTAGTAATGAAAAAGGCAGTTGATCCATCAAGTTTGTGCTCAAAATGTGTTATTGGTGGCAAAAAGACCATTTTGACTTCTTTTGTGTCAAGAAACTTTAGATTTCTAACACTATACCATATTCTAGCCCTTGAAGTTATATCGGATTTCATAGCTGATCAGACATATCTCTTCCGGATGATTTTAACAGAAGATAGATGGGATATAGTGTGCAGACAGTTGAATATAATGAGACGAAATCTTTGTGAAACAAAAGTCAAATGCGATCATTTGACATCATAATACAGCATAATATTTGGTTCTCTCACAGGAAGTCGTTGTAGCACCAAAAAAAAAAAAAAAAAAAAAAAAAAATTATTTTAAAATTTAAAAAAAAATTCAGAAAAATATCATTTCTTTTTTTTTTTCAGTCATGAGTTTGAAGTCAATAACATTAAGTATATTAATAGATGACAGGTTGATATGAGAAAAAAAAGCATTTGCAACATTCTCAGAACCTTAAGATATTGAATGTGAATTGAACAATATAGTCCAAGTATTGTAGATGGGGAGAACATTTGTCGATTATTTATCGGAATGAAAATGGCTTGGAATCCATAGGGATAGTAAAATTTATGCCTTCAACTATATGGCACAATGTTTTACCACCATAAATGCAGTCAATAGTTCTTGGTCATATGCACTACAGTTCTGCTGTGCAAGGCAGAATTTTTCAAGAAAATAAACAAGCAGTTTCCACCTACCAAATGTAGGTTGTTGCATTGCAGCCCAAATTGCAGAATTGGATACATCGACTCTTGAAGTAAATGGTGTAGTGGCAAATGGATGGCATAACACTAAAGTCTCAGCAAGGTCAGTTCTACCTTTTTCAAAGGATCGGATAATTGCATCAGAGCTTTCGAATTTTTTTTTTTTTGTCATTCTTAGTAGCTTGTTTTAAGAAATCATTGAGAGGAGGTTAGGTTTCAGCTTCTTGCAGTAAGAAACGTCTATAGAAATTTAGCCTTGCTAAACATCTACATAAATCTTTCACATTCTGCGATTTAGGAAAGTTGAGACCTTGTCTGGAAGTGGGAGAAACACCAAAACATGTGATTAAATATCCTAAGAATGACACGACTGGTAAGGTAAAAATGCGCTTTGCTCCTTCAAGCAAGCAGTATTCCATATTCTGATAGCTTTTGATACACTCGTCGAAGGTGCTACCAAGTGTTCTGTCTCGTTTGTGGATGCCACCAACACATCATCAAAGTATGGAAAGCAAAACCCCAGGTTGTGCAATACCTGGTGGATGAAGCGCTAGAATGTAACCACGCCATTGGATAAACCTAATGGCATAAATAAATATATGTCATAATGGCATTAATAAATAAATGTGGTCATAGCAGTCTTTGGAATATCCCCTTTTTTTACAGACATTAACACATTCCTTTATATATGGTACTGGATATCTGTCGGGAGTAATGACTGTTTCGAGGCGGCAAAAGTCTCTTCAGGGACGCCAATCATTATTCTTTTTCGGCACCATGCGGATGGGGCTAGACAGTTATTATTAGATAGTCTGCAAATTCCTAGTGCGACGAGAAAGTCGTTTAGCTGCTTTGAGTTTATTGGGTGGAAGTTGCCATGAAGTGGTAATAACATCAATATTTATTTATCATATTAAATACAGTATTATGTCTACGAATATGGATACTTGTTCAAATAGAGCAAGATCAAAAATAAGTTAGCTTAAACATTTACTAAGATTAATTGCTTAAGAATAGCTGAAGAGATACAGCTCGTATTGCAAAGTTTAAGCTAGGTATGAAACATGGTGACAAAAACAATTGTCGATAACCTCGTAGACACCAGTGTAAGTAAGATTTGAGCATAAAGCAAATGGTCACGGAGAACTCTGGTTAGTTGCGTTGCGAGAATGATGAATTTACTGGTTCGAGATGTCATCTACTCTTTCAGGATGAACTCAGCAGGTCCTGGCTGTCAAAGAAGTAAAGAAAATCCGAACAGGTCTAGGAGGGAAATAAAGTTGGATTGTTGGTGGAGGACAGAAAGATCATCAAAGCAAGCTAATTATTTTCCTCTTCTCTACTGTGTTCTTCTCTCTCTGCTAACTACATAGGTATAAATACCAATATCATAGGCTTGCACGCAGATGACTCGCAATTTGCTTTTCTGCACATGTAGAAATAGGCTATTTTAAAGGGCATAAATTAGGTAAAAGAGACGTATATTCACAAGAAATCTAAAGCAATAAAGAAAATATACACTAATAATAGGTTGAAGACATTTGCTATAATAAAAAGCCAATGGAAAGCTCGTCTTAGACCAATTTCAGCAGTTTTTGCCCGAAAGTTAGTTTAACAGTTCCATTTGCAACAAAAAGGTGGACTTTAGAAGCTCTATCACTTGACACATTAGAATTTTTTGGCAACACATTGGCATCAGCTCTTGTATAAATTTAAAAAAAAAAATATTTCAGCTCCCTTTTCCATTATATATAGCAGATTGATAGAAGAATGCTATCGGTGTGCCGAGAGAAGGGTAGCTTAATTTTTTTTGGAAAACTACATCATGGTTCAGTACTCTTGTTTAATTTGATAACAAAGCGATTATGATACCAACAAGCACATTAATCTGAGTAATCATCTTAATCTGCATTTCTAGAAGCCACCTATACAGTTTCTGGTCACCAAATTGCAGGCCAGATATCAATTATTTTAATTTTAGCACTTATGAGCCTTCATGTTATTTACAAAGGAGAATTTTTAACACTGCATACGGTTTCTCATCTGACAGGGGGAGGAAAGATTTCTGAAGATCTATAGCTTCTCTGGCTATAGTGCTGAAACCAAATAGTGGAATTTGGTAATTTCAGCTATCAGGTCTGAAAGTGCAAATTGACTCCCCATTTGCTTGAACCATATTTCATGCCATGCTCGCTAAAATGGCGACGCTTTAATCACGACTCTGTTCACTGATTCAGAATCGGATCGCATAGTTCAAATCGTAAGCAATAAATTCTCCGAGAACACAAAAAATATTTGGAAGCGGAGGTAAAATAACAGTGCAGTTATTAGTCGGTTATTGCACAATGAAGACTAATTAATTGTCTGATCCAGGTTAATCCAATGATAAGAAATGAAGGATTGCGATATCTTCATTCCTGTGGGCACCAATGTCAAGTAATGAACCCATCAATAAATAATTATTAATAAGTTGACTCAGTAAACAATAACTGAATTTTGAAACATTTGATTCATAAAATACTGAATGCTTTACTTTATAAAGTAAATGAAAAGAGGAAAGCATGAGAAATGCAGTTATTTTAAATTATGACAATTCCAATTCAATTATATAACTGCTCACAGCCTGTATTATATTTTCCCACACTGTTATGGGGATGAGTTTAGTTCACTACAATACAAATTCCAAATTACATACTAAAGAATAATATCTGTTAAAGGGGGAAGGAGAGAGGGAAATATTCTAATTCTATATATCTTAACTTGTTTAAAAACCTTTAACTTAGCAAATATTCACAAATACAAAATTCTACGATACATAAATTAATGTACTTTAGTCTCCCTGCAGGTCTTCCATAAAATATAAAATTTTAATCTTCAAAATTCACCTCAAATAATAAGTTTCTATATTGGTGCTCTTTGGCTTATTTTTGTAAAAGTGCAGAAATTTGATTTTCTTCAATTATAATAATACATTATTAAGAATTCCTAATTTTTAATCAATCAATTATAATATAATTAGTATCACCATCTATTGAATGTTAAGATGAAATATTTAATTGGAAACAGGTTTTTTTTAAAAAAAAAAAACGGAAGCTTATCTAAGAATCTAACTTATTTTAAAATTGAAATATCATGAGAATGTATAACATACTCATAATTCAAGCATATTGGATAAAAATGGATCACATCCATATCTAGTATATGAATGAAAAGTGCCCTAATACCACTTTTTTCGATGAATCTTAATAGCATATAATTTAGTCCAGCCATGTTGATTCAACTTGCTCATTTGTTTGGGGTAAGAATTTATCAAATTAGGCATCTTCATGTTAACTTTATGTTTGTGTCCTTCTACTCATCTCTTCACATCAAAGAATGGTTCTAAAGTGCTGAAATTTGTGGAAACAGTGAGAGTACTATTGTCATCCATTGCAACAGGAAAATCTCAAAATTATTGATATATGCAAAATCACAAGTACCTCTTTCTTCTGCATAAACTTATATTCTTCTAAAGAACACTCACGATTTGGATGCTTTTCTTGTATGGTTCCCGTGGCTCAATAACCCTGTTCACTAAGACTTCTTTAGAAATCTATGCTGGTAAAAAAATTACTAAAATGTAAAAAAAAAAAGTGTAGCTTGAAGAATTCCAAATGTTCTGTTAATTTCCTCACAACATGGGTACAAAGCATCTTTTTGGCATGGGCATCTTTTCTTGCGTCGGATTCCATACCGCAATAGAGGAGAAAGTCATAACAATATCCCTCACTATCACAGAGTCCAAAATTTATATCTCAAATGTATTGTTTGCCTTGGATAAGCTGCTTCACATTATTCCAATCATGGTGCATGACAATCATTTCATCAATGCTTATATTTCCTGAGAAGTATCCGAACTTCATAAAATTATTATTGAACATGGCTACCAAAGGTTTTACTAGAAAAATTGATCCTCGGGATACTGGCTTACTATTAACTAAAGAGTAAATAAAATTTCAACTTTTGGGAAAACGGTTTTCTTACAAGTATTTTTCATCATGGTAATGCCAAAGTCTTCATCCTCTGATCAGTATTCATGTTCAAAGGATTTGAATGATAACCGTTTCTCATATCTTTTACTATGGGATCGTTAACTTCATTGAAATAAAACTACTCAAAAAGTTCAGTTGGAGTTTTTTCTTTCAGAGCAGTTTCCATCTGCTTGAGCAAGTCATTTGCATTTGAATCAACCTGTGTTTTCCATTTTAAATATTGTGGTGATTTCACCTTTACCCAAGATGTTTTTTAGCTTTTCATCTGTGCTTTGCTGTCAAAATACCAAAGCTTGTGGATGCTTAGAGCTTGAAACTGTCACCAATTCTAAACAGTACCAGGAACATTGTTTACAATAATATAACCAGTATTTATTTCATTGATTTTGTCATTCCAGTATTTATTTCATTGACCTTTGTCAGTGAGTTCACTGGCATCTGATGTTAATACAGCAATTTGAACACAGCTCTCATCTGAATCTAAATAATCTAATAGTTCCAATGCTTTCTACAATTCAAGAAATTTTTGCATAGATATGACAATGCAGGGGTAAAATGCTTGGAAAAGAATTTTTTTTTGTTAACTCTTAGTTATAAGGGGAGAAATAATGCATTAATTGCATGCTTATCGTCGTAGTAGTCTACTTAGAGGACAGTTAAAAAAATGAGCTATAACTTAACTAATAACAATAATGCTTTAATTAACCACCTGGATGATATAAAAAGAACATTCTTACATAAAAAATGGCTAATCAAGTGTCTAAAATAAATCGAAAAGAAATTCTGCAACACCAAAGAGAAAGTACAAACCACAGCCACTAACATGGGTAATAAGCAAAGTTCCCAAACCGAGTAAATGAGGAAAAGGGAATACAAAATTAAAGTTAGCAGAAGCTTATACATACCCCTATATGTTCCAACTGAAAATATTTACAAGAAACAAATACAATTTCCACATGCTATTTTTTTCAACTATTCTCTAATTAACTGAGTCACACAATTCAAAGATGAAAAGGAGAAATTATAAAATAAAATATGTGAAATGATTTTAAAGAGAAACACTTTCCTGTTTCTTTTTATCAATATATTTATTCTTGGATAAGCCAATTTTTAAGAAAAAGAATGATAAACTTAAAAGAAGGATGGATTCTTAAGTTTGTGTACATAAAACAAATGTAAGTGGGAAAAAATTATCATAAGATAAACAAGCACTTGCACAAATAAATAAAAAAATAACTAAAGAATTTTGTAAGATGGTACAAATAAGATTATACAGTTTTCCATAAAAATTTTCCTACAATAAGGTAGATCATGTTTAATATTCTTTAAAAGTGCTAATTAGTGAATCGTTATCATTTAATTTGATTAGGACTTTCAAAAGTTCTATGGATTTGGTTGGTATTCTATTCACTATATATATATTTATATGTTTAAAAGGTTAAAATATTATCTTAAAATCAATTAAATAATAACTAATATTACATTTTTATTAAAAACTGATTTAATGTAAATAAAACTGGATAAGAAATGGAGCTGCTTAAATTTTTATGAACATCTTTAATTAAAAACATAACAAAATAGCAATGTAATTTTTCCCCTAATATATACATAATAAAATAAATACTCATTATTTATATATTTAATACATATGTGAAACATATTAACAGATAAAAAATATTTTTATAAGATGATAGCATTTGAATATATACCTTGAAAATAAATTTTTATTTACACCTAATGTTGTATTTACACCTAAATGTATTAATTTTTTAAAATGAAACAATGATGCTATTTTGGGTCTATAAATTTAAAAATAACAGCAATTCTTATTTTCCTACATACTTTTATAATCTTTAAATTGTGAATTCGTGGTAGTAAAGTGACATGAATTCTTCTATATTAAAAACATCTATTTAAAAGTTAGAGAAATGAAGATTAAGGAGCTTTCAAAATAAATATTCTATTTTAATGATTATCACTGTTTTTTTAATAAAAACTTTTATCTTCATAAACACTCAGAAAAACAAAGTTAACATCTTAATAATACAATAATATGTAGAAGTAGAGATTTGACAAGCCTCTGACATGTATTGAGATTAATAATTGATTTTATTTTAAACATATCATAATTTATACAAATATCACAGGTTTAAAAAAATTAATATAGCAATAATTCCAACAATTATCTCATCAATATTTTTTATATATGATTTTAATTACATATACAAAAATTAAAAATAGTACTATTAATGATTAAAGATACGATAATATCTAAATAATTAGTCATAATGAAATCACAAAATGTTACAATGATTGAGCATAGAAATAAATTGTCACAATTTGTATTATTTTGATTTAAAAAAAAACACATTTTTGAGTGAAATATATATACAACTCACAATAAAAAATATTATATTTTTCTATATCATCTTTAAAAACAATCAGTACACATAATCTTTAATTTTATTAAATACGAAAATATTAAAAACTTACATATTTAAATTAAATCAAACAGGAGCATTAACAAAACACCTTATCATTTTGAACCAGGCTTGAGACTTGAAAACAATTTATTTCCCCTCAACTGAGTACATAACAAATGCATAAATCGGTGAATATGAGTATCTCTTTCAGTTTTTTTTGTTTCGAATATAACCACCAATGTCATTCGGGCTTCAATCTTGGACATGAAGTATGTAGCATTCATTCTCTGAAATTATAAAATGCACTTTAAAACTGATACATTTTTTCCCAACTTATAATAAATGGAGATTAAAGCAATTAAAATTGCTTTGTTTTGCTAAATTGTTTGATTAGATAAAAAAAAATTATGATCTAATTTTTACATATTTTTATGATATGCAAATATGGACTATAGAGATGCAAATATGGACTATATAACATCAAAAATAACATTCAAATTGATTTTTGAAACACAAGAATTTTGCAATGGCAACAAAGTTCCCAAATTACAATAAATGAAAAGTTTTATTTCAATTTGCAGTGTAAAAAAGTCATTCCTCAATTTATACAATACACTAACATAGATTTGTTAGTGAATCTGTAAAAAAAAATATAAGGAAGAAACTTTATGTTGATAGATAGTTCTAAAATTCTTTTAAAAAATTAATAAAAAAATAATGTTCCATTAGACAGAAGATTGAGCAGTAAAACACTTCTCCCAATATGCTTAAAAAATCAATTTTTTTTTTAAAGATAGGCCATGCAATCACAGAAAAGTGATTAACTAAAACCACTACAGGACTTCTCCCTAGTCTCATAAAAGATGAAACTTGGTCCTCATGCTATATTCTGCCCTACTGGTCAACAGATTCAGACAAGAGGAAAGCAAGTTTGAGATGATCTATAGAAATGAGACATTCCTTCCACTTAATGAGAATAATAAAGTCCTTTTACAAGCATCACATGACTTCGAAAGAAACCTCATAAGGAATCGTCAAATGACAGATTTGAATCCTGATTTCACAAAACACTGGTTAAACAGTAAGGCTGCTTAACATTACATGAAAATGCATGTAAAATGTCTAGCTTGGAGTAAAAAAGAAATAAGGAGAAGGAGATATCTGAGTTCAGGTGTTGTACTTATCACAAGTCTAAGTGAAACAAAAATTACAAAGCCATTACGAATAATTAATGTAACTTTAGAGCGATGCAGTTCAATATAAAAAAATTATACAGAAGCTGGTTATCAGTTTATCAGCCGACAAATCATTTCAATAATTGATTAGCAACTAACACAAGCAGCAGTTCGTTAATTACTCTCACGATTCACACATAAAAAATATTTAAAAAAATGCACTTACTGGATCAAAAATTGAGACAGCTGTATCTGTATTACGAATTTCTTGTTCTTTGTTATTCATTATCATGACAACACTTGGCCAATGTAACATATACTTCTCTTGTGAAAAACAATTCTGCATTTGAAAAGAATACATTATATTCTTCAAATGGAAATTTTTAAACACATGTAAGAATTTTTAAGAAAAGAAATTTTTTAATATATAAAAGCATATAGAGAAATTTTTTAATATATAAAAGCATATAGAGAAATTTTTTAATATATAAAAGCATATAAAAGAATTAAAATATATAATTAATTAAAAATATAATTATAAAATAGCATTCTAAGGGAAATTCCATTTAATGCTTTTTTTTACTTCTCATTTTTATTTTTAACAGAGTAATAACAGTAAACAACTGACATGACAACAACTTTATTCTTTTTTATTATTATATATCTCATTACCTGTGTTATACATTATGCATATATCATTTTACAGCTTTAATTACATACATCCCCACTATATTTCAAGAGCATATATTGCCTATCAATAAATTAAGAATAAATTCAAGAAAAACAATTATAAATTCTTAAACTGATATCACTCTCGAATCTTTTGATATTTTCTAGTATTTTTTTTTTTTTACAAATCAAATTGTTGCTTAAAATTCTATTTAAAAAATTACTAAGTCTACTAAGAAGACTTAGTAATTCTTTATTATTGCTTATTGCCAGAGATTCTCAAATTTCAATTATTTTTGTATTGATTAGAATAGATTTCCATGGGTACAGATGCTTACATTTGATATAAAGTACAAAATCAACATTATTGTTGTATCAATATAATAATGAAATACTGCATTATATTTCAAGAAATTGAAAAAGCAATATAACATTAAAAAATGTTAATTTATATTAAAAAAGCAAGCAAGCATCTAATTCAATACTTCAAGTGTAGGAAGATATTAGTCTTTTTTAAAATTAAGTAAACTTGATTTTGATCATGTTATTAATTTTTTTTTTTGTACATGAAACAAGATTTATTACTAAATGAATTTCTACATGAGAAGTACAAAAACAAACTATAAATTTCCTAGTATTAGAAGATTTTATATTGAAAACATAGTGTCATCTTTAAAGAATAAATTTGTATTATTAATAAATAGAACATTGATTTCTTGCTATTTATGAATATAAGTAATATTATGAATATAGTTAAGTTTATAATTAATCACTGATGATTATAATGCTTAATTTTTCAAAATAAATTCAATTTTTTTAATTTTTCAAAAAGCAAATAGTACATTTATTATAACTTACAGGAGGGTAAGAAACTATTGGTGGGAAGGAATCCAATCCTTTAGGGGCTTCAAAAACCTTCTCAGGATAGTTATAACCATGGCCACCATAATGTTCAAGTCCATTTGTATCCAATACTATAGCAACACAAGCAACATCATACCTCTTTTGAAATGATGTAATCCTGATTCCAAATATGGGAAAAATCAAATGTACATAACAGAAAAACAATTATATTTTGTTTTTTCAAGTTTAAACAACCTTTTTATTAATTCTCACTTACTTTGAAAAATAGTCATATGTATTTTTAGTACAATAACTTTTCATGTCCACAGGAATAGTTTGTTTACTTAAAATTTCATGGAAGTACAAGCTAAACTAAAAAAAAAAAAAAAAAACCAGCATTAAAATTATATCCAAAGAAAATAGGATAAATATACTATACAAATAAAAGAATTTAAAATAATTAAGAGTTAAATAAATATAATAAATTGAAAATATCCAGAACTTGACAATATCATAAGTTGAATTTAAAGTAATTAAAATGTCCCAAAATTAAAAAAAAAATTGTCATTTTCACTTACTATTTTTAATTGTAATTTTTAAGAAATATTCATTTGACCAATAACAGAAAATTTATTAAAAAAATTAAAATGCAACTTTTGGAAAATAAAAATAAATAACTCTTCACTTTAAACTAAACTAAAAATAAATGTTTTATTTGATAATTTCTTACTTTTGAAACAAGAGCTCCTTTGAGAGTACGCAACCAGTTGTATAATACCGTAGAAGGCTGTGTTCGGTATGTGTTGCCAGTTGACTTTTTCAACTATTGAGAAATTACATAAATAAATTATAGATCTTCAAAATACTGTGAATGTTTGCTAAAATATTATTTATTATTCTATGTAGTAAAAATTATTACAGTAAAGATATTATATACTTTAAATGTGGATGAATTAATTCACATATTAATTAGTACATGAGGATGTTTCAGTTATATATTATAAATATATTAAACATAAGAAAACTAAAAAGAAAACTACTTTCAGTATATAATACTAAGAGATAAACTCTTCTAAATGAAAGGTATTTTCAAAAAATAATTATTATAATGTAAATTAAAAGAATTTGTAAACTTAAAGAAATGTCATGTACATATGGTTTGAGCTAAAAAAAGCATACTGGATTGCAACTCTGACACCTCAGAAATTTAAAATCATCACCATTTTACAAAATACATTAAATAAAACTACTGGAAATAAAATGTCACTTTTTAAAAAAAATTTCTTGGTCTACAACAACTAATTAAACAATAATTATAATATGAACAATATTACTGATATTCCATGTTAATGCTTAAAATTAAGACAAAGCCAAATAAAAGTATGGCAATGACACAGATTTTTTTAAAAATTATTCACGGTCATATTATTTACATAAAATATAATCTTTATCAATCAAGATTAATACACAAGAATAGATCTTTATAATATTGCTAATGAATAATTAAACAACTTTTAAACTGAAATGATCAGGCATCTCTGTTTTTAGGAATGAATTCTTATTAAAAATAAAATTTTTTGAGACAAATAAAAGAAACAAAGCATTTTTGAAACAACTTTTAGACCCCTAAAATATTAATTAAATGGAACAGATAAAATATAATATAAAAAAACTAACATTTTTTATATTAAAAAATTAAATCGCAATACACAAATTCATGCAACTTAAATTTAATCATATTTAATCAAGTGTTATTTCAAACAATTTGAAATATGTTAATGAGTTACAAATTAGTAATTTTTTAAAAGTTAATGAATTTCTCGCCCCCTGCTACAATGGACAAATTTGAAAACTGTAATTAAATTTCAAAGACTTTACTAAATTTTTAATGTTATATTAAAATATCTTTTCTAATACAGTTAAATTTCCAAATTTATAAATATAGGCTTTAATATTTAGAATGGTAAGTAACTAATAAAATAAAACACAGTAAGCATAAGTTAAACATAATTTCAAAACAAGGTTAATTTGGTCAAAAAGAGAAAAACATATTTACTGCCTTAAATTTTTATTTGAGGTAATGAACATGCTTTATGGTTTCAAAATTTAAGACTGTTCAAGAATACTATTTTAATTCAATAAATTATGGAGGATTTATAGATAATATCAATCAATAGATAATCCTTTTAATAAATCATTAATAAAAAATATGATGCCTCTGTAACATCATTCTATGATATAGTGGGGTGAGCAATAGAGATAAAATATTAATACTTCTACAATGATTTCTCAGTTTAGAAATGTAAAAAATATACCTCTCTGGGTATTGCCATCCAAGCTCCTAATTTAGAATGAGCATCATGTAAACAAAGCAGAGAAGGAAGGAACCTCCAGTTTTGCATGTGAACTTCAGCTTCAAGAAGTTTAGCAAGACTTTCACATTCAAAGCTATAAAATGTAAATATGGCGTTTTGTGTATGTGTGATTGGCTTAAAAAATATTTCAAAACAAAAATAATAACTAAGAATTAAATAATATTAAAATAAATCTGAATACTAATTGATGTAATTAGTTTTGTAAGTAAAAATAACGAGTTATAAAAAGTAAGCAATTCCAATATGCATTTTACAAAATTATTTATAGATAAAATTTACATATGTTATTTTTCAAAAAATTTAATACATATATGAATAGGAAATTTATTTCTCAAATAATTATACATAAATTTAAAAAGTTACAAAAAATCCTATTAATTTCTTATTAACTGAATATAATGCATCTAAAATTGCTTCAGGTGCTAAATTTTTAACTCTAATCATATCCTCAATCTTAGTCTGCATTACATAAAAATTAGTGTTCTACATTCTTTTATGGAATAAAAGTTTAAATCAAATAATTTATTAATTACAAAAATAAGAATAACTCATTCAAATTGGTAGATCATAGGGTTTCATTTCACTCTAGGTTCAGTTTTTACAAATATTTGAACCTAGATCACAACAAAGATGTTATTTTATTTATATATCTTTTTACTACTTACTACAAAACACTCAAGTTACATATATATCTTGGCAAAGTGCCCAGCACCACCACCTGTTATTATCATCCTCCCCATCAATAAACAATGGTTTATGACCATTAAATATTAGCTATATTTAGTGAACCAAAACACAAACTTAAAAGAAAAACAAGACTTTAAAAAGATATTATAATTTCTACTAAACTATTGTACCTAACATAAAGTTACCCTAATATTTAAATTTATATAACTATTTATTTTCTTAACTTTTAAAAATATAACTAATTAAAAAAATCCAAGTTCAACTGCATTTTCTTCACATTTAGAGAAAAGTATAACAATATATAATTATATAATTAATTATAACAATAAATTTTCTTTTATTTTAAGATTACATAAAATATTTATGAATTTAAATATTTTCTCTTTTAATTTTCACAAAATGTTAAAACATTTTGAACCTGAGTAAAAAAAATATCAATAAATAAATAAAAAATATTAAAAGAAAAGTCTAATCTGGTCTGCAGGGGGCAACAGTTTGATAATTTAATCTAAAGCATAGGGTAGTATACAAATTATTTTAGTAATATACACAAACTGCAGTTTAATTTAAACATTTCTCATATGATATATGTGGAGAAATTATAATATGATAATAACTGATATGTTTATTATTAAAATTCTAATTTTTTTGTAATGCATCATTCATTCAGAAATCAGTTAATTCCTCGTGTTTTTTAGTCAATAATATAATTTTTCCCCCCTCAGCTTCTATTTACTATATTTATACCTAAATCAATAATAAAAAAAAAAACATTTGTATACTTCAAAATTACACTTTTATAATGAAATGCATAATTTTTTTCAAGTTATTGTGAAAAATAATTGTGTTATTCTTATACAATTCATACACATGTATGAAACAATTATATCAGACTGCTATTTTGATGAAGATTTCATACATGAACAATATTCAAGTTTCCTTCTATTTTCTGGTTTAAATTACCATTCATTTACAAGAATAAAATATAAAGTACTAAACTATTAGCCTTATATTTAACATAATAATAACAAAGTTTCAGTATTACATAATTTGAATTAATGTAGCCTAATTTTTAGCTAAGCAGCATTCACTTTTCCATTCAAAAGAATTAAAAGTTGTATAAAATTTAACTTTGTAAAATAAGCTTTTGAATGAAAGGTATGTATATATTACAGAAAAAGTATACACAGAGAAATTATTTTAAAATTTTAATTACCTGAAAGAAGATTTCAAAGGAGACAATAAAGGATGATGGAAGTATTTTACATTTGTTTTAACAATGTCTGTTATTATATTTAATAATAAATCAAACTTCATAAATCTGTTAGAGCTCATAGAATATAATTTTTCATAGCTAATAAAATATTAAGGACACCTTTTTTCAGAACAAATATTGAATTATAATATCCTGATATGTATATTATATTCTTAAATGTAATAAAACAGCATATTAGATATTCAAGTTTACTATATTGCGTAAAAAAAATTACCAATTACATTAATTATATATTAAAAGCATTTTATTCTTTTGCAAACTACCAGAGAATACCATGACATAATATCTTACTTTATGTATGATTTAGTTTTCACAATAAGCTTTTTAGTCTGATATTTGGATCAGCAATTTATTTATTTTTTCTTCATTTGACACAATTTTATCTTATTTGAACATAACAGAACATAATTGTAACTTCATTTAAAATTATTTTTAATATATGTCATACACTAATTCTAATCCAATTTTATTATTACTGTAATATTTTTTATGGATATAGTATCCATTAACATAATCATTCTTGGCAATATTCTGACTTTTTCTTTTCAGTCATACATAAATATATTTCATTTTCTAAATGCTAAAAACAGTGTTTTGACACATACACATATAATTGATTGATGCTTAAAAAATGTAAAAATATATACTCAAATAAATAAATGGAATACTGATTAATATTCTTAATAAAATAAATTATTCTTAATTCAATAAAATATATGGAATACTGAATATTATTCTTACTATGCAATAGGATGTAATATATAAAAAAATGAGATATTAAATTACATATTACATTAAAATCTAACTGTTACTATGACAATTTGCTGTTTTCATAAAATATGATAGAGAAAAAACATGAAAAAAAAAAAAAAAAAAAACTCTAATAATGAAATATTTGAAAATCAATATTAAATTTGAACTAGTAAAATATTCTAGACAACCTTGAAAAATATGAATGATTAAAAACATCTTGATACAGTGATAAAGTTCATTATAAGCATTCGTAGAATTTTGAAAGGATACAACTCCATTGCTTTCAGGCGGGCACGAACATAGCTCAATAACTGCCCACACAGATGACTAGCTAAATTCTCCAGAACATCTTCTCCATAATAATTATACGTACTTCCTCGTACAGAGCTTGCAGTACTTATGGAACTAGCTGCTGATCCTGAAACTTCACTAGAGCCACTAACAGGTGATGGTGATGGTAAAGTTGATGGTGGTGATGGAGTTCTACATGAAGAGGAAGGAGACATGGTTGGCGTTGATACAGGTGTAATGTAATGCTTCTCTTCTAAACGCTGGAACTCATTTGCAAGAGCTTCATAAGTAGATTTCAATGAACTCTGTTATTAAAAATTATTCCATTAAAATTCTTTTGACAAATGCTTCTTTTTAAAAATAAACTACAATCAACAAGAAGGGAAATTTATATTAATTGTTTGCAAATATAATTATTGATTCCCACAAATATTAACACTGAATGATGCTCAAAATTCTTCAGAGTTTCTAAAATAAAATAATCTAGAAATTTTCATATTTATAGAAAACGTTTCTGTTAAGTTTGTAATCCATGGTATTATTTTAGAAAGTAAATCATCAATAATTATGTTTAAATTTTTCATCAAATTTTAAAGAGTCAATAGAACAATTTTCAAATGTAATTTTTTTTTATTGAAGATTTTTATTAAACCTTTTTTTAAAAAAAATAAAAAAAAGTTATTTCATTTCAAATCTCAAAATTATTTTAGTTTGTTTAAATTAATTTAATTTAAACAGAAATATCTGTCCCTTAATATGCTACAATTATTTAATAACATTATATTAAAATTAATTATAGAATTGATTTGCATAGTATTACTGAAAAGAAAATACTAAGGTGGCAAAAAGTATTTATTAAGAAGAAAAAAAATTTAAAATTGATGGAAAAAATAATTTTTGAACAGTTTAACCTTTATTAAATAACTCCTTTAGTTTACAATTGATTTTTGTCATATATGAATATGTAATTTAAAAAGTATACAATTTTACTGCATTTTTTTCTCCCACTAAAATTAATATAAGATTATAATATTATCAAGCTTCATAAACTTCATTCAAATTAATCATTATTTTTTAAGACAAAGATTCCCAACATAGAAGGAATTTCCCTCGAGAAAGCTGTTATGAGGCACATTATAAAAGTACATTTGTATAGACATTGAGTTGTAATTAATGGATGCAAGAGGAAAATAGTCTCAATAACAAAACATAATAAAAAAATCTTTAAAAATCATTGTAAATAGTTTTTTTTTTTAAGAAAAAAGGATAATATTGCACAACAGAATAAAACTTTCGATGAAGTCTAATAAGGGAGAGCATCAAAGTATATGCAAAAATTCTACCTTTAAAATTACCTCAACAGTATCTTTGAAAATTACAATTTTATCCATTCAAACAATAGCTTTGTAGTTTATGGAATAGAATTAAGCATGGACATTCCACTGAATATATTTTACAATACAAATCATTCTACTTCATTTAATTCTACAGTGCTAGTATTCTTAACCCCTTGAGGGCTGGCATGCCGAGAATGAAGCACACTTCCTGGACTGAGAGCTTGGAAACAGAGCGTCACCACCAGCATGAGCATTTAAAGCAGTTAAGCCTTATCTTACAAAAAAATTCCTATAAAATTAGCACTTAATATAATGACTGCAATTTTACAAGTTGTGTATAAATAATATGCTATGAATTAATATGTATTAATATAATAACATTAATAGAAATTAATTAAATATGCAAAATACTAGAATTTAATCATACACACGAAAACAAATACTATACACACGAAAAGAATATTACAAACAAATACTATACATTGGAAATTAAAAAAAGGACATGAAGGAATAATAATCTGTATATAAAAAATTCTGCTGTGCATGGTATAGTTCAAAAAAAGGTTGACACACAGTCCTATGTCACATATTTTGCACTCATAATATGATGTTTTGTTTTGCTTTTCCTTGTTTTTAAGGTACACGATACACCTTCTTCATCTCTTATTATCTTTCCAGTCAATATATAATTCTGGAAAATGTTTTCCAGATAAATTGGAATGGTTGGGTGCCTGGTGTTTTTAGACTAACTTTTAAGTTTCTTAGTTTTACAAACTTTCCAATTATTTGATGAATAACTCTGGATCTGAAATCCAAAGCAGATATTTTTTTCTTCTTACATTTGCATTTAGAAGTGCTATATCTAACAATCCAAAAAACAGCTTTTTATACCATTTCACTATTTTTCTAAATGCTGGATAATGATGAATGATAGAATGGTCTGTGTCAACACCTCCCATATTTTGATTGTACTGTACAACATAGAATGCCTTTAAAATGTCGTTTCCAGTCTTTTATACCTATTGATATTATTAATATCACTATCAATACCTTCACTAATCTCAGAATCACTGTCATTCATAATTTTATATATTTCTCTCTCAGATAGGTATCTCACTCTCTTAACCATGGTTAACGAAATGAAACTCAATGTAACTCCACTGCTTATCCTGAAACTTCTACAAAGCACGCCCATAAACATTTCATCTTCCCCCCTGCAAATAGTCAGTTGGATGCACTTCCCCATAATCTCTTACTAAAAAGAGCAAAGAAATAAAACAGAACACCAGCATCCCTTTATCTACCATGTGTACTTTTAAAGAGCCATGATTCTCCATTTCTTTACTCTAATAGATCTATCAAATATAAAAAAAAAAGTGCAGAACAGAAACTAATACCCTTTGTGAAGGTCAAATGTTGCAAGTTTCAACTGAAGTGAAAACCATTGCAATTTTGCACCATCAAGTAGCATTTAAAAATTCTAATAAAACGTTCTGTTTCCCAATTACGCTGATGCGACGCTGGGCCCACTATGTTAATCTGAGTTCTTCGTGTGGAAATAACGCAGGGCTGGTGAGAGTAGAAACATTGCATCATGCAGCCAAGGCATTGGTCGTAAAGGGGTTCAAGTATGTTTAGTTTTGAAAAATTAAAAGAAAAAAGAAGACAAATTCATTTTATCGACATAAAATAAGGAAGTTTTACATGCATAGATGTTTGTAAAAATGTAATAGAACACTATTCCTCCAATGATTACAGTGTATAGAGAATATAATTCGCCTAATGATTTTTGAAAGAAAAAAATGTTTAAAATATTATTTTGTAAGCACATAAATTCCTTCAATTCCACAAATATAAAATGAAGCCATGATCGAAATAGGCAGTAAAATAAAGTTTGGTAAGCTATATTTTAAACAAACTATATTTGTTTTAACAATATGAAAATAAGTTAAACAAAGTAAAAATTAAATTTGATAAATAAAAGCTAAACTTAACTAAAAATTAAAGCCCAATAAAATACAATACCATTCTGCCTAAGATTGATTTTAATTTTTTTTTTTTTTTAAATTAACTTACAATAACTCATTTATTTTCTACATTTCTATCACGATATATTAAAATTAATATTGTGTATTGTAATGGAAAACTGATATAGAACATCATGATAAAAATGTAAGCATTTATTAGAAATACCATAATTTATTAATGTAAAACGAACTTCTGCATTCATTTTTTATTTATTAATTTCTACAGCTAAAAAACTTACATCTTTTCGTAGAAACCCTTTTGGTCCAAGGTACATAAAACTTGCATAATTTTTTTCTGCAGTAGCTAAAGTTGAAAGTGCTGATAATGCTGAACTGAAGAAAGGTGCAACAGTGTGATTTTTTGCTGCCAAATCTCGTTCTTTGTCCTGAAAAATTACATTACACAAAGGAAGCGAAATATTGATTAGATTAACAAATACATTACTCATTATAACAGTTTTAAAAATTTTTAATGAAATATTAGATTAGTTTAAGAATATTCACAAAGCTACTTTTAGCTTTTTAAAACATTTTTTCATTGGATTTTTTTTAATCAAATAAATATTTACTATGCATACAAAGTTATCCAGCATTAATTTAATAAAAGGCACAATTAACATTAAAGTAAAATGATAATTAAGTAAGTATGATACATAATTACCAAATTTTTTGTATTATTCATGAAATGAAATGATGCAAATAAAAAAGGAGTTTTCGAAAATTTAAAATATATATGAATTATGTTATAAAAATAACCAGTTAAAATTCCGATTTGTTTTCACTAAAAGTTTTAAAAATAGAACTTTTAATAGGAAGAGGAACTTAAGAATGAAAACTTTAAAAAAATAGAACTCTTTTTTCTTCCCCTAAAAAATGTTCCATTTCAATTTCATTATCCTACACAAAATAGTATATTTTATTATGCTACTTCTTTCTGTTTGAATTAATTCACTTTTTTTTCTGATTAAAATGTGTTCTAGAATTTATATTTCACTTTATTTGTTATAGTAAAAAACAATAAAGCATTTTTTAATTTAATATATAATACATAAAAATATTTCTAATTTTTAAAGATGTAGAATGATAAATCACTGTAAGTATTTTAACAACACCCAAAGAGTTTAATAAGTTTGTATTTGTTACATTAGTTGCCTTAAATACATCATACAGTAAAATTTTAATTGTATCAAAAATATGAAAGCACACAGCATAATTAGAATTATTAAAGATGCTAATAAGTAGAAAATCTCATTAAAAAACAGATTTAAAATAAAGTGTGGTAAAATTTCATTAAAATTCACATGTCAGCATTCAGTCAAGAACAAGTTTTACATGGTAGTCTGACCTATTTAGCTCTTTGCTTTAAAATCCTTGAGTTTACCTAAGACCTATTTTACCTATTTACAAATACTCTTTTTTTTGTATAGGATAAGTGCTCATTCCTTAAAGAATAAAACTGGTTTTTAAAACAAAATAATAAGTTCTTTTTTTAATATTATACTTTAATTCTTCATAAAACTAAAACAATGTTAAATGTTTAATTTTTTATTAAATATACATTTCTATATGATTCTTTTATAAAAACCAATTATTGCTCATTAAGAGTTAGAACAAAAAAGAGATATTGCAATATATATATATTATAATTGCAACTATATAGAATGGAACTTATTAAAAGATATAATTCTATTTAAAAATTTATTTAGTTTCCTCCGCAATATTAATATACCACTTAGTGAACTTTATGATTAGTTTTTATACAGTCACAAGAAAACATATTAAGAAATAACTAAAAAAGTTCAAAGCAAAGTTTTGCAAAGAACAGATTTAGCTACCCAAGATATGCCTTTTTTTTATAATTTTTATTAAATTACTCAATTAAATATAAAAA
>BMAW01106226.1:0-10236 GCA_019974015.1 Nephila pilipes | reverse complement strand
GTTAATAATATTTCTTCATTCACTTTTTTCACAAAATGAAAGAATTTAATTTTTTCAGTCTGATGCTTCCATCTTGTAATACATGCTATAATCATTTGACGCTTCATTTAAGACTTAAGCGGACAAGAGGTATCACTCAAACAAAAAAAAAATTATGAAAAAAAAAAATGACTTTAAAACACTGCTTCTTTGAATTATCGTAGGAGCCTCATTTGAGCCTGGTGAGGGTTAAACACACTCACACAACAATTCACATGTGAAGTTTATGTTCATAAAACACTATAGCTTATATTCATTATAGATTTATTTTGCGCATGAAATACAAGATAATATCATGTGTTCTGGATCCAACAACACTTATCAAGTTGTTGTCATATTCCTTGCACTTCTAATAGATACGGTTATGATTAACAGATACTATTATAGTTAATAATATATCACATATGTATCAGGAAATGGTTGTGAGTAGGAATAAGAAAAGGTTCAGTTATAGTGTTCAAAATGTTGTTCAGTACGTCTGTAAATGTCTATAAAAATGAACACGGCGGGTCTTTAGTGGCAAAAAGCTTGAGCCGCCGACTCGACGAAAATCAACAGTCGCGAGTCCGCGACCATGACCACTAGGCTACCGCGGCCAATTTTTTGTAGAATGAAGAAGTTAAGTTGTTTTCGATGTTTACGAATTAGCGCAGTTGAAATCACTTATTGCTTAACCCTTTGCAACTCGCTTCCTTAGAAACATCATACATTTTCCTACTTTTATATTTAAGGACAGAAATTCATTGAAGTTGGAATATCTTAATTTTAAAATGAAGATTTCTAAAAATATTTGACATCATGAAATATTTTCCCATTTTCTTTGAACTCCGTAGAATTAGAATTATTTAATGAATTAGGGGCAAGAAAAAGGATAAATAAAAAAAAATTAGGATCATTATAATAATAAAGTATTATACTTTAGTAAAATGGTATATATTAATAATTAAAATTTATGTTTAAAAAATAAATAAATCGGAAACAGCAGCGATTGAAATATAATGAATCAATTATTCAATTATAAAATAGAGTTAGATCATTTTACCGAACTCATAAATAAATAGTATTTCTTCCCTCTGGCTAAGATCATAACATACATTTTATTCAAATATCCATGATTCCTCGTAATGTGTTAATGATAAGGCAAAAATAAGCATTCCACTCTTATCTACTCACATAATAATTTATCATCTATATCATCACCTTAGATAGGCAGGTGGTCTGAGATTCAGCATTGCTTTAAAAAATAAAATAAAATCAATCTAATCTTCTCAACTGCCTCTCACTTGAGAAACATTTGCTATCTAACGAAGGGATGCTAGGTTACTGTCAATTTAGAACTTCTTCAAGATTCTATTGTCAGGAACAAACACCTGGTGCATGCAACAAAATTGGGCTCTAGTTAATCAAAATCTAATTCGAGAATAAGTATAGAGGGTGTCTAATTAGGAATCACTTATAAGAACTGAGTCATACAAAAGTTTAGTTGAAATTTCCTGTTTACTGGAGAAATAACATATCTGACAAAAGAGATGCTGAATTTTCTTATCAAAATGTCAAAGAAAATGCATTTAATTTTAAAATGAGAAACTCAGTTGATAAGAAAGTGTCAATTAAACGAGTCAGGGGAATTTATAGATATAACATACTACATGGATCACTAAAGTAGATATTGTAATAGTTAAAATCAAAATTCTGGTTTTCAGATAAGGATTTGAATTACCATTAAATTAAAAGTAAACAAAAGTTACTCGTGAATATAAGAACAATTAATGTTTAAAGAATACATTTAATAAGGATGCACATCCAAGTGTTGAATGCGATTTGAGATGGAAGAATATCTTAAATCGAGCCTAACTTCATTATAGTCGTTAAAAGAATTGAAAAATTTATTTTGTATACATATTTTTTTCAAAGTTTTACTCTTTTGATACCAGATCGTATAGGGTTATTTAAAATGATGCTTAAAATTTCAAAATTCCATATTTTCAAAACTAAATGATTCAGAATGATTACATTCTTCCATGAATATAAAGGATAACTGTGACTGTTTTGTATTATGAACAATAGATGGCCTTCGGATGTTCTTCGCCAAAATGTTTTACGAAAGTTCTTTTCGAAGCTTTCACAAAATTACCTCGTAGTTGAATCGGTCTCACTGGACCAGAAGACTTGATATCACATAGCTAGCCACTTAAGTCACTTGTTATGGCCACATGCAATTTCTTCATTTGGGGGTTTGAGAAAGATAAAGCGTACTTGAACTTTAACAAGATATTTCTGCTAATGTACAGTAAATTACCACTGCCACTTTACAAAGTGTTTGGCGAGAATTTACATATCGAAGAAATATTATACGTGTAACTAAAGGAAGTTATATCAAAAACTTGCAAAAAAAATATTTATTTCCCTTTGCATTCATGTATTTTTGTCATTTTGTGTCGTTTATTTACGAAAATATGAAATTTTGAAATTAGGTGAATTATTTTGAATAATCCGGTATTTAATGCAAAGCTCTTGAACACATTTGCTCACATATTATTAAATACGATTGTTTAATATTAATAATATGCTTTAATAGTTAGCACTACTACATTTAAAACGATACACTTATACTAAGTATCACCAAAGCAGCATAATACTTTTAAAAAATCTTAAACATTGTTCATTTTAACCAATTATTTTACGTACATTATTTTTCAAATGATCTTTCAAGTGTCCTGTTACGTTGAAATTTTAGTTTCAGTAGCATTTATTATTGATTTTAGCACATTAAAATAATAATGAAATTATGTCGAAACATAAGAATTTATGTACGTGTATTTATATAAAAATCGGAAACAATTATATTATCAAAATTTAAATTCAGATCAATAATATTTAAATAGCCTATCTTAATTAATTTTTTATTAGTGATACGCTAAAGAAACAGCACAAGGACTAAAAGCAACGGACCATGTAATCTTTAGCCATGGTCATTTGAAGAAGACGAAACCTGAAATCCCACCTCACTCTACAAATATCCACACCACGCCATTGTGAAAACTTACATCCTCGATAGTTTTAACGTGCCTTAACCCAACGACACTCAGATCTGTAATCTGTAAGGACTGGTTAACACGATTCGTTAAACAACGCTCGCGAAAATGACTACTCAGATACAACTTACGCATAGCCTTTTTAAAAGGGGAAATTTTAATTAGCTTAATTGTTTCTATGAAAATTACACTCAACTGCTGGTAATTATCAGCTAAGTTTTACGTCATATTATTTGATATGGCAGCCTTTTCTTGTATTATTTGCTTTAAAACTATGAATTAACATTATATATAACTAAAGAAACAGAATAAATGATCTGCTCGTATAGAGTAAAGAAGTGGATTCGATCGTAGATAAGAATATTGAATAAAGAACTTTAAAAATGACCAAAATGAGAAGACTTTCATTCGATGTATTCGTTTAGTTTATTATATATACAGAATTAAAATTGACAGTTACATGCCTAAATTAAGATTACAAATGGTTCCTAAAACATAGATACTTGATGAATAGTTTTATTTCTTGTGAGGGGTGTTTTTGTGACTCTCGAGTGTGCGTGTTTATGGGAATATGCGTGTGTCAAAATCCTGGCGAGCTTTTTATATGAGTGTGATACTAGGAGTGATGCGGGATATCCACAAAGAGAGAGTAAAGAAAGTGACGCCCTCTTTCCTTCTTAAAATGCGATTAACACTTCTGCACATTTAAGCCTTTGTGGCGCACTACCCTTTAAAATGAAATGCTTAACAGAAAAAATTGTATGCAGTCTATTAAGGCCTAAAGGAGTGCGCAGATAATTTTTTGTAAATTTTGCACTTAACGTTCTGATTCTGTGGGTGATCCCTGAGCGGGAACACTGCGCCACTAGAACTCTCATTAGTGCAGCTGAACGCGCATTGCATTGAAGAGGGAAAATGAGCCAAATCTTCCGCATATGAATGAAAAAGCATTGTATATCTTGGTTATATATGATTTTCGATTAATAAATATTTACAGTTCTATATACACGAGGCCTATATACAAAAACATTTACACATTGCTCTATTTCATAGATTCATGATAGTTTTAGAAGCACGTCACATTTTTTTGGAAGAAACACAAACCAACATTGCTGGTTTTGCACATAAAAATAGTTTTGTACTATTTCGCTTTCGTGCTAGAGTACGCACAACTCCTGCGTGTACCTTTAATTGGCATGTGTTTAATATATGATTGCTAAATGTGATAAGGTAAAAACGACTTTTTAACTTAAGAATACAGTTGTAAATAACAAAAAAATTATTTAAACTGTATGATCCTTCACACTACTTAGACATTTTATTAAACTTGGAGTCACTACGTTACACTACACACAGAACAACAGAAACCAGGTATTCTGTGTGTCATCGCGTTCTCTTGCAGGACATCGCAGTGTTCCCAGTAAGAATTCCCCCCCCTATTATTCAACGATGTTACGAGTACTTTTGGTATAAAAAATTAAAATAATATAAAATAAATAGTTGATTCTATAGCCAGCAAATTAACATAGAAATTGCTTAACAAGCAATAACTTTTGTACCTGAAAAAAAAAACTAGACAATATTCTTTGGAAATATAAGATTTTACATCAAGTATTGTATTTGAAAATTATGGATTGGTTTCTATGGTGGTATCATCTCGTATTTAAGTAGATAAATAAAAAGAAATGAGAAACCAATTTTTATCTAATTCTTGATTCATTTAATGGTTCGAGAAACAAATCAGTTAAGGTGTTCCTTTGCAGGGAACATTGAGCCACAAAGGGTACCTTCTACTTGTCTTTCATTTGTAAATTCATAGAGTCCGAGTAAGATCATTCCAAATCAACATTAATTGTACCATGATCGTTTGGAACTAAATCATGATAGGATCATTTGAACTGATTGTCTGAATCCCAACGAACTTATTGTAGCTAAAATATTAAGTTAGTTACACGTTTTTGTTTGTACATTAAAATGTTGATGAAATACAATCTGGAATACTGTTAATTTATCTACATTAATTACTACTTTAATGAACATTATTATGACATGTTTCTCAATAGAATTCACATTCAATACAAATTACAATTTCGCTAGTTGTTATACACTATTGTGAGAGTAAGAAGTTGTTGCGTTGAATATTCATCAAGCGATGTATTTCATATTAGTGTAGTCCTATATTACCTAAATTTATGAAGCTGAAGTGACTTACTGTTATAAGTTATAATGAGGTTGCCCTAAAAAAGCAAAAAGTAAACTAGAGATAGTTACACCCTAATGCTGAAGGGATAGATATTGGTTCAACATAGTTCAGATTCAATATACTGAAAGCAAACCGAGAAAATGCATCTTTGATGTACTTGCATAACTTTTCTGATTGAAACAAATTAAGTTTTACACAAATTTCCTTTCGTTTTAAATACACAATGGAATATAACGAAGTAAACGAAGAAGTAAAATTGCTTTTCTGGGTGTTGAAAATTATTTACAACACGTGATCAATTGTAAAAGGTTATTTTTATTACTTGTTAAATTTTATTGGCTATGTTGAGGCAACAGTAGATGTTATTCCAGTTTTAATTACATCAGAGAGGTAGCCGTTTTTCTTCCAAATATTAGCATTTAAGTGTGTTTATATTTAACACAGATATTCTTACAAATTAATAAAATGTTGATTATCACAACAAAAGTGATCTGTTTGTGATATTAACGACTTAAAGAATCTTTATTAAAGAAAAATATTTTGACACTAGGTATCAAAAGAATTATATTTTAAAAGTAAAACTTCCGTAAAGTATCAAAGATAGAAATCCATTCTTCATTATACCATAAATAATTTCATTTTCAATGTAATTTCATTTCAAGGAGCTTTGCAAATATGAAAATTAAAATTAATAAACGTAAAACATTTATTTTTACAACTAAATTTTACTATTCAACTAACTCAGACGTTTTATTAATTGCTCAAGCATTTTACTAATAGATATGAATTTTAAACATATTCCTATAAACTTTTAATTGAGACAAAATAAAAATTTGTCATCTTCCTTAAGATTTCATGCATATTTGATTAGAAATAAAAACACATATTTTCTAATACATACTCCAAGATAACTTTACTTCAAATAATCTGGAGTTAAAAGAATATATTGATACACCCTATGATTTGTGTTGTAAAATATTTCCTTGAGTTAAAAAAAAAATCAGGCTTTTTTGGAATGTTTCTGATAATACAAGCATCACCACCTGGCATTCAAAACAAGGAGTTCTCTTAACCTTGTATTCTAGGAATGTTGTTCATCTGAGACTATTTGCAAGGAATTTTCCTTTCTCCGTCTCTATTCGTTTGCTTAATTTATTTCATTAATTTATATCCAATCAAAGAGGTTCAATAGAATTCATTCTAAATGAAACTGGAATTAAATAAATAGCACACAAAACACAATTCATTACGTATTTAATATCACAAACAATCAAGCAAAATGAGGAAAATATTTTGAACAACCAAAATATACGTACATGTAAAGATATTGTATTAACATATTTACAACAGAAACTTGTCATGAATTTCTTAAATAAACTATAACTTTTCAGATTTTGTATTAATTATTCTTTTAATGCTTCCAAGTGTTTAACACTCGAGAATTCCCAAAATATCGATCAAAAAGAAATCAACATTCCATTGCCTTTCTCAGACTTTTTACAACTTACTCATATTAAATTGAATTTAAAATAAAATTTGTTTTCGAAAGCACACTGCAAATTTAGATTACTATGATAAGAATTCAGTTAAAAATCCAATTTCGTATCTTTATGTAGCGGAAATGATTTCTTTTTTTATATTTCTTGAAAGGAAATTAACTTTTCAATGCGTTAACATAAGTTTTGACATTGCATTTGATATTAATATCGCCATAAAAAGGCCAGACTATATTAAATAGAATCCAAGCGCTCAATATTTGAGGAAATTTGCGAAGCAGATATTTTTGAAGGTCACAATTAATTATTATATCAAATTTAAAACAAAAAAAAATGTCTAATATTTAAACAAATAATTAACAAAAGAGTAAGTATTTTTAATAAATTTATTTGGAAATGAAGTAATTTAAATAAGTATAATGTCTTCGCATCTTTCTACTTCTCCTTTACGTATAAATAAATCTTGATATATATTTAAAGGAGCTAAAAATAGACTTAATAATATGCATCTTGTAATTAAGAACCAAAAAATGGGTTTTAACGTTATAAGTGAGCTTGAGACTAGTATTAAAAATGGTTTGAATCTAGTTTGGTACTTTTTTATTTTAATATATTTACTGTAATTAATTTTCCTCTCACCTAAAATTTGCTTCAGATTTAAGAATTGAGCTTTAATATTTGATACCATATGCAATTTAAATAAAATAGAAGACATCTTTACATTAGAAACATAATTTATCAAATTAAATAGATTTATTACGTTATACTCGGTTTTTATTCTGAATTATTCTTTGAAAAATTGTACATATCTACTATATAAGAAGCTTATCTAATTATAAAACATTAATTACATTAAAGTCATTTTCTTATGCACTGGATTTGATTTTAAGGTACTAACAGTTTTATGAGAGTTTTAAAGGTTTTAGTTCTAAGGAAAATATTGAATATGGTTTTTATAAATCCAAATGTCATTTAATTTTAAATATTTATTTAGGAATAAAAACAGATTCTTTAATTATTATTTTTTGTTAAATAAATTAATAGGATCATTAAGATAAATTTACTTGTATAAATTGACCATTATTATTCATCGTTATAAAATGTTTTTCTTATCTTGGTCTTAATAACTAGTGAGACTCAAGTAACATCAATGAAATCGTTAGTACTAGAGTTAGAGACGCTAAACAGTTTGAAAATATTCTTCTTATTACAGGATTATTAAATTTTATTTTGAAAAAAAATTGACTATTTTAATTACTTTTTTTGTGCCTAAATTTAAGTTCAAATTTAGTTTTTGTGACACGGATATAAGGATTCCATCACTTGTTTATTTTCAATTATTTCTTAATGCTACGTTTATTTAATTTATATACTTATAACTCAATAATTTCTAATATACTAATTTTTGCCCAATTTTGTTTTTCTATTACGTATAAGATAACCAGTATATTTAAATTTGGCATAATAACACATTTTTTTTTCAAAATTTTTATGTATTGTTTAGTTATAAAAAGATTCAATGTAAATTAGTAGTTAATTTATTAAAGAAAATCTTTAATATATTAACTACTAATTAAAGCAAAGATCTGAATAAAATATAATTAATTATTTTAAGTATTGTAATTTTTATTATTTAAGGAAAGATAGAGCACAAAAATATATAAACTAAATATAGCTCATTTTTTAAACTTTTTCTAGAAACTTAAAGTGATCTGGAAAGGAGTTACCTGTTATGCTTTGTATTACATTGAATATTTCTAAAAATACTTTGCATACATCACTGTTTATTACTTAAAACAAAAAGAAACAATAACAAAATCAACTCGGTATACGAGGAGATAAACACTGTTTATTTTCGTTTACACAGTAGCTTTTACTTTATATAAATAATATTCCTCAATTAGATAAATAACATTCATATATTATTCTTCAAAATAATTTAATTTGCTTTAAATAATTTACTATAGATATAGTATTGGTTGTGCTTAAAATTCCTTCACATAAAAGCTACCTACTGAATTAGCATTGCCATTTATTGTTACCATACATCACCATGTCTAATGATATCCACGTAGAAATGGCGATGTGTAAGAAACTCGAGTTTTATGTTTTCCCTTACAGCGCCGTCTAGCGGTTCACAGCTTGTTCTCCACCTATGCATTGTAAGGCGAAAATTGCTTGTAAAATTTTTTTCTTTCACACGTTAAATTTTTGACCGTTTGGAAACTCCCTGTATAATGACTATAAAATAACCTTGATTCGTATACTTTTTTAAATACTTATGACATGCAGCTAATAAAAAAACGTATATAATATTAACTATATCTTATGTGTTCAAAATTCTTTATAATTATCAGTTTTTTTCTGTTTATATTCTTCTCTATCTAAACTTGTAAGGAACTTGAAAGATAGTATTGGGAAGCAATAAAGTTTAAGAAATTATAAGCAGTTACACAAGCATAATTGAACATTTATTTTTTATCAGATTATCAGTATTAAACAATTTCCATGAAGTAGTCTCTCGAGGACCATACGAATGATCAGTTCCAATACTGCACTCAATGCATTAATATAATGGTGTTCAGTGGAGGCTTAATCATACGGATAAACGAAAATTATCTTATAAATAGTTTGAATTGTAATGCTTGGACGAGGATAATTATCTTACTAATACTTATTACTTTTCTTATGATATCTAGAGAGTAATAATTTATGAATATTCTAAGCTAGGTTGAAGAAAAGATATGCAAATATTTTTTTGAAAGGTTTTTATTGCATCGTTTTGAAATAACTTAATTTCATGTGAAAAGAATTTGCTACATTAAACATACTTGATGCGAGTAAAACTTTAGCAGTTGGAATAACAAAAAAATATTTATCGGAAGAACACACTTTAATTTCCAGTTTCATTAGCACTACTGAAGAGTATGTTTGATTTATCTAATGTTATAGTAAAAAAGGAACTTTCGAGTATGTATTAAGATTTAAATCTTCTAGAGCCGCGATGACGCGAAATACAAGTGTAGCATCGTCAGACAAAGAAGGAAAGGGGAAACCAATATGTATAAAGAACAACAATAGTTCTAAGAATTAAATTATTATGAGTAAAGTAATTGTTTTAATGCTACTTCAGCTAAGGAAATATTTTATTCTGAACGAAACGCAACCAATCCTAAAGAAAAGTTTCAGTAAACATGCACAAAATCTATACATTTTCAATTAATTTTTTAAAATCCCAGTTAAGGTCACCAATACTTGAGTAATATAATATATTGAAAATATTTATCTACACAATTAAGAAAAGTAAATATGCTTAAAAATTTATTACTTAAAATGTACTTTCCTTTAGATGTAAATTATACTCACCAAACTCTTTATGAGAAATCTGAAATTTATTTGCTTAATAGGAAACCATGCACATTAAATTCCACTTCAGAACTTTCAAAACGAAAATGGAAACTAC